>CM042011.1:124033251-124410751 GCA_023525715.1 Cichorium intybus | reverse complement strand
AAAATTTCACTAAAACGACTTACGATTTTATAAAAATCACACATTTTATATAAGTAGGATGCTATTTTTATAAAAACTAACCCACCCCACCCCACCCCCTACCCCAAATCGGCAGCCACCCTTGGGAGAACCAACATATCACAATCAAATCTTCTAGGTACTATGCATGAATCAAGAGAAAGTAAAGGCTAGGATTAAAATAAGGAAGGAAAATCAACCCCAAATCTCCTAAGACACTAACTAGTCTCTTTACTTGAACAACATTCACCCAAACACTTTTCTCTCTTCCTCTCCCTCACTCTCGGCCTCATCTCACCATAACCAACCTCTTGATTCACCAAGTATTGCTACAATCTAAGTGGTAAGTTACACTCTTCTCTTGATTCTAAGACTTTCCATACCAATTTCATCTCTTTTACACACACTAACATCCACCAAAATCCATTGGGTATTAGCTTTGTCCAAAGGTCCTTGAGCTCCAATCTTCATCATCTTCAAGAATCTTGCAAGTCCTCTTGGTAAGTCTTGATCATCTAGTAGTTTTAAAGTTCTAAATACTTTCAACTACTCTTTTATACACAAATACTCACGGAGATCCATTGGATAATAGCTTTGTCCAAGAGTCCTCCGAGTCATAGAACCAAACTCTTCACTCTCCTACCAAGAAACCTTAAGATCTACCACTCAAGGTGAGTTCATACCCCTCATTTTCACTTTTATCCATGTTTTAGGGGGAGAATACACGTTTAAACTATAAAAATGATGTATTATTGTAAAGTTTATGATATAATCTTGGCAAATGCTATGTTTACATGTTGTATTCTTGAAATACTAAGAGATCCATGTTAGTCATCTTGTTATGAAGTGAATGGCACAAACAAAATACTTGTAGTAAACTATTATACATTTGTAGCTTAAAGAAACAAGTATTTAGACTTTTACACATATTTGTTACAAATGATGCAATATGGTTTAGGTTATGAGGAAATGGACATAAATGTGTGGTTCATGTGAGTACTTGGCAAAAGATGTAAAAATAAGTGTTTTGTTGAAATAGCCAAGTACACATGATGACACAACTTTTACTCTAAAACTATTATATAAGTAAAAAGAACGTTATTACGACGTAACTAAGTATTTTTCTTGAATGATTAACACCAAAGTAAGTTTGGGTTATTATTTACAAAATTTGGGTTTTCAAAATGAAGGGGAATATATTATAGTAACAAGTACTAGAAAGGCCATTTGGGGAAAAATTACTATTATTTCCAAAATACGACGAGATTTGAAAATACGTTGCCATCACTTTACTAAAATGACTTATATGAACTCATCACTATGACTTATTACATGATTTCCAAAACTATCTTGATATTCACATGTTTAGATGTTTAGATGTAAGAAATGATACATTTCAACTCATTGACAACACTTAGATCTAAATATACCGATACGACGGAAAACAATTGTATAAATTATTAAGGGAATAATTCGCGAAACGAACGATAAAGTATGCTAAAAGTTATAATAATAATTATATGAATATATAATTATTAAGTATACTAATTCTCATGGATATATTTGGTAATTATCAATACAAAACGGTTTTCATTACGCTACAAATAAGGATATGACATGTGCGTTGGGTAACATTGTGAGACATCGTTTCACGGTACTAAAAGAGTACACATTAAATCCTGGATTATAACCTTAATCATGTATGAGCGGGTTAGTTGTATATAGATCTATATGGGATTGACAATCCCCACCTATGGTTGTTCGCTACAACTACGACCGACGGGTCAAGGGTGACAAATGTCTTCACTATTACGACGCCTGAAGAACGTCGTGCCAGGTCACTAGGTCTTAGCAAGGTTATAATAACTCACAAATTAACAACGAACGTCCTATATTTGGGAAAATATCTTCAAATGGTTTCACTTAAGTGTGAAACAACGTGTGACACTTTTCAAGGTTTCAAACAAGAGTTTTTACTATTTCATTATGAAACAAATATCGCTATCATATTAAGAGAACTTTTTCACAACTACACTATGAGATTTTCACTACTACGCTAAGAAAGTTTACACCAGTTCTCTATGATTTTCATGAAGAAATCACTTGGTTTTATCACTACAAAAACTCTTATGAACTCACCAACGTAATGTTGACACTTGTAAAATTACTTGTATTCTCAGGTAACCGTTAAACAAGAACAGGTAAAATCTTTTGGCGAGACGCGAAGACGTTTCCGATTAATACTTTTGTTGTCATGATGTAATTGAATCGAAACAATATTACGAAACTATGTAACTTTTCAATTATAATGCATGATGGATGTTATTTACTTATGTTTGGTTGTATACGATGGTTGTGATACTGTGTGTCGTTCCACCCTCCGACGATTCCGCCATTGTGGTTTGGGGGTGTGACAAATTCCATGGCTTTAATGAGAATTGAACTTGATTTTGAAGGATTATGCATGTACTTAAAGTCTCCTAGCAATCTAAGGTATAAATCCTCCTTTCTAGCCATGGATTTTTGAGTTAAGGTTTTGGGACTTGACCGAATCCGTGGTTCTTTGTTTGGATGAGGATCCTTCCTATGATTCTAAGGTTTTTCTATGATTATTGAGCTTGATGTGATCCCTATTGTAAGAACCCGAAAATTTTGGTAAAAGTCATAAAATAAATATATGTAAAGTTGGGTTTGAACGAGGGCGTAATGGTAAAATTATCCAAAAAGGGCAAAATGGTCATTTGGCACACAAATGACTTTTATGTAAAGGAAATACAATTATGGGGTAAGAATGAAAGAAAATAAACTTATAATGTTAGCAAATGAAGTTCTTGTGCCATTTTGGGACAAATGGAACTTAAGGGATCAAAAATGCAAAATAGCTAGGTATTTAAAGGAGAAAATATCTCCTTAATGCTCAGAAGTTCCAGAGAGATCGTGAGAGAGACAGAGAGAGTTTCAATGATCGGGTTTTGAGTTTTTTGAAGATTTGGAAGAAACTAACTTGGAGTTGAAGAATTCCAAGTCATATAAGGTTAGTAAACTTGTTTTTAGGGTTGTTTAACCCATTTCCCGTGAGTAGGTTAGTGTAGCTTCGAAAATTCAGTGGCTATAGCAGGATTATCCTATGATTTCTAGCCTTAACTTGTGTCTTAAACATCATATAAACCTAGTGTAACCATTGAATGTGTTAAAAATCAAGAAATGGGAATTTGAGCTCAAGAACCCTAACTAACGGGTTTGTAAGAACAAGTTAGTCTTAATGGTTCTTGATAAGTCTAGTATGTCATAATAGAAGTAATAAATCATTCCTAGTTGATAAATTTGAGTAATTTCAGATTTTGGGTAAAAATGTCAAAAATGGAAAATTTTGGAAGAAACTTGGAATCCATGATTCCATAGTTTAAAAACAAGTAAAAGTAGTTGGTTTATGTTTCTAATCACATCTTGATCATTATCCAACATATGGATAACTTAAAATCAAGTTTGGTGATTTCATATGCAATTGAACCCTAGAAATTTGAGTTTAAGATCAAAATGTTAATTTGACATAATGAGTTGGTTAGAATGAGTCATAAATGATGTTTAAGTATGAAGAAACCATTAGAAGTGGTTTCCTAAAAGTTTCAATTAATAAAATGAAAGTTTGAACAAAAACTGAAATTTGTCGGGTGGAATGGAATTGGTGATTCCATGAATGAAACCCATGGAAATGGTTAATGGAAATCATGAATTGGTAATTAAAGAAAGTATGTTTTGGGTTTTAAAAACCTTAAATTAAATCATCCATTGGTTATATAAGTGTATGGAAAGAAAATGAACAAAACTAGACTTAAAATTTTGAGTTGATGTGCATATGAGCTTCCTTAGAGCTCTTGTGACATCCTATGGTCTTAACCATTAAGTCGTGAACTAAATAAGACTTAATGGGATTAAAAATATGTTCTTAACATGTTAGAAGGTTAATAGAACCTATTGGTAAAGTTTTGTTAAGTTTGGAAACAAATGGAACCAAGAAATGGACTAAAACTGCAAAAAAACAAACAAAAATTGAAAGCTGAAAATGGGACTGTAGGATTCTACACGACCCGTGTGAATCTGGCATGACCCCGTGTGAAATGAGGCAGTAGCTTGGACATCTTGGAAGTCTTACACGACCCCGTGTGATTCCTACACGACCCGTGTGACCCGAATTCATGCAATTCACTCCCGTTATGACCCGATTGAGTAGTTTGATCCCCTAACACTTGGTATATGTTTAATATAATTTGAAAACATAAAAAAATAAGTATATTTAGGGGGATTAAGTGGTCTTTACATGTTGTTAAGACCTAAATGTTTTAATAAAGTTTTAATGAACTCCTTAGGTAATTAAGGAGTAAAGTTATGGAATGGAAGGGACAATCGAGTGGAGTAATCCTAGTTAGACTTCTCTAACTAGCCAAGGTGAGTACATGTAGTATTTTTACCCATTCTGGGGTATATGGCAAGTAAGTATTTTCAAGATTTCTTATAAAATTTCTATATGTGAAATTATATGCAAGAGTATTATTTCTAACTTGGTTGTGAAAGTATAATGTTATATTTTAAGTTATGTTTTGGTCTATGAACCAATTATGTGAAAGTATATTTTGAATACAAGTTATACATGTTTGAAAGTATGGATAGGCGTATAGCCATAAAATGTTTAAGAAGTATGTTTTGATTATAAATTGTATATGTTTTCTAGTATGAAAGGGCGTATAGCCACAAGATGTTTGGAAAGTATGATTTGACATTAAGCCTAAAATGTTATAAAGACATGTTTTAAACATATGGTTTATGTGAAACGAAAGTTATGTATTTGGCATCTAGCCATAAAGACATAAAGTGATGTAGTTTGGCACCTAGCCACAAGTTATATGTATATGAGAAATGTTCAAGCAAGTAGCAAGTATTTTGTATGACTGGTAATTGTAGCAAGCAGCGTTAGTAAGGGAACTATGTTCCAACCTACCCGGGTTAGGTAAGGGGTCTACTGGGGAAAAAGCCCCATCGCGAAGTAGATCGCCTCAGCACTTCTTCTATGGTGAGGATTGATCCGTTCTTTCTAGCCATAGAGACTTGGGGTATCACTTATAGTGATTAAAGCCCTAAGTATAAAAATCCAGCAAGCTTATAAAACCAGTCAAAGAAAGTAAGAAAGATGTTATTTTTGTAAAGTATGTCATAAAATGATTTTTGAGCTGTAAAGAGTTATAGTATGTTGCTATTATAAAGTTTTGAAAGAAGATATTTTTGCCAGGCATGATATGTAATGATTTTTTTAAAGATAATGAGCTATGGTATGATATCATTGTAAAACTTTGAAAGATGTTTTATGTTATAAGTTTTATAAAAAGTTGGAAAAGAAGTTAAAAGTTTGAGTCTAAAACTCATGTAACTCACGAGACAATTTTTGTCTTACGTATTCTATGTTTTGCCATGTATTCCAGGTCAAAATAAGTTGCTATAAATGGGATGAAGTTTAGCTGGAGTGGAGCTTGAGTTAGCTCCTAATTTAGACGCAAGGTTTAATCCTCTTCTTGCTTACTATGGTTAGATTTGGTATGGATTTGTAACACCCACAGTTTTAAAAATGTAAATTATCGGTTTTTGGTAAACTGTATTTTTGTATTCATGTATTTATACGAAAAACCATAGTATTTGAAAACAGTAGAAATGGGGTGTCACAAGTTGGTATCAGAGCCATAGTTTAAGCGAATTAGGATTGGCTTCTTCCACTCCTAGGCTTAAACTCATGCTATAGAAATGATAGTTTATGAAAGTATGCTATATTATGGTGTTATATGTTAAGGGAACCAGTGTCCCATGAGACCTTGTGGTAACAGCAGAATCAATATGTATAGGTGATTATGGTAATATGGGCCCGTATTATCATAATCACAGGATATGTATTGAGACCGGTGGAATCACAAAGGAATTATGGTATTCTGGTGGGTAAGGTTTTGAAGAGAGTAGTAAGTAAAACATAGGAATTATATGTCTATGCAATAACAACCAGTAAGGTTGTAAGTATTAAAAGTTAATGTAGTGGATATATACCACTTAGTATGGTAAAGTAAAAGAAATAATATGATAATTAATATTTTTAGACAGATTGAAAGATATTAAAGTATATGCCTGTCGAGGCGAGAGAAAGTATGAATAAGAGCAATTTAAAGAGGAATTATAAGTATTGATTACCTATATAAGAGTTGTAAGACTCTTACTTGAAGAATGAAAATTTTAAGCAGAGTATATTGATAGTACATAAATTTGTAAAAAAATAATAAAAGAATGGTAAAGAAGAGTTTAATGTTGACAAGTGGTGTGCTTTGGGCATAACCATTAAATGCAGAATTTTATCTAAAAGTCGTGTGTATATTAAAGATATAAAGGAAGTAAGATATCGTTGCAGAACGATAAGAGTAAAATGATGAGAAAAGTTAAAAATAGAAGATGTATGAAAGTGTCCAAAGATTTAACAATTGATCAAGTTATAAGTAAAATGCTATAATGAGTAATAAAAACAAAGTAAGATTACCCAAATGGGGAAAAGAATGATGAATGGTAAATTGTTAAATTCTAAGTAAAATGCATTAATGTAATGTGATAAAATGAATGTGAATCGAGAAATAAAGGTTGAATGCCTAAATAAATGTTAGGCAAGAAACTAAAGGTGAAATAAATAACGATAAGATAGTGGTTGCCAGGAATTAAAATCCGCAACCAAATGAAAGAAGTATAAGAAGAAATACCAGTAATAAAAGAGTATAATGAGGTATGTTAACTGAAGAAACCTGTAACCATAAAAAGAAAATGACTAAAGGTCATAAACATATGATGTAAAGAACAAGAGTAAACGTCTAAATAAGTATTAGACAAATAATCAAAGACAAGATAAGAACTAAAATAAATAGGCAGGAAGGTATTACTTCTAAATGGAAGTGACGAGTGAAAGTATTCAAAGATTGTGAGAAATGGTTAGTACATGGCTTGTAGCCATGAAATACAAAGAAGTGCATGTATCTTTATATGTGTTTATAAATGTAAAAACATGAGTAAGTTTTGGGATATATAAACATGATGTACAAAAGTATAAAAGTGGTTATGAAATAAGTATTCTAATTAGAATACTATAAGGTATGAAGCCAAAAAAAAAAGAGTAAAATAATGTATCGGGCATACTGCCTCGATATACCAAAAGAATGAAAGATGACGAGAAAATAAATGGCAATTGTGTATCACCTAAAGATACATAAGAAGTAAGTTGTATATGAAATATATAATGTTGTAAAGAAATATATAGTGTAAAGAAGTGGAGTTTAAATGAAAGAATAACATGATGTGTTAGGCATGTAGCCTTATAACACATAACAGAAATGGTAAAAGATGTAAAGCTAAGAAAAATATTTTTGTTGGCATTAGCCACGACAGGTAAAGAGTAACGAATGATAGTGGTGATTGAGGGTTGTGTCAAGAAGTGGTCATGGGACGAAAATATTAAAGATACCTAGTTGGGTTCTTAAACCAAAAGAGAACCAAGTGTATATATATATATATATATATATATATATATATATATATATATATATATATATATATATATATATATATATATATATATATATGTGTGTGTATATTATGCAACTAAGAACTTGTAAGTATATGTCAAGAAGTTAATGAATGTGGTTTGTGAAACATAAATACACCACAAGATAGTAATATTATGAAAAGTGTAGTATGTATGGGAATATGAATTATCGTATGCAACATGCATGAAGTCCCATAAGAGATTTGAAGAAAAACAAATTTCGAATCAATCATGGTAAACAATTTAAATACCGTGAGGAGAGAGTAAGCGGAAGATCAGATGCTAAACTAAGCACTAATGTGAGAAATAAGAATTGGTAAAGAAGTACTAAAACATAAATAATAATATGAGCATGGTACACGGGGTACACAAGAAGATGAAAAATGTAATAGAAATGATACCATTATGTATAATGAGTAAATGCGGATGAAATCTCATAAATAATAAAGGAAGATGAAAGAAATATCTAAGTTGATTATATGTTGAATATGAAAGTAATACAAGTAATGAATGATACAAGACAAGTATTAGAGAAGGTAATATATATAATGTACAGGAAATGAGTAAAAACTATGTGAAAAATGATTTTTCTTAAAAGTGTGAATTGAGAAGGAAGTTGACTGAGATAATAGATCAACTTCAACAGTAAAACTGTACAAATCTACAAGGCCAAAAATTATGTATTATACACAGAAAGAAAGCTAATGATGTGTAGTTTCTAAAATAAAAAGCGTTATGTTGTTTCGACTCTTCTAGAGTAAGATATGCAGATTTTTATGGAAGGTATGTTGTTTGACAGATTCTGTCCCAAACAGAAAAAAAAAGAATGTACAGCGTAACGAAAGGAGGAAAATGCATTCCTTATGAGTGGTAATAAGCCGAGAGTTGTTAGTAGACGTAAAGAATAATAAATTGAAGTTTAAAAGATTTAAAGAATAAAATATATAAAAGATAAGAAGTTGTAAAACTTCTAGAAAGAAGAAATAGTAATAAATTATCTATGTAATAATGTATGAGTAAAGGGATGAGAAAAAGAGAAGAGTGAAAAGAATGAGGAGGAATTGTAAAACAAATTTGCTTAAGTAAAATGTCCACTAAGGGACAAAAGGTTACAAGAAAAGATTTAGTGTATATATGAATTTTGTATAAATACAAATTATGTTTAATGGTATTTGGAAAAAGTTTTATAAGTAAATAATATGATTAGTATAATTTCATGTGTTTTTGGTAAAGATATGAGAAGAATTACAAAGTAGATTGTTATTTTTGATAAAAGTATGAAAGTATGAAACTACTTTGTAAAATAAGTTTCACTAAGAGATTTTCATGTGAATGAAATGAGGTAAAAAGGAATGTAATTAAAACATAGAGTATGAAGTACGAGTGAGCGACTAAAAAGTTGAGAAAATGGATAAAATGACTAAAAGGGTATTTTGGTCATTTATAAAAGAATTATATATGTTATGATAAGAATCCTGAATATTATGAGGAAAAGAGGGTTAAATAACCAAAAATGTATTCTGGTTAAGTGTATGAATGTAAATTACTAAAATGATATTCAGATGAATATACCTATTACAAGAAGACAAATTTGAAATGGGATAATCTTTAAAACACAAATTCCTGAAAACTATTCAGAAAGTTACGCATCTTAAATAAAAGATTTAAAAGTTGAGGGAGTAAAAGTTTATTTCCTCAAAGATAAAAGTGTAAGTAGAGAAAAGATAATCGTACTATGTAAAAGCAGAAAAGATTCCGAGGACGGAATCCTCTTAAGGAGGGGAGATTGTAAGAACCCGAAAATTTTGGTAAAAGTCATAAAATAAATATATGTAAAGTTGGGTTTGAACGAGGGCGTAATGGTAAAATTATCCAAAAAGGGCAAAATGGTCATTTGGCACACAAATGACTTTTATGTAAAGGAAATACAATTATAGGGTAAGAATGAAAGAAAATAAACTTATAATGTTAGCAAATGAAGTTCTTGTGCCATTTTGGGACAAATGGAACTTAAGGGATCAAAAATGCAAAATAGCTAGGTATTTAAAGGAGAAAATATCTCCTTAATGCTCAGAAGTTCCAGAGAGATCGTGAGAGAGACAGAGAGAGTTTCAATGATCGGGTTTTGAGTTTTTTGAAGATTTGGAAGAAACTAACTTGGAGTTGAAGAATTCCAAGTCATATAAGGTTAGTAAACTTGTTTTTAGGGTTGTTTAACCCATTTCCCGTGAGTAGGTTAGTGTAGCTTCGAAAATTCAGTGGCTAGAGGAGGATTATCCTATGATTTCTAGCCTTAACTTGTGTCTTAAACATCATATAAACCTAGTGTAACCATTGAATGTGTTAAAAATCAAGAAATGGGAATTTGAGCTCAAGAACCCTAACTAACGGGTTTGTAAGAACAAGTTAGTCTTAATGGTTCTTGATAAGTCTAGTATGTCATAATAGAAGTAATAAATCATTCCTAGTTGATAAATTTGAGTAATTTCAGATTTTGGGTAAAAATGTCAAAAATGGAAAATTTTGGAAGAAACTTGGAATCCATGATTCCATAGTTTAAAAACAAGTAAAAGTAGTTGGTTTATGTTTCTAATCACATCTTGATCATTATCCAACATATAGATAACTTAAAATCAAGTTTGGTGATTTCATATGCAATTGAACCCTAGAAATTTGAGTTTAAGATCAAAATGTTAATTTGACATAAAGAGTTGGTTAGAATGAGTCATAAATGATGTTTAAGTATGAAGAAACCATTAGAAGTGGTTTCCTAAAAGTTTCAATTAATAAAATGAAAGTTTGAACAAAAACTGAAATTTGTCGGGTGGAATGGAATTGGTGATTCCATGAATGAAACCCATGGAAATGGTTAATGGAAATCATGAATTGGTAATTAAAGAAAGTATGTTTTGGGTTGTAAAAACCTTAAATTAAATCATCCATTGGTTATATAAGTGTATGGAAAGAAAATGAACAAAACTAGACTTAAAATTTTGAGTTGATGTGCATATGAGCTTCCTTAGAGCTCTTGTGACATCCTATGGTCTTAACCATTAAGTCGTGAACTAAATAAGACTTAATGGGATTAAAAATATGTTCTTAACATGTTAGAAGGTTAATAGAACCTATTGGTAAAGTTTTGTTAAGTTTGGAAACAAATGGAACCAAGAAATGGACTAAAACTGCAAAAAACAAACAAAAATTGAAAGCTGAAAATGGGACTGCAGGATTCTACACGACCCGTGTGAATCTGGCACGACCCCGTGTGAAATGAGGCAGTAGCTTGGACATCTTGGAAGTCTTACACGACCCCGTGTGATTCCTACACGACCCGTGTGACCCGAATTCATGCAATTCACTCCCGTTATGACCCGATTGAGTAGTTTGATCCCCTAACACTTGGTATATGTTTAATATAATTTGAAAACATAAAAAAATAAGTATATTTAGGGGGATTAAGTGGTCTTTACATGTTGTTAAGACCTAAATGTTTTAATAAAGTTTTAATGAACTCCTTAGGTAATTAAGGAGTAAAGTTATGGAATGGAAGGGACAATCGAGTGGAGTAATCCTAGTTAGACTTCTCTAACTAGCCAAGGTGAGTACATGTAGTATTTTTACCCATTCTGGGGTACATGGCAAGTAAGTATTTTCAAGATTTCTTATAAAATTTCTATATGTGAAATTATATGCAAGAGTATTATTTCTAACTTGGTTGTGAAAGTATAATGTTATATTTGAAGTTATGTTTTGGTCTATGAACCAATTATGTGAAAGTATGTTTTGGTCTATGAACCAATTATGTGAAAGTATATTTTGAATACAAGTTATACATGTTTGAAAGTATGGATAGGCATATAGCCATAAAATGTTTAAGAAGTATGTTTTGGTTATAAATTGTATATGTTTTCTAGTATGAAAGGGCGTATAGCCACAAGATGTTTGGAAAGTATGATTTGACATTAAGCCTAAAATGTTATAAAGACATGTTTTAAACATATGGTTTATGTGAAACGAAAGTTATGTATTTGACATCTAGCCATAAAGACATAAAGTGATGTAGTTTGGCACATAGCCTCAAGTTATATGTATATGAGAAATGTTCAAGCAAGTAGCAAGTATTTTGTATGACTGGTAATTGTAGCAAGCAGCGTTAGTAAGGGAACTATGTTCCAACCTACCCGGGTTAGGTAAGGGGTCTACTGGGGAAAAAGCCCCATCGCGAAGTAGATCGCCTCAGCACTTCTATGGTGAGGATTGATCCGTTCTTTCTAGCCATAGAGACTTGGGGTATCACTTATAGTGATTAAAGCCCTAAGTATAAAAATCCAGCAAGCTTATAAAAAAAGTCAAAGAAAGTAAGAAAGATGTTATTTTTGTAAAGTATGTCATAAAATGATTTTTGAGCTGTAAAGAGTTATAGTATGTTGCTATTATAAAGTTTTGAAAGAAGATATTTTTGCCAGGCATGATATGTAATGATTTTTTTTAAAGATAATGAGCTATGGTATGATATCATTGTAAAACTTTGAAAGATGTTTTATGTTATAAGTTTTATAAAAAGTTGGAAAAGAAGTTAAAAGTTTGAGTCTAAAACTCATGTAACTCACGAGACAATTTTTGTCTTACGTATTCTATGTTTTGCCATGTAATCCAGGTCAAAATAAGTTGTTATAAATGGGATGAAGTTTAGATGGAGTGGAGCTTGAGTTAGCTCCTAATTTAGACGCAAGGTTTAATCCTCTTCTTGCTTACTATGGTTAGATTTGGTATGGATTTGTAACACCCACAGTTTTAAAAATGTAAATTATCGGTTTTTGATAAACCATATTTTTGTATTCATGTATTTATACGAAAAACCATAGTATTTGAAAACAGTAGAAATGGGGTGTCACACCTATCCAATCCATGGATAACTTGGAATCTCTTGAAATAATATTTTAATCCATATGAACCCTGGAAATTGGGGGTTTGATGATTACATGAAGAAACTATTAATTGGTGGGTGAATATTGTGGTTTCGGATTAGCGGATTCGCTTCTAATGATTCCAACCCTTGATGTGCGAACTTAACCCATGAATGAAAGTTAAGTGAGTATGAATCCTAGAATTGGTATTAGGTGAAATGATTGAACTCATGGGGAAGCTTGTATTCTATGGTCTCATTGCATACATTTGATGGTATTAGTGTGATTATGATCATTTCCTAATGATTCCAATGAATGGAAGAAAGAATCTCCACTTGAAGTCACCAATTGATGGAATGGAATTTTTTGTTGAAAGGGTTTTACCTATTTGATTATAGTTGGGTCTTTTGATGAGTTTTGGAGGATGAATTCATTCTTAGATGATCACCTAATGAACAAACTTAGTTTTTGTAGAAAGACCCTTGAGAATTACTTGAAACCATGATTGGAATTGGATCTTCCATGGATTTCACCATTTGAACCAATGAATGGAATTAAGGATTCTATGAGGTTTCCTTTTATGGGATTGGAGTTAGTGTATGGGAATGACTCCCTTGGGAATGACCTATGATTAATATCTTTATGGATTTCTTACAAGTGTTGGGTGTAGTGATTGACTTGGAATTTAGTTCATTTATATATTGTTAAGAGATAAGAACTTGGATAAATGGTTGTCAATGGAATAAGTCATGAATACTTAGATTGATAGTTGAGTCAATTCAAATCAGTTCTTAAACGTGTATTTTCATGTATATCTAATATTGGGATGAATTGTAACTTAGTTTGGGTCAAAGGGGGACTAAAAGGACCAAAAATTAAGCCTACAATGTGTTTCACGCGAACCGCGATGGGTCCAAAACGTGAAGGGCGTGACCCGCATGCAAAAAATAAATAGACCCCTGTTGACTCATGCGGCCCGCGTGAGTTTTAGGAATGGGCTATGCGGCCCGCATGACCTGTGCAACCCAATCATTCTTTTGTCTTGTTTTGAGCCTTGTAGTTTGGACTTTGGATTCTCGTGTTGATGCCAACCTTAGGGAATGACTAAACCAAGATTTTCCACATATTATGAAGCTAAGAATATCATCTTGGGATGAAGAATGATGGTTCTTCCTTGGTTTAAGAGAAGCAGAGGTAGTGCAACCTTTGGATGAAATAAGTATGACACCTTCTCTTTTTGACTTGTAGAAAAGAGGTAGATTGTAGCAACTTAGAGATGAGATTGAGGACTTGAGATACCACTCAACTAAGAGTATTTTGATTGAGGAGCTAATGTCTAGGGACATTTCCAAATACAATAATCTCGTGTGAGGTTAGTATTGACTCGTCAATTGACCTTAAGTAAGTC
The DNA here is from genome assembly GCA_023525715.1 of Cichorium intybus. Classification (NCBI taxonomy): domain Eukaryota; kingdom Viridiplantae; phylum Streptophyta; class Magnoliopsida; order Asterales; family Asteraceae; genus Cichorium; species Cichorium intybus. Next base: position 124,396,803 of record CM042011.1, on the reverse strand, counting down.
TACCGTGAGTACACATCCCTATTACTATCTTTTGTATATGTTACCAACTATTTTCATGCATTCAAAATGAGCAAAGTGTTATACGATTGTTATTTGTGCATGTCATGAAATGAGTTTTTAACATATTTTCGAATAAATATTTAGATGTTTGTTTTGAAAGAGTTTTGAGCATCCTATTTATGTATTGCATATAGGATGGATTGACCGTGTGAACCTTGAGATGACTTGAGATCTTTGGGCTGAGATAACCACCTTTGAGATGTTTTTCCCATGTAGAGGGCTTGAGATAGCCACCCTCGAAGATGCCTTCGGAATGTTCCCACCAATAAGGAGTTCACAAGGGGAGTAGCTAACCTTCATGGGGCTAGTGTGATGGCCACTAGTTCTAGTTTTAGCCTATCGAGGGATAAAGTAGGATGCTTTGTGCGTGTTACTTGAGAACTTGAGTAGGTGCCATCGTGGTGAGTTTGGACTTTTGTGAGATGGACTTGGGTTGGGATAGTTGCATATTACATTGCATTGCATTGCATTCATAACTATCCACTTTTGGTTTGAACTTTATGAGGAAATGTTGTTTCGATACAAACTTTGGATATGAGGATTTCTTACAAACCTTATAAGTATTTTCAAAACTAATTTTGGGGGTTTTTCCCGAGTGTAGCGGTTACACTACCCACTCTGAATGGGTAAGCTCACTAAGCATTTCATTGCCTTACCTATTTTGATGTGTACTCAGGTTGAGGAGATTTGATGACTTTAGAGGATCTGGACATTTTTAGAAGGCCACGAGTTGTGTGGTTCCATTTAAGTTGTCGTAATGGTATTCAGATTGTAACAACCTCACTCTTTCCGCAACTTCAACTCTGTAACAATTTCTTAACAAGGCCCAATGTGTTTTAAAACAGTATTTAGACATAAATTGACTCATTTTCAAGATGATGAGATTTAAAGTTTCACAATAAATGATTTTTAAACAATGATGATCAACTATGGGTTTAAAAGGGTGTTTTTATAAATACCCTTAGCAAGGAGTATAACAATATATATATATATATATATATATATATATATATATATATATATATATATATATATATATATATATATATATATATATATATATATATATATATATATATATATATATATATATATAACTGACACCATTATCATATTTCTTTCTACCATAAAATAATTTCTTTGACTTTTCAATGTTATCAAAATCAAAATGATTTCATCCGGTTTTGATTCTCAAAATTATACTAGCTATAGCAGTTGCCATCCTAATTAGCAATGTCACAGGCGATGTATTATATGTTGATAGGCATGGATCGTTCTCCCGTTCTTCTTTTGTGCAATGCATATTGATATAAATGGATTCTAATGTTCATATTGTTACTTTTTTTCTAAATTTATAGTTATAGTAAACATTGTTAAGTTTGAGTTTGAAGCCCTTGAAGTCACTGGGAAAAATTATATGCCATGGATAAAGATGTTAAAATACATCTAGAGTGTATGGGAATTCGTAATACGATAAATGAAATCAATCATTGCTATGCACAAGACAAAGCAAGAGCACAAAATTTCCTTCATAAATATATTGATTAAATGTTGAGGTTTGAATACGTTGATGTTACTGATCCAAAAAGTCTATGGAATCAATTGAAAGAAAGATTTGATCGTTAAAGGAAAGTTATACTTCCAAATGTTGGATATGAATAGAGAACATTGAGGTTTCAAGACTTCCAAAAGTATGTGTATTATGTGTATGTGTATTAAGAACAATATTTTTGTGACAACCGTCAATTTTGGTCAACAAAGTCAACAAAAGTCAACCAGGGCAACTCTACTCGTATTAGAATTTTAGGAGTAATGCAATATTTCCTAATGTTTCTAATGTACTATTGACAAGTTATAATACAAAGTACCTTTCTTTCTACCAGTTATTGAATATAAAACCCTAATTAGGGTTAGGAACATAGAAATTCGATAATTCAATTAAATATTATTCTGGTATGAATAATATTCATAACACAATTTAGTTGTGTCCACGAACCCATTAATACTTGTTAAGTTGATAATGGAGTTCAGCTAATTAATTTTTGGATAAATTGGTCGTCAAATGCGATAAATTCTATACCGAATTGTAAACTATATTTAATATTCCAACACACTTTCCACCATCATATTAGCCTTTGGAATGCATCTTTAGATTAACTATAATAATATAGTATTTTATTTTGCTATTCTTTTATTTTTCTAGAGAATCCTTATTTATCGCAAATCCGGAATTATACAGCGTTTTAAACTTTTATGCCTTTATATAAAATGTCAAAACATGTTCTACGTCCAAAATCTCTTTTAAAACTTCTAAAGATATTGCTAAACATTATTATTAATAATTTTGGCTTCCAATTATTTTAATATTGCATAAATCACCCTTAACTTTTATAAAAGTCACCAAACTTTATAAAAAATATACAAGCTTTTATAAGATTAACACTTACTATGCATGGGACGGTTTCCCACACCCAAAATCAAGTGGTCTCCTTGCTTAACTTGGTGATTTGATTAAAGATTCATTATACTTCCAAGACTTGCACCAAGAAAGCTAAATTGCTTTATCTTCTAACTTCATGCATTCAACCTTGCCATTCTTCCTTTCCTAGACCACCATAAAGCCATGAACCCCCCTACCTTCACATTCACGGTTTTGCAAGAGTAAAACAAGCCATTTCTCTCTCAAAAATCTCCTCTCAGAGTTCTTTCAAGATCCTTGCAAGAAAGCTTCAAGTTTCCTAGCATTTCCCAACTTTCTTAGCATTTTGGGTATTTTTGAGTTTGTTGCAAACTCATCCTTGTTCTAAGTTACAAGTGTTGAACCTTCTTCTTTTGGGTCTTCATCTTCTGAACACATCCAAAGGTGAGTTTATACCCCTCATTTTTATCTTTATCCAAGCTTTTAGGGGGAGAATACAAGTTATACCATGAAAATGGTTATATATGCATGTTTCTAACTAGTTTTGTGTAAAAATGCTTTCTACTTGAAATAATGTTATTTCTTAATATTATGAATATTATCATGTGGTATGTTGAGTAAAATACGAATCTAAACAATGAGTAGAAACATGTTAGAAGTTCTTAAGAAAAAGTCATAAAATTAAAACTATAAAAATTATGGGTTTTATGAACGAAATATGACTTTTCTAGCAAAAATGGTTATAACTAAGTTATTACACCATTTTTGTGGGAAATAACTCAAAATATGTTATCTTGAACATATGTTATGAAACTAGTTAAAAATACTAAAGTTTTGGACTTACAAAAAGAAAACCTAAAAAGATGTCATTTTATGTAAAAATTAGGATTTTCTAACAAAAATGGTCATAACTAAGTTATGGTACCATTTTTGTAAGATTTGACCTAAAATATGTTATTTTAAACATATAAGGGTAACTTGACTTAAATGTTGCAAAATGGTAAAAGTAATTCTTACAAGACTTATAATTCAATATTTAACGTTGTGACGTAAAAAGGTCAAAAACTAGAAAATTGACTTTGTCATGCTAAAAGTCCATATACTTCTGTAGATGTATGATATATGTTTTTTTTATGAACATCTAAGTATGTTAACACTTAAAATAAACTATAATAGGTATAGTTCATGGGTACCAATAATATCATGACATTTTGGGACACAACAAATAATTATATAAAAGTATATAATTATTATACACTATTTTATTATCATGGAAAAAGTGATAATTACAAATACAAGGGTTACAAATAAAACGTAAACATGTTGAAAACAATTTTGTGAGACAAAGTCTTCACCGTACTTATTAAAGTACACATACTAAAGCCCTGAACTATAACCAGAGTCTCGGTAAAAGAGCGTGATACTTGTGTATAGATCTATACGGGATTGACAATCCCACACGTAAGTTGCTAGGTACAGCTAGACCAGCAGGTCTGGGATGACAAATGTCTAACATTCGGACGCTTGAAGAACGTCGCAGCAGGCCTACTTCGGTCATAGTATGGTTATAGGGAACTCACATGGGAAATCAACAATACAGTTAGTTTACGAGCAAACATGCATTTAAATGGTTTCATATAGGAATAAAACTACGTAATATTATTTCCAAGTATAGAAATAATTATACAGTTTCGGTCTTTGGGTTTTTAAGACTACAACTTATTTATAAGAAAATATTGGATTTTCTGGGTTCAAATACTATCTTTTCACCTGGAAAAAGGTTATGGATTTTCTCATACAAAACTCTTATGAGCTCACCAACTTAATTGTTGACACTCTTTCAAAAGTACTTTTATTCTCAGGAAACCGCTAAATCAGTAATCACAAGCTTTTGAGGATGGGACGCTACGGCGGTGTACTACTTATTTTGACATCATATTGTAATTGTTTTTTAAACAAACAACATTTTGAACCTATGTAACATTTGCAATTATATTTATGATGGTTGTGTTTGCTTTGATAACTATTGTACAAATATTGTTGTGATACTGTTCATGAAGTCATCCACCCCCAGATGTTTCCGTCATCCTGGTTTTGGGGTGTGACAGATTGGTATGAGAGCATTGTTTATAGTGAACTAAGTATATTAATCCACATAAGATATACAACTATAAATACAATGGGACTAAAACTCTCCGACTAAAACATTTCGTACGAGTATACTTTTAAAATACAATGATACTTTTTTATAAAGTATAAGTACGTATATACATACATACCAGAACAGTGTCATAACGAGAACAATACAAAAGTAATAAGATGAGTTGAACACTATGAATAGGCCTAGGTAGTTATGTAATCATATCTAGGATAGATAGAGCCTGATCAACTATATTTGTCCAAGATATGACTAACATGTGCTTAGGAATAGTCGTAGTGAACAACAAGTCTAAACTTGCCAAGAACCATATACAAAGAAACTCTAGAGCCAAACCTAAAGCTAAAATACTATATGAGTATTTTATGATACTATAGAACCATGCATCTAGACTCTTTATACACCTCTTATACCCCTATCCTTGCACAATCGACATGGCTGGATTCCATCTACCTGGAGATCCCTATTTTCCCAGTCAGGAAAATGGTGGATGGCTCGATGAGGAGCCGGAGGAGGACCCGGAGGAGGGTCAAGATGATGATGAGGACCTAGACGAGGACATGATGGAGGAGGACTCTGATGCTGACTTTAAGGTCAGCGACCCACGCTTCACCATTCGCGACTTGCACAAGCCCAGGCTCGAGCCGAACTTCCAGGTATACCGCCATACAGGTGGTCCATTATGGATGCACACTCCTCGTAAGAGGGTACTTCCCATTCCTAGAACCGAGACCTTTCTGATAGATGTACCTCCCCAGGTTTCGGTACCCAGCTGGGCGGAGGACCTACGTAGATGGAGCCGCGAGCACAGCCAACGATCTCCGTATGGTTTGTGCCGGGAGTTCTACGACCTCGGTAATGGGGTTTCAGCCATTAGGGCTCTCCCTGTCATGATTCGCCGCATTTCACGCCATCCTCTAGCCAGATCCTAGACGTTGGTGCCACTGTAGAGGTCACCGCCGCCCGAGTTCGTCGTCTAGACAAAAATCATGATCAGAAATACAGGATCATAGATTGTCTTGTGGAGGACATCAGGACTGCCAGCCGAGGTTAGGGAGCTCCACGCCAGGTATCCTGACATGGAGCAGAGAATGAACGAGGTAGAGCGTCGAGTCGATGAGGCCAGGGAGGAGGCAAGGGAGATGCGAGCATTCGTAGCCACACTTCGAGGACCGAGTGATGTCACTCGCCTTGAGTAGTGTTTATGCTACTCAACTTTTGTTATAGATTAGGTCTTTCGAGCAAGCATTGGTGCTACTCCCTCATGTACATAGGTGCGAATCTACGAAGAAGTGATTACACTCTTCAAAGGGTCATTGTGCTGTCCGTTTTGCTTCATATGTATTGTAGACCTCCATGAAGGTCAATTTTCAACTATGTACTACTATGAAATCTTATCAATGAAATGGCGTGCATTTATTTCATTGGGTATTATTACTAATTTCATAAATTGTCGTACAAGTGTTCATTTAATATAGTGAATATTTGTAAAATATTTACTAGTTACAATAAATGTGAGACATAACAAACATATAGACATTGTATTTTGATGATACCTAACTTATAACTATTAACGAAAACTTACCATCATTCCATCTTTAATCCCAATGGAAGAAGAATGCCAGTACGCCGAAGTAACCAACGTGCCGGCGCACAGTCAACAGATCCACCAGCAACTCCACAGATGGACCCAGCTACATTTCAAGACGATGTGGCAGTCGCCATGTCAAACATTAGTGCTAATGGCACAAGCAGAAACGGGAATGGAAATGGAAACAGGAACGGTGCCTACAGTTCCACTCATGGCGAAACCCAAGGACACCAACGAGTGTGCTCCTATAAAAACTTCACAAACTACAAGCCCACGGCGTTTCATGGCGACGGCGGTGTCAATCACCTTGACAAGATGGTTTGAGAAAACCGAATCGGTGTTTGACATCAGTGTGTGCCGCAAAGAACTTAAAGTCAAGTATGCTGCTTGTACTTTTGCTGACGCGACCTTGTCTTGGTGGAATGGCAACGTTAAAACCTTGACCCTTGCCATGGCCAACTCTATGAGTTGGGAGGATCTGAAGACCATGATGCTGGAGAAGTACTACCCTAAGGGCGAAACTCAAAAATTGGAACAAGAGCTTTGGAACCTCATGATGAAGGGTTCTAATGTGGTCGCCTACACTAACCGGTTTAACAACCTAGCTGTTCTGTGTCCCGCAATGGTCACTCAGGAACAAAAGAAGGTGGAACGTTATATCTGGGGACTATCCCCCCAGATTCAAGGAAATGTCGAAGTCGCTAACCCAGTAAGTAGCCACTTACGACAGTGCCAAGCATTTGGCACAAAGACTAGTCGACCACGGAGTCTGCCAAGGCACTATGACACTCAAAGCTGATGTCACCAACCAAAGGGTAGAGACTACAAACGAAAGTTCTGGAACAAGGGAAAGGATCAACCGAGCCAAGAATCCGCTAAAAGACAACAGACTGTGGTAGTCCATGCCGCCATTGTCCCTACCGCCCCAGCACCGACGAAGCAATATGCTGGGAACCTGCCTAAGTGCAACAAGTGAAATTTCCGTCACAATGGGGCTTGTCGGGAAATGCACTGCACCAATTGTGGCAGAAAGGGGCATACTTCTCGCTTCTGTAAGGCGCCAGCTCAACAGACCACCTAAGCCACTAATGTTGGGGGTGAGCCAAGCGTGTTACGGATGTGGAGAAACGGGGCATTTCAAAAGGGAGTGCCCAAAGGCGAAGAACAAGAGTGTCGGAGGCATGGGAAAAGCCTTGGCAATAGGACGCGCGGAAGCGGTGGAGGATCCCACTGTGGTTACCGGTACGTTTCTCCTCCATAACTCATATGCATGCATACTATTCGATAGCGGTGCAGAGAGGAGTTTCGTGAGCCACAAGTTTAAGCACATACTGAAACAAAAACCCCAACCACTCAGTGAAACATTCACAGTAGAGATGGCTAATGGAAAACCCGAAAGTACCAAAGACATATACATAGGATGCACCCTAACTCTAAACGATCACTCTTACCCAATCGACCTAATGTTTGTTATAATAGGAAGCTTTGATGTGATCATTGATATGGATTGGCTAATTCCCCACCATGCCGATATCATGTGCTACGAAAGGGCCGTCCGACTTAACTTACCAAATAGCGAAACCCTTGTCATCTATGGTGGCAAACTCAGCACAAACCTCTGAATCATCTCTTGCATTAAGGCTCAAAAGTACAGACACAAAAGATTCCATGCATTCCTAGCCCATGTTTTTTACGTGAAGAAAGAAGTAAAGGCCATCAAGGAGATTCCAGAAGTTTGCAATTTTCCCGACGTATTCCCAAAAGACCTTCCGGGAGTACCATCCGCACGACAAGTCGAGTTCAGAATCGACTTGATTCCTGGAGACACCCGGATAGCCAAATCACCATATCGTTTAGCCCCGGCAGAAATGCAGGAATTATCCAGTCAGTTGAACGAACTGCTGAGTAAAAGGTTCATCAGACCAAGCTTCTCACCTTGGGGAGCACCGATCTTGTTCGTAAAGAAGAAAGATGGATCATTCTGCATGTTCATTGACTATCGGTAGTTGAACAAACTCACCGTCAAGAACCGATATCCCATACCCCGAATTGATGACATATTTGACCAGCTCCAAGGATCAAGCTACTTCTCGAAAATTGATCTAAGGTCGAGGTACCACCAGCTCAGAGTCCAGGAGGAAGATATTCCTAAGACGACATTTAGGACTCGTTACGACCACTATGAGTTCATTGTGATGCCTTTCGGATTGACTAATGCACCTGCGGTGTTCATGGATCTAATGAACCACGTATGCCGACCTTACCTAGATAAAATCGTGATAGTATTCATCGATGACATACTAATCTATTCACGAAGTAAGGAGGAGCATAGTCAACATCTGCGACAAGTTTTAGAGACACTAAGGGCGGAAAAGTTGTATTTCGAAAGGTGGACTTCTTAGGAAACGTAGTCAGCAAGGAAGGGATACATGTGGACCCCTCCAAAATCAAGGCAATTGAAAATTGGGAAGCGCAGAGGACACCGACAGAAATCAGCCAGTTTTTTGGCTTCGCTGGCTATTATCGAAGGTTCATACAAAACTTTTCCAAAATCGCAAAGCCACTTACTGACCTAACTCAGAAAGGAGTGACCATTAACTCGGAAGATAAACAAGAAACTGCCTTGCAGACCCTAAAGCAAGCTTTATGCAGTGCTCCGATTTTGTCCCTTCCAAAGGGAACGAAAGACTTTGTGGTCTACTGCGATGCATCCAAGCAGGGTCTTGGTTGCGTACTCATGCAACGGGGAAAGGTCATTGCCTATTCCTCAAGAAAATTTAAAACCCATGAGGTCAACTACACCACACACGACCTCGAGTTAGGGGCAGTAGTGTTTGCATTAAAGATCTAGAAACACTACCTTTATGGCACGAAGTGTATGATCTTCACTGACCATATGAGTCTCCAGCACATTTTCAATCAAAAGGAGCTCAACATGAGATAACGACGATGGGTGGAGTTACTAAATGATTATGCATGTGAAATTCGTTATCATCTGGGCAAGGCCAACGTAGTAGCGGATGCCCTAAGTCGAAAGGAGTACTTGGGCCGCCGAGTAAAATCATTGACAATAACTATCCATTCACATCTGTCCACTCAGATCAAGGAGGCGCAACTTGAAGCCTTGAAACCTGAGAATGTCACAAGTGAAGCCTTGCGAGGAATGGATAAAAACCTTAAGGTCAAGGATGACGGAGCTCGCTACCTCATGAATCGGATCTGGACACCAAGAATCGGCGGGTACAGAGACCTTATCATGGATGAGGCACACAAAAACAAGTACTCCGTTCATCACGGATCTGAAAAGATGTATCTAGACCTCAAGAAACTATATTGGTGGCCAAACATGAAAGCAGAGATTGCTACTTACGTGGGCAAGTGTTTGACTTATGCCAAGGCCAAGGTAGAGTATCAAAATCCCTCGGGATTATTACAACAACCGGATATACCTGAGTAGAAGTGGGAGCGGATAAGCATTGACTTCATAACTAAATTGCCCAAAACAACTGGTGGACTGGACACCATATGGGTAATTGTCGATAGGTTTACCAAGTCCGCACACTTCCTGCCAATCAAAGAGACATACAAAATGGAGAAACTGACAAGGACTTAAATCAAAGAGATTGTACGATTGCATGGTACGCCAATATCCATTATCTTGGATAGAGATAGCCGATTTACGTCACGCTTTTGGCAATCATTGCAAAAGTCCTTGGGTACCAGGCTCGACATGAGTACAACTTACCATCCGCAAACCGACGGGCAAAGCGAGAGAACCATTCAAACACTGAAAGACATGTTGAGAGCTTGTGTGATAGACTTCGGTAAAGCTTGGGATACGCACTTACCGCTCATCGAATTCTCATACAATAACAGTTATCACACGAGCATTAAAGTTGCTCCATTTGAAGCCCTCTACAGGCGCAAGTGCAAATTCCCTCTGTGTTGGGCTGAGGTGGGTGACACTCAGTTAGCTAGAGGACAAGTTCCTAACAGCACTCTCACCAGTCCTGAGATCATACGGGAAACGACAGAGAAAATCGTTTAGATCCGTTAACGACTAAAAGCATCTCGAGACCGACAAAAGAGTTATGCGGATAAACGATGCAAGCCCTTGGAATTCCAGGTTGGCGACCACGTATTATTGAAGGTCTCACCCTGGAAGGGAATAATACGTTTTGGAAAACGTGGGAAACTAAATCCAAGATGCATTGGGCCATTCGAGATCCTTGCCAGGATTGGCCCGGTAGCTTACAAACTTTGGTTACCATAGGAACTCAGGAACGTGCACCCCACTTTCCATGTGTCTAACCTGAAGAAGTGTCTTTCTGATGAGACCCTCGTCATCCCATTTGACGAAATAGAAGTAAACGAGAGTCTCCACTTCGTCGAGGAACCAGTGGAAATCATGGACAGGGAAGTCAAGAGAACGAAACAAAGCCGCATACCAATAGTAAAGCAAGGACCTGAATTTACCTGGAAACGTGAGGACCAGATGAAACAATAATACCCACATCTTTTCCCAAACTCTTGAGAACCAACTCAAAATACTAATTTCGGGGCGAAATTCCTTCTAAAAGGGAGATGATGTGACAATCGTCAATTTTGGTCAACAATGTCAACAAAAGTCAACCAGGGCAACTCTACCCGTATTAGAATTTTAGGAGGAATGCAATATTCCCTAATGTTTCTAATGTACTATTGACAAGTTATAATACAAAGTACCTTTCTTTCTACCAATTATTGAATATAAAACCCTAATTAGGGATAGGAACATAAAAATTTGATAATTTAATTAAATATTATTATGGTATGAATAATATTCATAACACAATTTAGTTGTGTCAACGAACCCATTAATACTTGTTAAGTTGAGAATGGAGTTCAGCTAATTAATTTTTGGATAAATTAGTCGTCAAATGCGATAAATTCTATACCGAATTATAAACTATATTTAATATTCCAACACACTTTCCACCATCATATTAGCCTGTGGAATACATCTTTAGATTAGGTATAATAATCTAGTATTTTATTTCGCTATTCTTTTATTTTTCCGGAGAATCCTTATTTATCGCAAATCCAAAATTATACCGCGTTTTAAACGTTTACGCCTTTATATAAAATGTCAAAACATGTTCTACGTCCAAAATCTCTTTTAAAACTTCTAAAATATTGCTAAACATTATTATTAATAATTTTGGCTTCCAATTATTTTAATCTTTCATAAATCACCCTTAACTTTTATAAAAGTCACCAAACTTTATAAAAAATATACAAGCTTTTATAAGATTAACACTTTGTCTTATTCTCCTTCCCTTCCTATGCATGGGACGGTTTCCCACACCCAAAAGCAAGTGACCTCCTTGCTTAAGTTGGTGATTTGATTAAAGATGCATTATAATTCCGAGACTTGCACCAAGAAGGCTAAATTGTTTTATCTTATAACTTTCGTGCATTCAACCTTGCCATTCTTCCTTTCCTAGACCACCATAAAGCCATGAACCCCCCCCCCCCCCCCAACCTTCACATTCACGGTTTTGCAAGAGTAAAACAAGCAAATTCTCTCTCAAAAATCTCCTCTCAAAGTTCTTTCAAGATCCTTGCAAGAAAGCTTCAAGTTTCCTAGCATTTCCCAACTTTCTTAGCATTTTGGGTATTTTTGAGGTTGTTGCAAACTCATCCTTGTTCTAAGTTACAAGTGTTGAACCTTCTCCTTTTGGGTCTTCATCTTCTAAAACACATCCAAAGATGAGTTTATACCCCTCATTTTTATCTTTATCCAAGCTTTTAGGGGGAGAAAACAAGTTATACCATGAAAATGGTAATATATGTATGTTTCTAACTAGTTTTGTGTAAAAATGCTTTCTACTTGAAATAATGTTATTTCCTAATATTATGAATATAATTATGTGGTATGTTGAGTAAAATACGAATCTAAAAAAAATGAGTATAAACATGTTAGAAGTTCTTAAGAAAAAGTCATAAAAATAAAACTATAAAAACTACGGGTTTTATGAACGAAATATGACTTTTCTAGCAAAAATGGTTATAACTAAGTTATTACACCATTTTTGTGGGAAATAACTCAAAATATGTTATCTTGAACATATGTTATGAAACTAGTTAAAAATACTAAAGTTTTGGACTTACAAAAAGAAAACCTAAAAAGATGTCATTTTATGTAAAAATTAGGATTTTCTAACAAAAATGGCCATACCTAAGTTATGGTACCATTTTTGTAAGATTTGACCTAAATATGTTATTTTAAACATATAAGGGTAACTTGAATTAAATGTTGCAAAATGGTAAAAGTAATTCTTACAAGGCTTATAATTCAATATTTAACGTTGTGACGTAAAAATGTCAAAAACTAGAAAATTAACTTTGTCATGCTAAAAGTCCATATACTTCTGTAGATGTATGATATATGTTATTTATGAACATCTAAGTATGTTAACACTTAAAATAAACTATAATAGATATAGTTTATGGGCACCAATAATATCATGACATTTTGGGACAAAACAAATAATTATATAAAAGTATATAATTATTATACACTATTTTATTATCATGGAAAAAGTGATAATTACAAATACAAGGGTTTTCATTTACAAATAAAATGTAAACATGTTGAAAACAATTATATGAGACAAAGTCTTCACCGTACTTGTTAAAGTGCACATATTAAAGCCCTGAACTATAACCAGAGTCTCGGTAATAGAGTGTGATACTTGTGGATATATCTATACGGGATTGACAATCCCGCACCTAAGCTGCTAGCTACAGCTAGACCGACTGGTCTGGGATAACAAATGTTTAACATTCGGACGCTTGAAGATCGTCGCAGAAGGCCTACTTCGGTCATAGTATGGTTATAGGGAACTCCACATGGGAAATCAACAATACAGTTAGTTTACGAGAAAACATGCATTTAAATGGTTTCGTATTGGAATAAAACTACGTAATATTATTTCCAAGTATAGAAATAATTATACATTTTCAGTATTTGGGTTTTTAAGACTACAACTCATTTAGAAGAAAATATTGGATTTTCTGGATTCAAATACTATCTTTTCACCTGGAAAAAGGTTATGGATTTTCTCATACAAAACTCTTATGAACTCACCAACTTAATTGTTGACACTCTTTCAAAAGTACTTGTATTCTCAGGAAACCGCTAAATCGGTAATCGCAAGCTTTTGAGGATGGGACGCTAGGGCATCGTACTACTTATTTTGACATCATATTGTAATTGTTTTTGAAACAAACAACATTTTGAACCTATGTAACATTTGCAATTATATTTATGATGGTTGTGTTTGCTTTGATCACTATTGTACAAATATTGCTGTGATACTGTTGACATCGCAGCGGTCGTCATGCGGTCAAAAATAAGAAAAATAACATCACTCTCACTTAGCACAGTGGAAGTCAGGGTCGATCCATAGGAGTTACGTGGTCGAGACAGTGACAGATTACCAACTGCAGTGTCACGCTACAGTCAGAGGACCTAGTTCCTAACTTTTGACAACTAATCCAAAAAAAGCCTAAAAGAAACAGTTCCAAGCAAGCATGAACTAAACTATCAACCAAATCGATAACTAACCCTAATTGGTCACTGAAATCAGAAATGGAATTCAGTACAATCAAGGTCAAACCAACATCAAACACAATCCAAACATCCACTGATTCATTCACAAGCATAAAACACCGAAAAGAAGCAATTACTTGTAACCAAATGATTCATTAACTTAAAACTCAGATCCAATGACACAAACAGTAACCAAAAGATCCAAAAACAGAAACTAAAACTAGATATCAATGGTTGTCACTCCCAAAGATACTAGCCAATGATTACTAACTATTAAACTAATTGAAAATTAAAGATAAAAACATAAAAATACCAAAAGGTGGTTCTTGAAGCTAAATCTCGGAGTCAAAGAGCATTAGGGGTCGATTTTACACCAGGTCTTCGCAAGTTTTTTCGACCTAAAAGCCTTTATTTATAGTTGCAAAAATCTCGAGACCGCGCCGCACGTTAATGAATCCCGCGTCGCGCGTGCTGGATTATCCCCGTTTCTTCGGCATTTGAATGTTTTCCACCGCCTCATCACCGTGTCGCGCCTTGAAGATTTCCGCGGCGCGCGTATGTATTTTCCTGATTTTGCCTTGATCTTCATAATTCTTCCAAATTGCACGCTTTTGGTCCCTGTTTTCATTATTTCTTTCCAAACAAGTGCTGGCACGAAAAGTGAGAATATCACGATGTATATGATATGATTTCACTAAGAATAGGGCTCAACAACGACTAAAATATATGATATTACTAGGCGTTGTCAACTGTTCATGAAGTCATCCACCCCCAGACGTTTCCGCCATCCTGCTTTGGGGGTGTGACACTTTTTTCTACCTTTTAAGTTTTCCTAGGCTATTGGTTTAGAAAGAAATTCACTTTTGTATTTGGATTTTGATTTTTTTTTAAGAAATATCTATACAACGTAAAAGTATATGCATATATGCATTTATGTGCACATGTGTATAAACGTATATGCATATATACATTTATGTACTCACATATGCATAAAGGTATATGCATATATGCATTTATTTGTATCTCAAATAAATAAGTTTGTGCATGTATTTACATATTCAAAATTGTGCATATATGCATTTATGTGTCTATATATGCATATGTGTATAAATGCATATGTGTAAATGTGTATATGTGCATAAATGTATATGCACATGTATTGTGCATATATGTCAGTTTGTTTATATTCATGTTTGTGCATATGTTCGTTCAAATTTGAATACATGTGCACAATTGTATGTACACATATGCATATGTATGCTTATATGCATGTATGCATTTTTTTTAAATGTTTTATAATATGCACATTTATTTATTTTTATTAATGTTCTTGCAGATTTGGAGAATTTATCAAGCAAATTGAAGAAGTGAAAAGTGACGAAGTAAAGAAATATGATAGTTAATGAATGAATAATAGAGTTGTTATAATATTTAGTTGTATTTTGTTCTTTATTTTTGTATGAATCGTTCAAAACATATGTATATTAGTATTTGTAATAAATCATTTTTTAATTTGCATTCATATATTAAAAATAAGAATAAATTTGGAAAATATGTGTATATGCACCTACAAATAAATAAAAAAATTATGTGTCTTATAAATTCAAAAAATCAAATTAAAAAAATTGAAATTTTATGTTGTTTCAAATTCCAAAAATATGATTTAAAAAAAACGAAAATTTGAATTTATTTTTGAAATTTGAAAATTCAAATCTAATAGGCTTAATTTTAGAATTGTTATTGTTGTTGACAAAAATAAAAAAAAATCAGAATTCAATGAGATTTGTGAGATCTAACCAATCAGAATGAATTCTCAGGATCTCATGATTTTTGAGATCTCACAATAACCTAACTATATATATATATATATATATATATATATATATATATATATATATATATATATATATATATATATGTGTGTGTGTGTGTGTGTGTGTTTTACATCAATATTTTAATGAATATTATTAAGTATTTATTATAGATAATAATAATATATTCTTAAATTATAAAATGTTTGTTTGTAGGTTGGGACCTCTTTTAAAAAATTGTTGGTATTCAGTATCCACTTATATATATATGAATGGTCTAAAAAATAGCAAAACAAATATCTCTACCTTAAATACTAAGGTCATCAGGAGTGCTACCACAAGCTCTTACTTTTTTCTCTTCCACATCAGCACTTCTCACTCCTCCTCTCACCATTAGAAATGATTACCTCTCATTTCCCCTGACATTTGGTACAAATAGTCATGCATAATGTACAAGCAGCTTACCTCACCCAAGAGTAGGAAATGGAGACGTCGTGCAACGTTCAAACACCGTGCGAGACCAAAAGTGAGAACACCTCTCACTAGGGGATGGTGTTCACCCAAGAGCTCGCACGCCACATAGGCGTCGCACAAGCCCGAGCTCAGGTATACGTGACGACCTAACTGTTAGACATTTTTTCTGAAAGATGTTAACTTACAGATCAACTGGTCTAATGCTAAATCTATATTTTCCGTTTACAAATATATTTTTTGCAGTTACACTTTTAGTTTAAAAACTTTATATCAATTTTACAAAAAAAAAAAAAAAAACAAAAGGAATACCTCCAAAAGATTCTCCAGTCATTATCACTGTAGTGGATACTCTATATGGCTTCTTCAAAGTCCATTTACTCTCTATATGTAATTCTACTACCTTATGATTTGTTTTATGTTTATAGTTTTCACTTGTTTAGCTTTGGTTGACAATACATAAAAATATGCACCCGTATCATTTTTTACATAGCCAATTCAAGAAATAAGAAAACTAAATAAATAAAAGTACATAGGGACTGGCACATATTTTTTATGCAAATGAAACAATGGAGTAGTTGAGGACATTCATGGGATGATAATAACCGCCAAAAGTTGCTAAATTTCGCCGTAAAATAACTAAGAAATAAGTTATCAATATTTTATGAAAATTATGAATGAATATAAAATATAATCTTCATCTCATTTTGCCCAGACTTTTGCTACTTGGATAATTTTAATATTTCAAATCCTATATAACAACTTAAAAGACGAAAACTCCAAATGATATATTCATGTCTAAGGCCTAACCAATCATCTCAAGGTAATAAACTACAACAACCAATTATTTTATAGGACTAGAATCAAATATATCTTGATAAACATTGTGTTACATTGTAATTAAATATGGACCAATCATTTTAAATCTGGACAGTGGTATACTATTAATTGACAAATAAATCAATTAATTTTTTAAATAAATAAAATCCAATAAATCTGATAACCGACTCATATAATTACGAAAACTGTTTTTTTCCTGAATTCTGATTGGTCCACACAGACACAGTCACACAATAATTACCAGTTTTAAAATAACCTAACTCTTACTTTATATACACAAATGCATATATATATATATATATATATATATATATATATATATATATATATATATATATATATATATATATATATATATATATATATATATATATATATATATATATATATATATATATATATATATATATATGAAAGGGTTCAAATGAGAACCACAAAAAGAGTAAACGATTAAGAACCGTGAGAACCGATATTCACATATTAAGAATCATGTTTTTTTGTTTTTCACACTTGTTTATTATGTGAAAATACATGAAACTTAATAAATTTTCTTATTTTTTAATACATTTTACAATATCCACAATATAATAAAACTTCTAGTTATTAAACAGTGAATACCAAAACGTAATTTCTTGTTTCTTTAAAACACATCAATATTTATATCTATTAGAAAATAAAGGATAATTATATATTTTTATGTGTTTGGAATTTTATTTTGATAAAAAAACAAGTGTTAAAAATAAAAAATACAATATTATTAAATTGTGAATTAGTGGTTCTCAACATTTTAGTTGTTTTCATTTGAACCATTCTCTCTCTCTCTCTCTCTATCTATCTCTCTCTCTCTATCTATCTCTCTCTCTCTCTCTCTCTCTCTCTCTATATATATATATATATATATATATATATATATATATATATATATATATATATATATATATATATATATATATATATATATATATATATATATATACACACACACAAAAGTTTAATAAATAACCAAAATAAAAAAAAACAAGAAACAAATTGCGAACGTCATAACGCAAATTACCGATGAACAAAAAACGTTATATATTTCTTAATTAGACAAACATATAGCGGATTATAACAAAAAATTCATGTCATTTTTTATTTTATATTTTACAGCTTATTTTTATCGAAATAAAAAACCAAATATATCAAAATTTATAATTTTTATGCTTTTTCAATAAACCTCTACATCAATATACAAAATATGAACCTTTTGTCTCTAAAAATTTTGTTCAGATTCACAACACCGAATCAATGTGAATCTGAAATATACCAATTTTTTATAGAATACAATTCACATGTGAATGGTCATAAAAATAAATTTTTTTAACAATCATTGATCATTCAACAATACTTATGTAAATTTAAATAAATTTTTAGATTCATATGTGAACCTAACTAAATTCTCATTGAATTCAAGTAAATTCATTTATTTTATTTACAATTTCAATATTTTGATAATTAACTAAGATTCACAAATTAGTTTACTTAAAAATACATTTGAATGATCAAATATTGTTTTAAAAAGCTGATAAAATTATCATTTATGTGTGAATTAATATGTTTAAAACTAGATGCATGCTATTTCAATATTTTGATCATACTCAAATGAACTAATTGAGATTCACAAATGAATATGATTAAAATTCACATATGAAAATTTAAAAATTAATGAAAAAATCGAGTACAATTACCATTTATATTTGAATTGATATGTCTAAAACTAAAAGCAGTTGAAATTCACAATGTGAATATGAACTGTATTAAATTTTATGAAAAATAATTTACATGTGAATGGTTATTGAACTTTTTTTTCAATAATTGTTAATTATTCCATAACAACTCATGTAAATTTAGATATATTTTAAGATATAGATGTGAATTCAAGTGAATTCACTTATATTTGTACTATTTCAACTTTTTGATATCATTTATAATTGAATTACCTAATATTTACAAATAAATTACTTATGATTCATATGTGTTTGATAATATATTATTGAAAAAATCGAATAAAATTGTCATTTATATGTAAATGAATATATATATATATATATATATATATATATATATATATATATATATATATATATATATATATATATATATATATATATATATATATATATATATATATATATATATATAACAATGCAGTTTAGTTCATATTAAAATGTGAATCTAGATGACCTGAAAGTATAAAAACAATATTAATATACTATTTCATGAAACACAAAAAAAAAAAAAAATACAAGCTAATTCACAGATCCGACATAGAAATTATAACACGGACATAGAAAACATATCTAGATATTGAAAGGAAGAACAAATAGATCTTGACCGGATAAAAACTTTGAACAAACCTTCTAACCAGAGTGAACTAATCCAAAGACAACAAACAATCTTCAGAGATCAAAGACTAGAAAAACAAGAAACCATATCTAACAGAATTCAAATATGGAATCACGAGCAGTGGCAAGGTTTTGATGGTGGTAGGGATTAACGACAATGGAGGAAGGAGGCGGTGGTGAGGGCGACGTTGGAGGTGGTGGTGGGGACGACGATGTTAGGTTGTGCTCCATTTCTTTATGATTTGGGAGAGTGTTTGAGGGAAATATGCATAGATATAATTTTATATTCATGTATATTTTTTATGTTAAGGAGTTCTCATTTGCTACTATTACCATTATGCGCCTACTTTAGTTTTGGTCATTAATCAAAATTTAAAAAATTCAAGGACTTATATTAGTTTTTAGAAGTTATTAATCTTTTAATGGTTCTCATTTGAATATATATATATATATATATATATATATATATATATATATATATATATATATATATATATATATATATATATATATATATATATATATATATATATATATATATATATATATATAGGGTTAGATTCATGTGCGACGGTGGAGATTTTGTGAGACAGAGAGACGCAATCTTAACCATTCATATATTTATTTATTATTTTCGTCATTTTTCATTCAAAAATAAAATTAGTGTTGTTGTAATATTATAATATAATATTACACTATATGTGTAATTTTCTATTATAATGTGTAACATTCTGACCGTAATATTTTTATATTATTATTTTTAAAGTTTTTAATTTTTTTGGATATACAAACTAGCAAAGATTATTAGAAAAAAAATTAAAACAAAATTCTCATTATTTTTGGATATATATATATATATATATATATATATATATATATATATATATATATATATATATATATATATATATATATATATATATATATATATATATATATATAATATAAAAAATTGACACATCTTAAAAGTTTGCTGACTAGTTGTCTAAAAATCAAAACTAGTGGTTGGTTTAGAAAAATAAAGAGGGTCTATATAGTAATATGGACAAGCACCCCACCTATTGCGACATTTGTCATTATCACGTTTGCTGTGTTTTTTAATTCCCCCATTTTGTTTTTGGGCTATAATTTTTTTTTCTTTGTGAAAAAGAATTCTAAAAAACCAAAGTTCTTAATTACCATCATGAAAATTTGAAAAAAAATATTTTTTTTATTTATTATTTTTATAAAAAAATCAAAAAATCAAAAATTTCTCCAAAAATTATCAAAAATTAATGGATCATTCTAGAGATTTTATTAGTAAGTTCGTAAAAAGAATATTTCGAAAATAGTTTTCTACTTTTAGGTAAAACTCCCATCAAATTAACAAAAAATGTCTATGATCCAAAAATATTAATAACCAAAATATGTTTTATGATTCAAACTGTTATGAACTAATATTTTTATAAATCAAAACTTATTATAATCCAAAAATATTATTAATCAAACTTATTATGATTCAAAATTTAAAATGAACCAAAAATGTCTTAAATTTTGGATTATTTCAAGATCTACATATGTTATGAATCAAAATATTATATAATAAACTTTTAATATTTAAAACTTATAATGATCCAAAAATGCTATGAATCAAAACTTCTTATGTCTCAAATATTATCATTCTTAAGTATAATGATTGAAAACTTATGATCCAATATTCAAAACTTGTTATGATCCAAGATCCAACTTTTGTTATGATCCTAAATCCGAAACTTGTTTATGAATCTTATGTATAATAATCTAAAATGAGTTAAAAAAAATACAAAACAAGTTTTTAATGAAAAGTTTTTAAAAAAAAAAGAGAAAAAAGAAACGAAAAAAGAAAAAGTAAAAATAAATGGAAAAAAATAAAAAATAAAAAATAGAAAACAAATTAAAAAAATTAAAAAAAAAGAAAAAACTAAAAATAAAATAACTAAAAAACGAGTTTATTAAAAGCTAAAAAAATATTAAATAAATAAATAAATAAAAACAAAGTAAATAAATAGTTAAATAAAAACCAGCTAAATTATATTGTACGGATGTGCGTAACATGTGAATATATCTTCGAATCTGTATTACGTTTCATGGACGACTGCCTCATGGGATTACGTCAAATAAAATAATTACGTTTGACATTATTGTCTTTTGACGAAATGAGTAGTCGATATATATATATATATATATATATATATATATATATATATATATATATATATATATATATATATATATATATATATATATATATATATATATATATATATATATATATATATATATATATATATATATATACACACACACATTGTCGTTGGTTGGAATGGGCCTCTCCTAGGAGAGGTTGTGGGTTCTAGCCTCACTCCACGCAAATGAAGGCTAAAGATATTAATGCCTAGTTTGCGGCCTCTATGCTAGGCGGTGTTGTGAGTACCCGGGGCTGCTGGTTTAACCAGTAGTCAGTTGCCTGCAGGACGTCCTTACGGGGTGGGCGTGTGCTATGCGCCAGGGTTTGCCGATTGCGTGTGCGGGTCTAGTCTCTGTGCAGCATCTACTTGGAGAAAGGGAAGGTTCAACGGTATAACGACCGAGCAGTCCCATATATACCTAGCTAGGCTGTAGTATATTAAGTACCCGTGTAATAGGATTTATCCCTAACTTGCAATATATATATATATATATATATATATATATATATATATATATATATATATATATATATATATATATATATATATATATATATATATATATATATATATATGAACACTAATTATTGTGTAAATGTATGAGTTATTTTGATCCAATCAATTCTTAAGGGTAACATGATAAATTAAAATTAAAATTAATTGTTTATTTTTTTTAAATCTCCACTAATTTAGGGATTACCCAAATATATATATCTACGTTTCCTTCTCTCTCTCACTCGCCATCGGATCATTCCTATGCCCTAGCCGTTTCCTCACCACCATATCGTCCCCCTCACCGGTTTGTTCACCGCCATCCCTCCAATCTACCGCCATCGTCGGAAAAACAAAATTTTCCGCTCCCGATTTAGATCTCGTCACTAGCTGGTGTTCTTCATCGCACCACCACCACTTCCAATTCATGTCCTCCCGGCCCCTCTTTTAGTTTACATTCGGTTTGGAGTTTCCGATTACTTGTCCACATTCCCGAGGATAAAGGAAGATGAAAACAGGAGGTAAATGTATAAACTATTTCACGGTATGCTTGTTGGTTAATATAATCACATATAAATGCATCATCGATTTTGCAAAAAAGAATGTATAAACTATTTTCACGGTAAATGTATAAATTCTTCATCGATTTTGCAAAAGAAAAAAATACAAAGAATTCTAGGAATTGGGTCTACCTTCAATTTATGCAATATTGTTCCATTTAAAATTGCAATCATGAATTACTTTTGCCGTTTATTAATTTTGTTATCAATTTTATTGGGTCCACATTTAATTTGATTTTGTTGTCATTTTTTTTAGGACTATGAAACATATATTTGTAGTTTTTGTTGATCGTGAGTTTTTTTTTTTTTTTTTTTTTTTTGTAAAATTGCTTAAAGTCTTGGCCTTTGTTAAAATACATACCATATGTTTGATGAAATGCCTTAGTGAAACCGATCCTATTTTGGACGATTGTTCGTTAAAACAACTTATTTTACATGAGTTCTTATATTTCAGGATGCTTGGATTCTTCAAGAATGTGCACTTAAATCATTTTAGGATGCTTGGATTCTTTAAGAATGTACACTTAAATCATTTATGTTCATTTCGGAATTCTTCAAGAATTGTAGTTTCAAGCTATCTTTTAAGAATGCTTTCATTCTTTGAGAATGACATTGCTTTATGTCAGCAATTAAGTGTATTGTTAAGGAATTTGTGTATTATTTGACAAATGAATTGTAACTTTCGGAATGTATATTTCTATTCTTTGAGAATGTAATTTGTCATTTGTATACCCTTGATCTAAAAACACTTATATTCTTTAAGAATGACAATGTATTTTTTCAACAATGATATTGTATTCTTTAAGAGTGACAATGTATTATGTGATTATTATAATATTTATAAACCTACTCTTTTTTATTTGCAATTATTATTCATCACGTAAATAAATTTATAAATTTATAAAATAAGATAAACAGATATTAAATAATAGTTCCACAAAATTAGGAGATAAATAGGGTATTTCCTTTTTTAAATATTCGTTAATAGACTAAAATACCCTTTATAAGGGTTTAATTGTAAAATATGATTAATTAATTGTATCAAATTTACACTTAGACCCTTGAATCTATAACCATTGATCATTTCGATCGGACGCTTCACATTTGATCCTAACTATATATATATATATATATATATATATATATATATATATATATATATATATATATATATATATAGAGGTAGGATAAAATGAGAAGGGTTAAAAGGTTGAGAAAATGAGAAAGAATCTGGACCTTTTAAATTTTCAGATCAAAGGCTATAATTTAATGCTGATTTTGTAATTATTATAAATTTTAAATCAATAAATTTATATTAAATATAACCTAAAGGGCATTAAGGTCATTATAATTATCCTAATTATGTCAATTCCTGAAGTCACGTATCATCTCTTTAAATCAGGTAACTACCAATGGTAAAAACCCTAGCTTTTCTAATCACAACCGAGCGGCCAGCGCCATCATCGTCCCTTCACCCGAACACCATCTCTCCGCCACCATCACAACATTACCGAACACCATCGCCATATGATCGTATTTCACATCACGTGTGTATTTCGGTTGCTGTAGGTTTTTGGGTATGCCACGTATGTATGCTTGACGATATGCAATTTCAAATTGAATAAGGTCTCTTGAAACTAGATCCACCATTGTGTCCATTTCGGAAGAGACGAGATTAATACGAAGAAGAGGTGGGAGCGATTGCAAGAAGGGTTTCTCAAAAACCCAGCGTGTTGAATAGCATAGTAAAGGAAAGTTTAAAAGGGAGGAGGCTCTGTCTTTTCCCGTTCCTCCCAATTCACGTTCCTTTCAAAATCTAGGGTTCACGTCACGAATCTTGCAGGCACGGCACACGCAGATGGATATGAAGGTAAATAATTATCTCCTACTTTGTTGGTGAGTTTGTCTATTTCTTTTCCGTCATCAAGTTTTCTGATAATCCTAATTTTTCTGATAATGGATTTTTATTCATTCTGATAGTTATTGGAAAATTCATGCGACCCTTTGGCTCTGATTTATTGACAATAAGGTGACTCATCACTTTCCTTTATTTTCTTATGATTAACTTTTACTATTCTATTTATTGTGAATTTTTTCTTTGGCTGGAAATTTTCCTCTGCTTTCCACGCACACTTTTAATCACAAGAGATGCAACATGAAGGAAGAACTGTTTCTTGCAGGCACAATGGCCCACAAGTGAATTGTTTACGCACTATTTTTTTTTGTATGTAATTCAATGCAAGTTTAAGTAAGAAGATATTACTTTGCCTTTTTTTTTGTAATTTCAAGAAACCCTTGAACCTTCATACATATTCCCTGATGTTAGTTTGGACGTTAAAAAGCTAACACCAAATTTCCCTTTTTTGTGATTACAGATAGAAGTAATTGGGGAGGACTTTTGAGAGAAATGAGAACCATATCTTGGATTTCATCAGGTACGTTTCCTTCAACATCAATCCCCAATTTGGAAGTTTCTTGTTGTGGGTTTGAATGAATACCGATTCCTTCATATGCAGGAAAGGAATTATGGATACTTTTGGTCATATGTTCTGCAAGCCATTCACATGCCTTGCGTATATTCCTTTCCCTATTTGTCTCATTTAGAAATATGACGTTTTCCTCTGATTTTGAAGAATCGGGTTCCAGTTTTAGATAATCCTTTGCATGATTAACATAGGAAGAAAGATGTTTATGATTTAACACTGTAACTTTTGTGAGAAATGTTAATGAACTAAAATCTGAGTAATTGACTTTTCAGGTAAAAGAGATAAGCAACTACATTGCCCCTGAAGTTACTCGTTGGCAAGCTGAATCATTTATGATTATAGCTACAATCATCTATGATTATAGCTATAATAATCTATGATTATAGCTATAACCATCTATGATTATAGATGATTATAGCTGAATCATCTAGATTATAACTATTAAGCTATAATCATCTATGATTATAGTTATAATCATCTATGATTATAGCTGTAATCATGTATTGAATATAACATGACTGCAAAAATGATGATAATAGTTGTGTTAATCATTAATGATGAGCAGTGTTAATCATTGATGATTCTAGTCTATAAATTATTTTTTTAATATCCTTCGCGTCGATTTTGCAGGTGTGAATCCAAACTAACACTAATCACGGTTGTCCACTATTAGTTTTTTGTGTGTGATGCTAGTAGCAAGAAAAAGGAATGTGATTCATTCAAAAAAGTGCTAACATCGGGATGGATTTTGTAATTTTTTCTTATGATATGATATAATCATTATTGAAGATAATTATGTATAAATTTTCAATTTTGTCTGAAATACGTTAATCATTTATGAAAATAAATGTTGTATATGAATGTGTTATTTGATTTTTCTTTTGTAGTTTTTCTTATTTAAATTTTTCTTTGTAGTTTTTCTTATTTAAATTTTTATTCATTGATGATTACAACGTAATTTTGTATAATCTCTATAAAAATACTGTTAATCATTAAATCACTAAAATTATAAAAATATTTTTTTTATATTCATCCATGATTGAAACCGTGAAAAAGAATAAACAAACTATTAAAATTTCGAATTTTGAAAAAAAAATGGTAAAAATATTTTTTTTTTATTTTCAATTAATAAAATAACAAAAAAATCAATTAATTCCTTTATTTTAGGTAACAGCAATCGTAATCTCTATAATCATGGAAACTGAATAAATTAATCCCATGATTATAGGAAAACATAATTATTTAATATTTTTAATTAATTAGTCATATTGTAAAATTACTATAATATCCCTATAAAATGATTGGTCCAGAATCATTCTCACATTCTCAACCTTTTAATCCTTCTCATTTTAACCTCTCCATATATATATATATATATATATATATATATATATATATATATATATATATATATATATATATATATATATATATATATATATATATATATATATATATATATATATATATATATATATATGTGTGTGTGTGTGTGTGTGTGTGTGTATGTGTGTGTGTGATCAAGGATCAAATTAGAATCATTTTTTCATTAGAATTTGAGAACTCTTTCTGATTGGTTGAATCATAAATGGGTATGATACTCATTTAACAAATCTCATTTAATTCTGAATTTTTTTTATTTTTAGCAACAACAATAACCATCTCCTAAAATTAAGGTTACTAAAAATCAAAATTTTGAATTTAAAAAGTAGGAAATTTCAAATTATATATAAATAGATTTTCGAAATATTAAAAAAATACAATTTTAATTTAAAAAAAAAACTGGAATTTCTATTTGTTTTTTATAATCAGATTTCGATTTCTGATATGACAAGTTTTTAACAGAATGCATATATACATATTTAAGTTTTTGCCTTAATATATCCAAAGATGCATATTTGCACATTCGAGAATTTTTCATAAAAAACACACAAAATATCCATATTTCATAATGTTCGGATGTCATACAACAATAAAGTATAAAAAGAAATAAATTTCACAAAAATATTTGAACACGAAGCATAAGCAAAACCATTTTTTTAAAAAATAACATAAAAATAACATACGTTCATTTTATCCGATATAACCATAAACAAAAAACAATACAATACAACAAAACATTGAAATATCTTCATTTGTTGATCCTTAATTGTCATGTAGTCTTTAGTTTATCTTCACTTCTTCGAATTACTCGGCAAAGTCTTCAAAATCTACAAAAACCTTAATAAAAATGTATAAAAATGCATGTCGAAAAAGTTTCATAAAAAATGCATACATATGCCTACATATGTACATATGCGCATATGAGCATACGCAGACACACAAAATGCACATATATACATACATACATTGACATATGTATAAAAATGCTTATATTCATACATATATGCAGATATGCACATTTGTACATACGCATATGCAGAAATGTATATATTTAAGATTTTTTGTCAAAAAAATGACATAATACACCTAGTCGTTTATATTTAAAACTTTTTGTCAAAAAAAATTTGAAAAATAATATGTATACACGAAATGTGCACATATGCACATTTTTCGCAAATGTGTATATGATCACGTTTCGTGCATGCGCGCGCGCGCGCACGCACGCACGCACGCACGCACATACATACATACATACATACATACATACATACATACATACATACATACATACATACATACATACATACATACATACATACATACATACATACATACATACATACATACATACATACATACATACATACATACATACATACATACATACATACATACATACATACATACATACATACATACATACATACATACATACATACATACATACATACATACATACATACATACATACATACATACATACATACATACATACATACATACATATATATATATATATATATATATATATATATATATATATATATATATATATATATATATATATATATATATATATATATATATATATATATATATATGAACATGTGCACTTACATGCACACATGCACTTGCACGTATGTATATGCATATATGCACGTATGTATATCTGCACATATGCATATATGAATTTATTCACATGTATACGTACTTTTCACATTTATGCACATACGCAACATTTGTAGTCTTTCATATTTCCTTAAATCATTCGATTCATTGACTTTCAATTCATCACATTTAAATAGAAATAATTCGATTCAATAAAAAATTTGATAGTTCATCTTAATCGAAATCATACACCACTAAATTAAAAAACTAACCACTAACTCTATTGAAAAAGTAAAAGACCCCGATGGATTCGGTGGGTAATTTATGGCTTTATGCATTTCCAAGACATTCAAAACCTAATGTTCATTAAATAAAAAACTAACCACAAACCTTATTTGAAGACTACCACTGCCACCCAATTGAGCACGAATCACAATCTTGTTGATATTGGTTTTTATGATTTCTTATTTTATTGTATCTACCACGTCATGATACAATTTGCAAAATGATTCAATTTGCAAAATTTCAGCCTTTAATCTGTAAACGAAAACAAATACACTTTATTTGAAAAATGCTCAACATCCACCTATAAAAAAATACTATTTGACATTATTTGAGAAATTAAAGGATTTTGGAATGAGGACCATCGCAGCCCTTTCCCCATCGCAGCCCTTTCCCCATCGAAATACAAACTTCAAATTCCTGAAAACGCTTTGAAGGAATCGAAAAGGGGTTTCTTGAATACAGCAACTACAGGCAGATCGGAGATATGATTGAAGAGAATAGCATTGCATATTTACATGGGTCCCGGGCGATGAGTAGATGGACGATGCCGATGACGACGGCCATAGCCTGAGAATGCGATGGTGACGATGAGATAAATAATGTGAAGTTCCAATCTTTCCAGGAATAAAAGCTTTCCCATATTGCGATGTCGCCGGAAATCACCATTTTTCAATCTCTATTTCCTCGAACCAATACGATTGATGGTTGCTATCGATGGCGAAAGGAGGCGGAATTCGATTGATGGTGTGTGGTCCGACAGGGTTGGAGATTAGAACAATGCGTGGTGGTTGATATCGATGGCGGAAGGAGGCAGAATTGTTTTGATGGTGAGTGGTTGCTATCGATGGCTAGGGCACAAATAAAAAGCTTGGGAGTCGTTCAAGAAGAAGAAAGAGGGAACAAGAGATATCGGATGAGAGACAGAAGGTAGGGGTGGCAATGGGTTGGTTGAGCCGTTAACGGGTCAACCAGTTTAATTAAATGGGTTGAAAGTTTGTACCCAACCCAACCTGTATACTTAATTAGGGTGTTTCCAATTTAGTAGGATTTAATTTGTTTTTCTAAAATAGTAATTACAAAACTGTCACCTTTACATTTTAACCTTTGATTTTTTTGATTTAACGATCCACAAAGAGTTCTTAGGTTTTCATGAAAATAATAGTTCTCATTAGATCTTTACACACACACACACACACTCTCTCTCTCTCTCTATATATATATATATATATATATATATATATATAGAGAGAGAGAGAGAGAGAGAAAAAAATAGTATTAAATGAAATTGTTAAATATAGTGTGATTGTAGGACTCAACGTGGACCGTTACATCAAAAAAATCAATGGATTAACTCAAAGGAATTCTTGTAAAAAAAATCAAAAAATTCACGTGTTTTTAATTTAAAAATCCCGGTTAAGGGTAAAACAGTCAAAACCCACAAACCCATAACAACGGAATGTAATCTTCGCATGCTAAAATCACAGACACGATATGATCGGTTTCAATTAACACTATCAATAATCAAAATATACACAATCAACATCGGAGGATAGTACAGATGCATTATCGGGAAAAAAAAGTAGTTACGTAAGAGTTTTCAAATTCAATTCTAAGAGAATGGGTAGTAGGATTGTCAAAACCATTCTCTGAGAATGGTCAAAACCAAAATAGTGCAGAAAACCATAACATACAGAAAATCCATTAAGAAAGTAGAATGCCATTCTTCAAGAATGAATTTTACATGTGGCAAAACTCCTAACCCAGAAAACCATTCTTCAAGAATGAATTTTACACGTTCATTCTGTGAGAATGCAAACACTATGATACAGGAACTAAACACAAAAACGGGAAAAAGGAGAAAAGGGAATACGGGAAAGAAATGCCTCATATTCTCTGAGAATGCATCATTCTCTAAGAATGTCCCATTCTCTGAGAATGCATTCTTGGAGAATGTAAACTAAAAAAAATTGAACTGCTCACACTTTGTCTTCCCCTGTCGTCCCATCTTCGGTGAAGCATTTCATCGAACAGGTTAAATGCATGTTCAAATAGAACCTGATTCAATCGCAATCTAAACCCAACGTAATCTCATGTTCGAATGGAACCTGATTCAATCGCAATCTGGTGTTCGTCGATCAATTCCTTTCGTCTGACTTCAATCGTAATTCAAAATTCTGAAATCAATTCCTTTGGTCGATGCAATCGTGATTGTAATTGGAAACCTTCAATCTGACTTCAATTGGAAACCTTCAGTCGATGCAATCGGTTGCTAAACTGAAATCGATGCAATCGGTTGCCGGCGACGGCGATGGTGGATGAAGCAGGGGAGGAAGCCGGCGGCGATGGTGGATCAGGCAGGGGAAGAAGCAGGTGGCGATGGTGGATGAGTCAGGGGAGAACGACGGCTGTCGATTGAAGACGTTAGAGATACGGTAGGATAAATAGGGTTGGTAAGTTACATTGCATAAATAGGGTTGGTAAAGTTACTAATTTGCCCCTATCAAATGATTGGTCCAGAATTAGTCCTACAATCTCAAAATACTTAGAAAATGTATTTGAACCTATATATATATATATATATATATATATATATATATATATATATATATATATATATATATATATATATATATATATATATATATATATATATATATATATATATATATATATATATATATATATATATATATATATATATATATATATACTAGCTGCATACCCGCGCAATGTGGCGGTAGCATATTGTTTCGTTTCGGCAACTACGAGTTAGGTTTTGGGTTTCAGATTTGCTCGGGCGGGACACAAATTGTTAACGGACACAAATTATTCAAAATTTGCAAACTTTTAAAATCATTCAATTTTAAAACTTTTAAAACTTTTCAAATTATTCAAATTTCCGAAATTTTCAAACTTTTCAAATTATTCAAAATTTTCAAAATTTCAAATTATTCAAAATTTTCAAATTTCGAAAATTTTCAAATGATTCAAAATTTTCAAAATCATTCAAACTTTCAAATTATTCAAATTTCCGAAAATTTCAAATTTTTAAACTTTTCAAATTATACAAAATTTTCAAACTTTCATAATTTTCAAACTTTTAGTTATTACTATTACAAAATTACAATATGATCATTTAGAGTTCTTGCAAGAAGTTATTCAAAATCTCAGTCTTCTTTTAGAGTATTAAAAATAAAAGAAAATTATGAGAAAGTATAAAAATACCAGAAAACTTCAAAAATTATGAGAAAGTATAAAAAATAAAAGAAAATTAATTAGGTGGGTACCCGCACAATGCAGCGAGAGGCGATTGTGCAATTTGGATCCATTCTCGATATCTAGAATTTTCATTTTTCCGTTTCGGGTCGGTTTGGTCCGATTCAAAACTGAACTCCTCCCTAGTTGTAATCACACATTAATTCGTTCCGATTTATTTCGAATACATATCATATTCCAAAGAACCGAATCTGAAACCGGTCAAATAGATTTCGATTCTGGAATCAACATTTGTAACGATCGCGGTTACAAAGTCAGATACTCGGTTTTGATGCTCATCCATAGGTTAGATGATTGAACCACGTCTCTTATGTTTGGTTGATAAAAAACTCAATTATATTCTTTTTATATCTACGTTTGGTTTGTAACTTTTTTGAGTGTTTAGACTGCGAATAACATGATATAACAAAATTGTCCCGTATGAAATCTACTTTCACATTCTTTGTATAATATATAGATTTTATTAATGAAAAAGTATCATTAATTTTAAATGTAATCTACTTTCACATTCTTTGTTATTGATGAAAAAGTATCATTCTTATATAGTTTAAATGTGAGCAGGTTTCTAGAAGACTTGATGGGGTACGGGGGGTTTGGGGGTTTTAAAAGGGGTGGGGTTTTTTGACCAATCACATTTCACTAGCTTTTCTGCCACGTTTTCCTTCACTGACCAGGTGTCTTCATTATCCTCATTACTTCCCTCTGTGTTTCTCATATGACCGTAAACTTCTTTTTCCCCTCTCCTTTCCAAAACTCAAAGAAGAACCGAAAGTTAAAGACGATGAAATATTGATCAGAGTGGAAGCCACAGCTCTTAACAGAGCAGATACGCTTCAACGCCAAGGAAAGTACCCTCCGCCAAAAGGCGACAGTGAGTATCCAGGTCTAGATTGCTCTGGAATCATCGAATTAGTCGGCAAAAACGTATCCCGTTGGAAAGTTGGGGACTAGGTCAGTTACGGTTAAATCCATTCTATTTGTGAAGATGTCCAATTAATTAAGTACATTTTACATGAATTTCGACTTACCTTTCAGGTTGTTAACGAGATCCACGATTGTTTCCAACCGGACAACCCTAATCACGGCCTCCTCTTCCGTCGGTTACGTTTCCCCTACTCATCTTCTTCGTCTTCTTCCTTAAACTAGCGAGTTGCATAACTGGAGAAGCGGTTTTTACCTTCGAAATCGATGACAGTGGCGGCGACGTCATTTGGAGGTCTGCTGGTCGGAATCTTCAAGGGTGGGGCCGACACCGGGTAGTCTTTAAGACCAGGTACAGAACTAATATCTTCGACTCTTAAATTGTTGGAAGTTTTATGTTAGAGTTTATCGGTTTTCATGATTTCGATGTTGTTTGGGTTCAATTTTGTTTTCTATGAGGTTTTTTTGTTGTAACCTAAAATCCGTTGTGACTTTGCTTTTTGAAGTTTGTGTACCACTTTAATTCCATATCTTAAATGCATGAATTTGGGTGTGTGGTGGCAACTCTTCGAAATGATAGACATGAATAACAATATGGGCAAATCACAAGGATGATATAAGCATTCAATATTCCGGCATGCTTGCTTTGAAAATAAAATGTCAAGTAAGTTAACTTCTGTGAAAAGCATAACATTCTCTTTTCGTAAAAGATTCCAAGTCAGGGTTACCTACTTCCCCATTACCATGGTTGCCATGAGTATGTATTAATTTGGATCCACTAGATTCTTGTATATTTTGTTACTAGAGGGCATTTTAGACATTTCAACTTCTTTTGAAGGCCAAAGTACATCAATGAAATTTTCTCAATGTATCTACTGGATTTGGCAAGAGGATTGCTCAACAGATTATTAAAGACGGTTGGAATGCCTTAATGTGCTATTACCTAAAAAAATTTGTCCATGGTACAAAAAGCTACATTTTTCCTTGGGAAATAAATATGTTTTTATAAATTAAAAGTAATTCATTATAACATTGTTTCTGTCTCGCGTGATGTTATAAAATTACCATTCTGGAGTATATGCTGTACCGAAGACCCCAACAAGTACTCCTGCTGTGTTACACATCCCCAACAAGATTCCCTGCCATGGAAAGTCGAAAGAAATTGAAATTTTTTGCTTTAAATTATGATCACCATTTGCATTTTCTGATAAATCAATGTGAGTAGCTCTACTTTCCCCCACTTTTAATCCAATTGCTCAATAAAATGTTTTTGTATAACCATGGTGGATTTGCAGGTACTCCATGGCAGTGAATGTTGTCGGATTTGCATACGCTATGCTACAAGGATTTGATTTTGCCTATCAACTGGCCACTGGAAATCATCACAAAAGACGCCACTATCTTCGCTATTACTTTGATCTCGCCATGGACCAGGCAAGTTTTTGGATTTGATCTCGGTCTTTTATTGTTAACCATCTAAACACCAATCCGATTAAACTTATCTGTTGTGCATCAATAATTAGATTCAGCGAGTGTTTGGATGTGCTTGTGCAGTTAAGATGTGATTACGTAATATTGAATAATCAGAATATGTAGTATTTGACAGAATTGTACTTCCAATTTCCTCTTTATTACAACATTATACTTTCAGTTTTTTCTTTATTGATACATTGCACTTGGAAAAATCCACCTATTTACATCATTGTACTTCCACATTCCTCTTTATTACAACATTTTACTTTGAAAACTCTATCCGTTTATCAATAAAAATCGTTTTGCTTCTCGATGACTTTGCTATAATTGTGTAGATTTTTCAACACTGTAATAGGAAAAAAGAAAACCGAAAATAAGACGCTATAATAAACAGATAAATAGAAGTACGTTGCTATTTCTGAACTCTAACGGAAAATTTGTGAACTTCAGATGTTGACATACCTTCTGATATCATCGGGATCATCAGCAGCCACAAGAGTGGATGACTGGAAATCGAATTGGGGTGCAGACAAGTTTCCACAGTTGGCAACAACCTCTGTTGGTCTTGGTTTTGTGGCTTTTGTTGCGTTTGCTTTTAGCTCTTTAATATCTGGTTTAGATTAAAAGTGAACAGGTCTTCTAGAAGAGTTTTGGGGGGGGGGGGGGGGGTTTGTTGGTCGATTTTTTCAAAAAGGAGGAATTGTTCATAATTGTTATATGGTTTTGTTTTTCACAAGCTCTTAATTGTTAATATTTTTACCCTTTTTTATAAATTTATTTACTTCATTTTTTTGGTCTTTAGTATCATCGCGTCACTAATTTTGGACGTACTTCTGGTGGGCCATTTGTCACCACAAGTTATGATTATCATGCACCAATTGATGAATACGGTTAGCCAATTGATGAATACCTGTTCATGCTTTTGCTAAATAAATTGACCTGAAATTAACAGGGATTGATTCATGAAGTGTTCAAAATGGTATTAAGAGGCTTATCTAGCACAAAACTCACAAGACCAGGAAAATTCAGAAGATGTTTAGATGGTTATGCTGTAAAGTCATCTATAAAAGCTAAAGATGGTGTTCCTTATCCACTTGAAAAAACCATTTTCTTTATACCAAAACCTCCTACTCTTATCCTATATGACAAGGTATTACGTTAAGTTTATAGTGGTGCTGTACTTTAAATCTTAAATTTTTGTATTTTCTTGACTATATTCAGTTTTAATTTTAGACAGATTATGTGAAATTTGAAATACATGATGCTTTCAAATATGCATTAGTTTGATCTACTTATTAGACCTAAGACAGAACAAGAACACCTTTTCCGGAACATCCAGAGAAATTAAAATCATAATCTATTTGATTTCATCAGGTCAGTATGGTTTTATTTAATTTTTGAAAACTAAATAAACTGCACGAATACGATCAAATGGCTCTCAAAGTGTAGAGAGCCATTTGGACCATTAGTGCAATCAAAGGAATACCACTTGAACCTCGAACAAATAATGCATTAAAGATACCAATAGATAACGATTAGACACTTAACAACAAAATTTATTAACTCTATTAACACTTATCTATTACTCAGGTATATGGACTTTTAAATAAATTATATTCAAAAGAAATTAGAAAATATTAAAACAATATTTAAAGTCTTTCACGAATGAATAACAACATGACACAAGTAACGTTGCTTATCAAGATAACTTAAATTTTGGACATATGGGAATATAACTTTCAATAACCATCGCTTACAAGAAAAGATACCTCAAGATCCAATGAATCCCGTGTACGCACGGGTCAAATACTAGTTAATTTTAAATGTAAGGTGCGTAATCATCATTAAAAATTGTACCACAAAGATGTAAAATACATATTAACTAAATTTATTTTCATTTATAATATCTAATAGTAGGTTTTAGATTTTCTTCTCGTAATTAATCAAAATTCATCTTTAAATATATAATTGAACCTAGCAAATATGTAAAAACAACTAATATTAAATTGTTATTATAAAATTCATTTGTGAAACTTCGAGTTTTGCTACTTGCTTTGCAACTTAAATATTATACAAAATGAATCAATAAAATCAATTTGCTATATTAGTACTTCATTTAAAGAGATCGTAAATTAGCGACATAAATAGATAAAGTTCAATTTTATAACAAAGCTATCCATTTGAAACAAAACAATTAAAAGTAATACTCTATTTATCACATTGGCATGGTAAACACATACAAATTAATTAGAAAAGTTGGTCATAGGCATCCAACCTTGCAAAAAACCAAATTAGATTAAACACATCAAGGTCATTTTGGTAATAATATCCTATTACTTACTTTCACTCATCAACCGTCCACAATCACCATTATGTTCACTACAAAACGAGCAAAATTAAAAATGTTGCCAGTTTTTGTAGGTTGCATTTTTTTTATTAATTTCACCACAAAATATAATTACTCATTACTTATCCTATCACGATAATTTTACTACCCTCAGTTCAACCACAATACTACTCGTACACCATTCCTTGAAACTTGTCTCTGTAAATTAGACAAAACGACACAAATATCATTTGGTGAGATTGATATTCAACTAAGCATACACAAGCATTTATCATGAAACAGTAATGAGTATTACCATTTCAAAGTTAAATCTTCCTCAAAAAACACAAGATCTAGAACTCAAAAAAATGGATTTCGTCCATTATTTAGAGGTTCAACACTTTGAAGATGCCTCTTCATTTGTAGCCGGGAAATAAAAAAAAACAATGGCAGCACCATCTTTGATAAAGAGAGAAAAGAGGTTGAAGAGATGAAGTCACCTTAGGGACAAATTTGTTAACCAAGGATAAGCTCCAAAACCTGAAATACAAAAAAGAAAAAACCCAAATCCATAAACATAACACAAAACTAAACACCAAAATACTAAAAACATAAAAGATCCGAAAATTTTGCCAAAACGTGAAACTCAACAAAGATATAGGTTAATTAAAACCTAAAAACAAATCAAACCATATCAACCAAAAATTACTAAAGATCGACTTACTCTGTCCTACTTTCATATAGCCTATCCATAGCCCATCCCAACGATTACACCTCTTCATCAAAATTTAGATTTGCTTCTTCTAGAAGTGGGTACTTTAAACTGTTTCTCACAGCATTGATGCCTATAGATGAAAAAATAGAAAACAATGGTGAGATCAAAAAATAGAAAATTAGATTGAGAAAAATAGACAAGGAGTATGGATCTAGATCAAGATCATGAAAATCGTACCTACAAGTCTAGTTAAAACCCTAAAACAGAAAAAGAAGAACCAGATTCGTTCCAGATCCTAAAAATCGGGTGGAGAGAGAGTATGTCATTTTAGAATTGAAGTACCAGATTCGTTCAAGCTATTTTCCTCCTCATCTGTTGTCGGCTTAGAGAGAGTGGCCGAGGGGAGATGTTGGCAGTGGTGCAATGTTGACGTTGAAAGCCACGGTCGATGGTAGTGGTGGTGCGACGGTCGATGGTGGTGGTGGTGCAGTGTTGCGGCTAACCATGACAATGGGTTTTCGTTCCTTTCTTCCAAATGGAGTTCGATTGTGGGTTTTTGCTGTGATACTGGTGAAAGCGAAGGTGGTTAGCGGAGCAATAAGTTGGTGAGGGCGATGACGGCGGCGACGGTGGTTGGTGTGGTCCTGCTAATTTATGAGATGCGGACTCAAACCTGTAACCAAAATTCTAAGAAGCAAAATCAAACCATAGTAAACCACTATCAAAATTGTAACCAAAATCGCAAAAGCAAAATCAGAAAGGTTAAAAACTTCAAAACTGTACATATGGTAAAACTCCCAAAGCACCATAGCACCCATAATCTGTTTTTCTTGGTCCTGGTAGTGTTTCATCGATTGTTTAGAATAAGAGGGGTTCAAAAGAAATGGATTAGAAGAAGAGAGAGAGAGAGAGAGAGAGAGAGAGAGAGAGAGAGAGAGAGAGAGAGAGAGAGAGAGAGAGAGAGAGAGAGTACTTGAATATTTAGAGGATTCGAATTCCATAGCCAGAACTTGTGCATTTGTGCTTCATATTTGCTTCTTCTACGACCTTTTTCTCCTGTAAATGAATGAAAAAAAAACATACCGATAGGAGGCGTACCACAAATTTGATCAGAAGTAAAGCGGCACAACCATGTCATTCCAGTGGTCGGTGATATAAGACAGCAGAAGTTGTCAAGGCGCCGTATATGGTAGAGAGAGAGAGAGAGAGAGGGAGAGAGAGGGGAAGGAGCTTATAATGACTAATGAGTAGATAAAGGAGACGGCATGCGTATTTATGTATCGTGTGTGAAGAAAGTCAGATTTTGAATTTTAAAAGCGGGCAATCACAATTTAAGTTCATTCCAAATTTAGCAAATCCCGCCCATATTTCATGTGCATAAACACTTGTACAGTCTTAATTTTAAGACTTTTATGCTTTAAAGGGTTGTAATTTATATATGGTTTATAAATGGTATATATATATATATATATATATATATATATATATAGGGGTGGGATCAACATAGAACCAAAATTAGACATAGAACCATAGAACCACTATGTTCAGTACCGAACATACATATGTTCAGAGCTGAACATACGTATATGTTCATTGGTGAACATATATTATATATGTTCACTAATGAACATATATGCATGTTCAGCTCTGAACATATGTATGTTCGGTACTGAACATGGTGCATGTTCAGTACTGAACATGTGGTTCTATGGTTCTATGGATAAAAAGTGGTTCTATGTTGATCCTGCCCCTATATATATATATATATATATATATATATATATATATATATATATATATATATATATATATATATATATATATATATATATATATATATATATATATATATATATATATATATATATATATATATATATATATATATATATATATATATATATATATATATATATATATATATATATATATATATATATATAGGATCCGGTTCCGGTGACGACTCTTTTTTCGGTGAGGACTCGCGAGGACACCTTAAAAAAATTGAAAAAAAATATAAAAAAAATACAAATCATAAAATCAAGAATAGTACTATATCATTATCAAAAAAAATTGAAAAAAAAAATTTGCATCATTGCAAAACGTAATGATGCAATTTTTCTGTTTTTATTTTGGATCATTATTTCATTATAAAAAAATAATGATCGAAAAGTTTTTTTTTTAATCTTTTTTTTCTCCGATATAGTACTATGATCCATTTTATTATTTATATTTTTTTTATATTTTTTTCAATTTTTTAAGGTGTCATCGCAAGTCCTCACTTTAAGAAGAGTCTTCACCCGATCCTGATTCTATATATATATATATATATATATATATATATATATATATATATATATATATATATATATATATATATATATATATATATATATATATATATATATATATATATATATATATATACACACTAGGCTTATTCCCGCGCGTTGCGCAGGAGTAAATTTCTATAGTAAAATATATTGACCGAACTAATATTATAGAAATATATTTACATAAATTATCTCAAATTTTAAAATAAATATAAAATAAAACGAACTAATAATAACATAAAGATAGTCTATGAGAAATATATTGTTGTGGATCATTTTCCTTTAGAGTTATATGTGTAAATAATACTTCAATAATATTAACAAAAATAATATTATATATTTTTAAATAAAAACTTTTTAACAGATAAAATTTAATACAAATATGTAAATATGCTTCTATTAGACTTATTATTTAAAACATATTTTTCAATCAATTTTAATCCCTTATTCACTTTCATTTATAAAAAAAAATACTTCTATTAGAAAGTTTTATCTTTTTATTTCTTCCTTTAGGAAAATTTTATCATAAAAACTTTGAAACCCTAAATGTTTAGATATACATTGTGAACTGAATAATAATAATGAATTAAAATTTGTCATATTTGTTTTTTCTTGTTTTATAGTTTTAAAATCCGAATATATATAATAACTAAAATAATCATACAAATAAAAACAAATAATATAAGATAAAGAAAAATGGTTTTGTGTATTTTTCTCAAAAAAATAAGAAATCATTTAAAGAGTAAGGAGTCAAATAAAAACAATATGAATTTGGAATCTGAAATATGATGCGAATCTATCAAAAGTTAAATATTGTCATAACTTTTAGTTTCATTTGATTAAAAAAGTAAACATTGATTGCTTCTGGTCTAGTTATCAGTCTGTTATATTATTTTTAAAAAATATATTACTAAATAGTAATCAAGTTTTACGTTTGTTAATCTTATAGATAAATATTTTAAGACTGTTTACCACAAAGTTTCATTTTTGTTGTATTTATAAGTAAAATCTAAAATTTTAAATCTTTAACAACCGACTTGACAACAACCTCACAAATTTATATTAATTTTCTTATCAAATAATGTTAATCTCAAAAGTACGAATATGTTGGGGTAGAACTAAGCATCCAACAGGTCTATTGTCTTGCGACTTGTAATTTCTTTTAGTTTATTTATCTTCGTCTTTTCTAGTTTAATATAAATAAATAATCGTCTCTAAAGTAAATATTGTGTGTTATCAAGTCATGTTTTCCTATCTTATTTTCCAAACTACAACAACATAAGCTAACTATGTGAACTATATATATCTTTATATTAACCAATGTGTCATAAGTAGCAATTAAGTACCATAAGATCAAAAACTTTTAGGTTATAGTTTTTAGTTAGGTGAGAGATGAAGAGATTTATTATTAAAATAAATTAATGGAGTGGCTAATATTAGGAAGATGAAGAGTTGAAACTTTCAAATATATATGGTTCAATATAGATATTATATCTTGAAATTAATGTAATAAAAACTTGTTAATTGTATTGAAGAATATATTAATACTGCAACTCTTAAAATTCTTAGCAATTGTTATATAACATTAAACAACGATAACTCAAAAGTATATCAAGTGAGACTGAAAATAATAGCGGATACATATGGTTTCGTTTAAACAATTTTTTAAGTCTGTTTAATAAAAATATAATATTATTTAAATTGTGTGAAAATAAATTCAATGAAAAAATAAAAATATTTACTTCTTTATTTGTATCCTTCTTCATATTCATAATTAATCTCATAGATGTTCTAAATCTACAATTTAATTTATATTATAAATAACGAATGGTTATTTTTGGAAATTGAAAAAAATGATAGTTCGTTGTACGACGTCTAATTTAACATTTGTTATTATCATTTTTGTAATGATATAAATCTCTATTGTTTTGAGTTTCATCTTCTTAAAAAAATTATTAACGCCATAAAACCTAAAACAATCAAAAGCAAACTTCACTTTAAAGCAATTGCTAGTTATACTAAGAAATATTAGAAACTTTAGCGATTTATCTAAAAATAATTATAAAAGAATGACAAAACTTACAATATTAATAAAAAAATTATCGGATCAATTGTGATGATATCTTAGTGAAGAAATAATACAACGAAAATCAATTAACTTGTAATGCAAAACATCAACATATTTTACATCAAACGAATAGTTTTATCGTTTAAATATTTGATAAAGTTGAAGATCGTATCCCGCTACATATTTCATAATACTTTTTTCTTTTACACATCACATGACTACAAACTCCTATATTTTCATCAACTTTACATGAAAATTGGAAATATAAGAAAAACAAATGAGACTAACCAAATATGGAAAATAAGATTCTCTAAACATATTAACTTGCTTCCTTTCATCAATGCAAATTCTTCAAAAGTGGCAGTGAGACATTTGTAGAGACGCATCACTATGTTTTAAACCAATCAAACAATTCGATCATTCAAATATTTGATATAAGGAACAACATATCTCTTGACATATTTCATCGTTGAACTTTTTCTTTTACACATGAGATGACTAAGACCTTGTACTAAAATTTCATGTACTCTACAAAAAGAAAGTGGAAAGAGAATAAAAAGAATTAAGAGTAACCAAGCATGGAAAATGATGTTCTTATATAGCCAAAACATTTTAATTAATCAAACCATTAAGTAGAATAAGTTGAAGAGTCTTGGGGGTTTCAAATGAATATTGTGGAAGTATTTGAGTTATCTTGATCCACATTCATGAATGGCCTCTATTATAAGAGTTATATATATATATATATATATATATATATATATATATATATATATATATATATATATATATATATATATATATATATATATATATATATATATATATATATATATATATATATATATATATATATATATATATATATATATATATAGAGTTAGTATAAAATGTGGAATACAATTATAGTGTGAGTGTGTGAGAGAATCTAGACCATAGAATCATGGTTATTAATGGTGGAGATTTTAATGGCAAAATTGTAAATAAATTGAAAAAAAAAATTAACCGGGTTTTAATAGAATGAAAAGGGCATAACGGGGAATTCAAATAGCATGGATGTATGGTAAGTACGGGAATTAAGGAATCCACATTAAAACCCGGTATTCAGAATATTGTGAATTCAAAAATTGAAGATAACGTAAATCTTCATCCAGAAATCACGGATACTAGATGCGATTTTGTGGAGAGTCGACATTACAATTCTTGAAGACGAACTCGTAAAAGCCATCGGAGAAGTGATTCAAAAATGGAACCAAGCCGTTCAAGTTCAAGATTGCGTGAGAATGTGAAGACGAAGTTCAAAAACACGACCAATACACCGCTTACCGTGGACGACAACGATGATTTCGTGTCTCCTCCACCAGGTGAGAAATTAGGGTTTTTGTTGTTGTTCGAATTTTGGTAAATTAGGGCTTTTGATTAGGTTATTCTTATGAATGCGGGTGTAGATAATATGAATATTAATGAAAATTCTGGTTTCTGAGATACATTGAAACAAAATTAAAAGGGTAAAAAAATTAGGGTTTCGGAAATACATTGAGTGTTAGGGTTTCTGAGATTTAATAGAATTATTGTTTAAGTGGACATCGTAATTCTGGTAGAATCATGTTAATAGATAAAGTGGTAAGGTTTTAAAAAGTTTCCTCTCATGTATAATATTCGATTTAGTCAATAAATTGTCTTAATGAATCGTCATTATTGGGTAAACTGTGGTTCAGACCAATATCAAGCGTATACATTGTGGTTCAAACCAATTTTAAGACTATATTCAAATTTCATTTAATCCTATAGAATCTTCGTGAAATACAACAAAGCCTCATTAAAGTGAATACATTCTGATTGAATAATCTGTGGTACAAAACCATCGCAAAAAC
This sequence comes from Cichorium intybus, assembly GCA_023525715.1. Classification (NCBI taxonomy): domain Eukaryota; kingdom Viridiplantae; phylum Streptophyta; class Magnoliopsida; order Asterales; family Asteraceae; genus Cichorium; species Cichorium intybus. The sequence goes on along the minus strand of CM042011.1, from coordinate 124,353,465 downwards.
ACAATCATATTTGTATATGGATTTGAGAACACATTCTATTTGAATTTATTCAATGTGTAGGATTGAGAATAAATTCAAATAGAATATACATTGTGGTTCAAACCAATTTGAAGCCTATAGTCAATTTTCATTTAATCCTGTAGAATCCTCGTGAAATACAACAAAGCCTCATTAAAGTGAATACATTCTGATTGAATAAACTGTGGTTGAGACAAATATCAAACCTCACGAATTGGAACAATTTGTATATGAAGATGAGAACAAATTCTATTTGAATAAACTGTGGTACAAAACCATTTCAAAAACACAATCATATTTGTATATGGATTTGAGAACAAATTCTATTTGAATTTATTCAATGCATATGATTGAGAATAAATTCAAATAGAATGTAGTCTTATTCAAGCTTTGTATATGTATTTGATAGGTATCAATATACCAGGAAACAAACAAGGAGTTTTGGATGCCCGTCATAAACCTAAATGTAAGTTTGTACATTGTAACATGAATTTGAATTTTTTAAAATTATCGGTTTAAAATACAGTTTGGTTACTTAAAAAACAATGTTATTTGATTTTGTAGATACAAAAAGTACAGCAAGTAGAATGCAACAAAACTGTAGTAAGGGAATGGCAGTAGGAGGTCAAAAAGAAGTAACTAAAAAATTAGGTAAATTGTTACGTAAGCATGAAAATGAAGTGTACATAGTTGTCTAATCGAATTTAATAGCATCAACTGTGATTGATAAATATATGTAATAATGTTGCAGGTCCAATTGAAGATGATAAAGGGCTAGAGAAAATAGTAAATACAAAAAAAACAGTAACAAAATCTTCTGGAGTGAGAAAGGGGAAGATGAAGGTGGTAGGTAAATCAAATACTAAAAAGCGAAAAGATGCAGAAAAAAAAGAAAAATCCACCTGTCAAGAAACGCAAGTTGGGGAAAAATGAAGGAACAAATAAGGTGATTGAAATTGGAAGCAGTTCAAGACCTTCAAATAAAGTCAAAATAGATGAAAACAAAGATTGTGATGTAGATAAAAAAACATACCCACCTGGTTTCAGAACACTTAGCACACGAATGACTCCTGGGAAACTTAGTTTAACACTGAAGACATTGTCAGATGTACAGAAAGAAGCGGTGAAGAAGATGGGGTTTGGGTCGCTGTTAGGAATGAACCTCGACACTATTCCGGGGAAACTGAATTACATGTTGGTTGATAATTATGATCCTACACGGAATAGGCTGAAGGTTAATAACATATGGATAAATATTACAAAAGAGCTTGTGCATGATGTTATGGGCTTACCGATGGGTGGTGAGAATATAAAGGAATTGGAATCTTGTGCGTATAATGAACCGGTCCTACAACAATGGAAAGCCCAGTATCCAAAAAAGCTTTACAGTGCAAAAGCATATTCTAGGCTAATAAACGAAACAGAGGAGGATGATATCATGTTCAGATTAAATTTTCTTATACTTTTCATCAATACCTTTGTAGAATCAAAACTTATGGGAACATGTGAAGTAAAAATTGTTGAAAAATTAATACCAATATCGGATGTATCATGTCTTGACTGGTGTCAGTACATGATAGATTGTTTGGAAACAAAAAAGTATTGCTGGAAGAGGGATGACAGAACTTTTGTTGGTTAGTACATTATTTTAATTATACAAAATATTAGTAAATATATGTAGTTTTAAAAATGTAAAACAACTAACAATTGTTGTATTTTCTTTCAGCTAACATATGTTTATAGCGTGAAGGTTCCTGTCAACAATTTGAAAAAGGGGAGGCCATTCATAAAGTATGTCAGGTCTATACATTTGGATGATATACAAAAAGAAGAAATCAAACATAACAAACTAGGGATGGGAGAAATTGAGAAGAGATGTAGTGAAAATTTCGACACTTCAAACGATGACATGGATCTACAAGAAATTCAGAACATGTTTGGCGATGTTGAGGTAAAAACACTAAACAAGTTACAATAGTTCATACATTATAACTATGTTTAAATGTATTAGTAATTGAATACAAATTAATAATTCTATAAGAATGTTATAAAGATTTATTGTGGGTGAATCCGATAAAGTAATTCTTATAGAATAAAATTATTATGACTGATATTTTTCTTATGGAATTTTAATTACATGATATAATATTAAATTTATTAAAAAAATTCTTTAAGACTTACACTAAAATTATTGTTTATGTATTTGAAATGCAGGCATATTGTGCAGTTATTGAAGTAGGATATAACAAGATTGTGTCTGAAAAAATCAACTTGGAAAAAGCTTTGACTGATGGATTGGAGAAATATCCAGAAAGTGGTGTGTTAAAAGAATGGTTACATAAAAAGAATATGTTGTTTAAAGAAGAAGATGAGATAGTGGATGAGGATGTACATGAAAATGAAGAAGATGGAGATGATGTAGAAAAAGGTGATGACAAAGATGAAGGTCAGAAAGAAAAACAAATTGAAAGTCATAATTCTGCTGATGTTCCAGGTGTTGGTATGGAATCAAATTTGAATCTAAATGTTATAAATACGGATGGGTATCGTGTTGGGGAATATCAAGCAAAAGAACACCTGGCAGATAGAGAAGTATACGATACTCGTACATCTTTTGCACCGATAGAAAGTGAAGATATCAGTGCAACACAGTTTTTTGAAGACCCAGCTGTTTTGGAACAGGTTATAGATGTATTGGACAAATCAAGTGAAAAGTACTATAAGGGTAAGGTAAGCGAATCTGCCAAAGTGGAAGGACACGTGGAGAATGAAAGAATTATAGGAAATGTCACAAGCAGGGTTTTAGATAAAGGGAAAAACATCTTGACTGAACTTGATCATGCTGCTGATGTTGGAGAAGATGATGTTAAAGGGAAAAGAAAATTAAAAGTTACTAATCCATTTAAATCACCGTTTATGAAACGGATAATCAGCATAACAGATAAACTGAAAAAGGAGGAAATCAATTTTTGCAATGCAATATTCACATCTGACATAGATCACAAGTAAGTATTATATTTTAATGGAAATTAATATTTGTATAAAATAATGCGAAAATGTTTGAAATTGTTACTAACAACGTCATTTATGTATTGCAAGTGATGATGTTTTAGAACTTGATGAGGGGGACAGACTGACAAAAGGGTTTGCACATTGTTTTGAAGAAAACGTGATCATACATTCTTCAATAATAGATTGCTGGGCAGGATACTTGAATCGAATGGAACACTTTAAATCGGATGCATCGCCCAAAAGGCTATTTTTCGATACTAATGTGGTGGTATGTGTAGTTTGTAAAAATTACTACTTTTAAATATATAATTAATTTTAAATTGAGTTTATGTTTATGCAGAATGCGTATCTAATGGATGAAAATGAATTGGAAATTAATCGTCGGAGGTTGTTTGTTGATCAAATGCTTTTATACATAGGGAACTTTGAAATCAATCCAAAATTCAGAGATGTGGGACTAGTGAGTATATTATAAAACAATAGTTTATTGATCTGTTTAATTTATCTACGATTATTGTAATTTTTTGGGTTTATTTGTAGGTGTTTTTCCCAATTGTTGCACGCGATAATTATTACCTTCTGTGTTTCGATCTGAGAAGACCATTTTATTACATAATTGATCATTTGCAACGAAAGGGAAGCCAACAAACTAACTATGGCAGAGTACCACAAATTGTGGTATGATTATTTTTTTATAATTCTAGCGGAATTATTTCATGTGATGTTTTGAAATATTATCTTTAAGTAATTTAGAATTACTTGAGACAATGCAGTGAAACAATGGAATAATTAAGTTAGACAACTTTTGTTTTGCAGCAAAAGTTCTTTTGTATTTACTTGAAAGACCAACGACATCCAAAGCAAGCTGTGTTATGGAAAATGGAGCCTAGGGTAATGAAGGTTAATTGGCAAGTGCAGAAGAAAAGTCCCGATTGTGGCGTATACTTGATGAGGCACATGGAAAGTTACATGGGAGATGCGGAAATACGATGGGAATCAGGGCTATTGGGAAAGCAGCCAAATGACAAAAATGCAATAGATAGACTCCGATATAAGTACATGTATGGGATGCTAACATCGGATCTGAACATGCAGAAAGATAAGGTGATGTTGGAATCAGAGGCATATGACAATCTGGATCTTTGGGAGAAAACTATCAAACTGGACGAATATGCTAAATCAAAAAAGAAAAAGAAACCTAGGAGGAAAGCTTGAGTCGTAGTAAGCATTTAACATTGACCGAAAATCAAGACGTCTTCATGTTTTGGGAATTATGTTAATTAGTATATGCATATGTTTGACATTTTTAATATTGGATGAATGATGTGCCAAGTTATCTAGGATTGCTAAACTTTTGGTTTGCTGGAAAGTTATTAAAAATTAGGTTTTATTGTGGTATGTTTGTTTTTAATGTATTTAGTAAGTGATAGAATGTGTTAATTTGATTTAGAAAAAATAATATATTAATACTGAAATCTGGTATCGTATACAGCATGAAAGGTAAAAAATAATAGTATGTGTACAAAGGAGATTATTCTGACAGAATATACATAATGGGTTGCGATTTAAAATGAAACGTTACTACCAAACTGAATCATAAATTGTGTTGAGAATTAAGTGTGGAAGGAAAACATAAAGTAATACTTAGAAAAGTACTTGTAAAATAATAGACCCTTTGTGTTGAGTTGTAATATATTGTTGTAGACAAATGCCATTCTAAAAGAATGTAACAATATAAGAATTGCTAGTCTTTTCTTCTTTAAATTGTATTTGAAATTCTATTAGAATGGCACAAATTGGCACAATTGTTAAAATAGTAAGTACAACTTTAAATTGTATTTGAAATTCTAGTAGAATGTTCACAATGAAATGGTGTGTGTATGTAGGGGCATAAATAATTAATTATTTCTTTAAGAATTACTAAACGAATTCAAATGAAAAAAGTCAATACATATAAAAAATATCCAACATAAAAGGAAATACATATAAAATTGTGAATGAAAAATTTGTTATACTAAACTTGTTTGTTTCTAGACGGACAATTCCTCTTGTCATGATTGGCCATCTGATTGCATGAGGCGCACAATCGCTTCGGCTTCGAAGATTGCTGAGATAGAATTTCACTTGTACTTTTAAGTCTTTTGCCACGACTACCAGACCCTTTGTTCTTAATGTTGGATGGATTCTGAATTAGTATTTCATCAGGAATTGTAACGCCTAGGATCTTCTCATATTCAGCTGTTTTGTTAAGGGTTGAATGAGGAGCAACATTATCAGAATACTTGTTCTTCAATTCAATCTGGTCTTCAAAATATTGTTTAAGCTTCATAGGATCATTACTCAGGGAAGATATACAATGATCAACCGTAGAATAAATGTCAATTGCCGTCTTGTCAACATGGCTATCGATTTGACCCTTTTTAAAACGCTTCCTCAAAATTTCTGTAGGAATTAAATCTCTACACCAACGCCTCAATATATATCGATCTGGAATGCTATCAAATCGGATATACTTCATAACACAAAAGACATGTCTACATAATAGTCCAATGAGTTCAAAATGCATACAACTACATGATATTATGTCAGTATCTTTGACATGAGCAACCTACAAAATATTATACAAACATAAAAAATAAAACACATAGTTTCGTAATTTAAAAAACAAAAAATATTAAAATATACCTGGAATTCTGAATCTTTCAAAAGGTTGTTGTAATGGTATTCGTCGGAAGAATCTTCATTGTCGGATTTTTTTTTGTTTCGTGTGCTTATAGATGTCTTCCTCTCCAACACAGTAAATGTATCAATGCTTTCGACACAATTGAAATTCTTAATCAAACAACTTTTTTCAGATTCAAAAATCTCTTCCTGAACCTGATAAAATATTTTCCGTGTGTATATTCTTGCTGCATGAGGTTCGTATGGAAGATATGACAATATTTTCGGAAAAGTGCTTGCAGTACGGAAATCAGATTCATTTTGATTATGCCTTTGACGATCCATTGTGGCGTCAAATGTCATCATAAAATTGATGAGATACGATCCAGCAAGTGTACTATTCTGAAATGACCAATTTTGGCTTTCCGACAATGATGTGGTTCGCATTAAACCTGACATAGGAATATCCCTAAAGTATGCGGGTATCCAATTACTACGCAAAGCATACATATCTCGCAACCACTTATTATCAGATAAGTTAAAGTCGTTGATCATAAGGTCCCAACCAGCTTCAAATTCTGATTCATCAATCTTAGCATTCCATATCAAACTATTAAAGCGTTTTTTAAAATCTGGATTGTTATAAACTTGGGCAGATACCTACATCATAAAAAAGCTTTAAAATATGATTTTAAAGTATCAAAAATGTAATAAATAAATAAATGAGATTAATTTCATGTGTTACCTTGTTTGAAAGATTAGATGTTATGTGCCACATACATAAACGATGTTGGGATTCTGGAAGTACTTGTTCAATCGCTTTTTTCATCGCTGGGTCTTGATCAGACAATACTATAGTAGGTTGTTTGCCAAAAGCTTTGATAAATGAATTGAGCAACCACGTATAAGAATCTGTATCCTCTCTACTGAGCAATCCAGCACCAAATGTGACACATTTTTTATGGTTATCTATACCGGTAAACGGAACAAAAACCATACGGTACCTGTGAACATTATAAACTTGTTATAAAAATATAGAAAGTTCTGAAAAAAATAATTTAAGAATTCACCTGCTAGTGTCGAATGTAGCATCAAAGGATACAACCTCTCCAAATTCCTTATAATTATACTTGGCAGTTTCATCTGCCCAAAACATCGCATTGAGTTGTTTCTCCACAACCCTACATTCAAATGTGAAATTTGATGCATATTTACTCCGATCTTCCATAATGTTAACAATCAACTGGGCATCGCTACCGCCAATGAAACAATTCAGATCCCTCATATAATTCTTAAAATCAATAAGAAGTCCACCACGGGTTGAGCACCCACCTTGGATACCAGTAAGCAATCTATACGACTTTGCAGCACCAACATTTTGTATTGTCATGTTATGAAGAAAAGTTTTTGTAGTAAAATTTAATTGCCTACTGGTACGAGAAAATTGCATGTTATCCTTGCTAATTAGCATATGATTGTGATTCTCGACAAATTTATGTACCACATATTTATCTGTACCAGGAATAAGCTTGAATACAATATGCGCCTTACATTCTGTCCTATGCAAGTCTTTTCTTCTTTTAATCTTTTTGTACTGAATATTAACAGTATCAACATTACCCGTATTAGGTTTCCCTTCTCTGTTGCATAGAAGGTATTTAGTAGTGATAATACCACCCTTAATCTTTGTACTGGATCCTTCTCTAATGTCAAAACCCGCTTCGAATGCATAAGTTTTGTACGCTTCAACAGCTGCGTTATATGAATCATAAACATCATCGACTTTTGGATATTTACTCGTTTTAGGAGTCCAGTATGGTGTGCCACCAGGAGAGACAAAATCATTACTAAATATTGATTCATATGTATCTGTAAAAAATAATACGTTATTTCTGTTAAAAGGCAAGTAAGTTTAAAAACATGTAAATAAGATGTGTGTGTTATTATTCTAAAAGAATTTGTTGATACAAACAGAAACATGAAATACTTGGCATAACTACACATATGAATCAATTCTGAAAGAATATGTTCTACACGTGTGATACACTAACAACAACTTGTTTATGCATCATCAAATTAGTGCATCAAACCTGTAAAAAAATTACCTGCATTTGATTCGTTACTATTATAAATGAAATCTTCGATTGGCTCTGATGTGCCTTCATCTGGAAAAATAAAAAAAAATTGCTAATGTTGTCATTATATGAATAATCGAAAATTTTATCAAACCTGTGATAATATTACCTGCATTTGATTCGTTAATATTAAAAATGAAATCTTCAATTGGCTCTGATGTGCCTTCGATTGGTAAAATTAGAGAAAAGGATGTTGTGATTAATGCATCATCGAAAAGTGAATCAAAAATGAAAAACACTTACCTGCATTTGATTCGTTCAAATTAAAAATTGAATCTTCGCATGAATGTTTTGTGCCTTCGTCTGTATTCACATTGATTTGATCTTGTTTCTCCATTATGAAACCTTACAGAGAAAACATTATGATACAAAATATGTTTGACAAAATCAACTAAACAATATATCTATAAATAAAAATCGCCATTTTTTAAGGAAGCCCATATTTTTAGGAAAGGTAAGTTTGAAACATTCTTGTTAAAAATATAAACGATATCTTCTAAATATATAAGTGATTTTATTGTATTTGAATCGATAATAAATAAATAATAATATCCACTAAAAAAATCAAAATCTGTAACTTTTATCAGAATGCGTATTTACTGACAAATCATTAAATTGGGTAAACAATGTAACAAATAAATTCTTATAGAATCATAACATAATATAACAAAATAGATTTGTAGTACTTAATATTCCGACAGAATATACATACAACTGGTTTGCAAATCAAAATATGAACAATATAATCAAAAGACCATTCTCATTAATATTAAACGAAGATCCATATCAAATACATAGTAATTAAATTGAATCTCTAAACATATGTTCTAAAACACTGAACATCTTAACATAATTTAATTAAATGAATGCATTTGGACAATTTCTGCTGTCGTGATCGGTAATGGCATTGCAAATTTTACAAAATCTTCTATTATCCAAAATCTTGATAATTTCATCATCTAGCAACAGCACCTTGTTTGATTCCTTCTGCAAAATGTAATTGTCTGAAACTGTCTGATAACTCATTCAACAAACGATAGATTTGGAATAAGATAATATAAACAAAAATTAATGTATTAGTAATCGAATGAACATGAATTGTATAAAACAAATTACTAACCTTGATTAATATATATTCAAAATCTTCATGTTGATTGCATCTTGAAATCGAATGAATATTAACAGAATTCTCGATAGATGAAGTCATATTCTTACAGTCGATGATCAACAAAAATCTCCAGAAACGCATATGAAACGGCCGGAATAAATGAAATATAAAAACGCTTTTCTGGAATAAATCTCGTTAGGTTGTTATATATAAATACCAATTATACGTTATCTATATTAAAAGTTGCCATGTTAATCGGATTCTATTTAATAATTAATTAATCATAAAAAAATGCAATTCCGAAAATACCCTTGATAAATGATTGGCTAAAAATGTCTCATACACTCACATAATATTTAGGCTCCACATATGAACCTACATCTATATATATATATATATATATATATATATATATATATATATATATATATATATATATATATATATATATATATATATATATATATATATATATATATATATATATATATAGAGAGAGAGAGAGAGAGTTAGGATATATTATAAACTACAATTATTGTGTGAACGTAAGACCCAATTAGAAGCCTAGAATCACCAAGGATAGTTTCGTAAATTGATATTTGATTCAGTTAATTAAATTAAAATTAATGCATATAATTATGGTAAACTAATCCTTATAATCATGGTAAACAGGTAACTATCCTATATTAACTCCTACATTACCTCAATTTCCATGGCCATCATCAGAATTCGTCCACCATTTTTTTTAAAGGAAGAATTCGTCCACCATAGCCAACGATCCAACAACAACACCAATTAAACTCTACTGCAGTCAACTTGTAATCGCCACAATCATAGAAGGTCTGCTACATGCTTAATTAGAATTAGAAATCATAACTCGTTGTGATTCTAGGTTCAACCTAGGTTGAATCTAGATTGAAATTATTGCAGGTTGCGATTCCAGTTTTGATTAGCAATTGTCGATTGATTCTTTTCGACTGGAAGCAAGCAATTTGGGATCCAGGTTCGTATTGTAGGTTTTTCTGGGAGTTGCAGGTCACGATTCCAATTTATTCTGGTCCGTATTTTTTTGATTTCTCCTGATCGACTAATTCTAGTCTCCTATTTCTGATTCTCGATTACTAGAATTGACGATTTCTAGTATTTTCGATTTCTGTGAGGTGGAGATATATCAATTACAGGAGGTTGGTGTTCGATTACATTTTTTTTTATTAGTAGAATTGACGATTCCTATTTTTTTGATTACTAGAATTGACAATTACAGGTGGTTGGAGTTCGACTACTATAATTGACGATTCCTATTTTTTTATTTCTCCTGATCAACTTCAAGCTTTGATTGGATAACATAACATTGTTGAAGTTGGAGTTTGATTACATTTACAGGCCATATTTGATCAGCATGTTAGGTATTTTTCAATTTTATTTCAATTTTCACATTTATTTCATTTGTGTAATTAGTATATGTAACATACCATGTCAAATACCATGTCAAATTCTAGTAGAATGTTTTGTGTAATTTGTATATGTTTTATGTAAGTAGTATATGTAACATAACATGTCAAATTCTAGTAGAATGTTTCTGTATGATTTTGTAATTCTGGGATCAATGTTATGGATCATTCTAACATGTGATAATATCATTCTGGTGTTGCAGGGTAATACTTTGTGCATTCAAAACACACGAGAAATCAAGAAGAAGCCCTAAAGTTTGGTTTCAAGGTAGTCATTCTAACAGAATGCTATTCTAGTAACCATGTATATTCTGTCAGAATGATCATATATTCTGTCAGAATGAATATATATTCTGTTAGATTCTAATATAGTATTCTAGTTATGTTGATGTTACACAATACAATGTAAATATCATTTTGTAATTCATTCTAATAGAATGTTTAATTTACTTTCATATAAATCTGATTTTTGTATAATTTTGTAATTTATATAAGTATGATTTTATAATTTATTCTACCAGAATGATTAATTTACTTTCAAATTTGTAGTATCATTCTAATGTATGTTTTGTAATTAATTCTAATAGAATGTAAATGGTTAAGAACTCAGATGAAGAATCAAAATTGAAGTTTGAATTTAAAAAGAAATTCGAATTTGAAATTGAAATAAAATTTAAATTTGAAATTTAATCCCATGAAAATCTCACATTCCATATTTGAAAAAAATATAAAATGTCCATATTACCCTTTAGAATGATATAATTGGAAAGTAAATAATTTTTTAATTTAAAAAAAATCAATATTCTGTAATTAATCACAACTATTGATCATTTGAATTCTACGGACCAGATTTGTCATTACGACCACACAGTAATTGTGGTTCTTAATGTAACCTAGCCCTATATATATATATATATATATATATATATATATATATATATATATATATATATATATATATATATATATATATATATATATATATATATATATATATATATATATATATATATATATATATATATATATATATATATATATATATATATATATATAGAGGGTTAGGGTCCGTTAGGAACCCAAAATCCAGTAGAACTGCAAGAAATCTTCTCGTCCAATCACTTTCATAAGGGCAAGAACGTCAAACCTCTTCATTCGACGTGACGCAATCACGTGCGACGCACGTCCACGGAACGTAATATGGACTCGAGGATACGATCATATGTAACTCATGTTCGTCCAACGTGATTTAAAAGTGGTATTTTTTCTTTTTCTTTTTATCTTTTCTGTTTTTTTGTTTTTTATTTTTTAGTATTTATTTAATTATTTTCAATAAAAATTATTATTTTTATTTTCTATTATACTCGGTTTTAGCTTTTTTATTTTTATTTTTTATTTTTATATACTAGAGTACTGGCTTTTGATTTTTTTTATTTTTTTATTTTTTAATATATACTTTTTTATTTTTAATATTTTTTTAATCTTATTTTTAGCGTTTTTTGGTATTTTTAATATAATCATTTTGGATCATATAACATTTTTAATCATAACGTTTTGGATCATGTATTTTTGGATTATAATATTTTGGATCACAGTTTTTTGCATCTTATCATTTTTTTATTTTATAATATTTAAATCATAAGTTTGATTAATTATATTTTTAGATTACATTAAGTTTTGATTAAAAAAAGTTTGGTTTATAATAATTTGAATCATAAAATATATTTTGTATCTTAATATTTTGGATCATAGACTTTTTTTTGGCAATTTAGTGGGTTTTGTACGTAAAGATTATATATATATATATATATATATATATATATATATATATATATATATATATATATATATATATATATATATATATATGTATGTATGTATGTATGTATGTATGTATGTATGTATGTATGTATGTATGTATGTATGTATGTATGTATGTATATATATATATATATATATATATATATATATATATATATATATATATATATATATATATATATATATATACTTATTTTCAAATGTTTTTACAAACTTACTAATATGATGTCTAGAATGATCCCTTTAATTTCCATAATTTTTGGAGAATTTTTTTTTAATTTTTTGATTTTTTATAAAAATAAAAAATAAAAAATACTTTTTTTTTCAATTTTCATGATGGTGCTTGTTTTGTAGAGAATTAAATTTTAAGAACTTTGGTTTTTTCAGAATTTTCTTTTACAATGAAAAAAAAAGTTATAGCCCAAAAACTAAATGGGTGAATAAAAAAACTCAGCAAACCAGATAGTGAAAAGTGTCGCAATATGTTTGGGGGCTCGTCCAGATTACCATATTATCATTCCCAATTTCTATTATCCATCAAATAGTTTTGATTTTTAGACTACAAGCCCCCAAACTTTTAAGATTTGTCATTTTTTTCACATTGAATCTAATCCACACATTTTTCAAGATTAAATATTCAGATTTGTACTTGCGGTTCTTAACGGATTTTGGGTTCCTACACGATCGTACTTATATATATATATATATATATATATATATATATATATATATATATATATATATATATATATATATATATATATATATATATATATATAGGGAAGGGTTCAAATGAGAACTACTAAAAGGTTGAGAACCGTGAGAACCACTAATTCACAGTTTAATAAAAAATTTACGTTATAGTATTCACAGTTTAATAACTAGAAATTTTATTATACTGTCAATATTGTAAAACGTATTAAAAATAAGGAGATTTATTAAGTTTGATGTATTTTCACATAATAAACAAGTGTGAAAAAACAAACAAACGGAAAAAAAACATAATTTTTATTGTGTGAATATCGGTTCTCACGGTTCTTAACATTTTAGTGGTTCTCATTTGAACCTATTCCTATATATATATATATATATATATATATATATATATATATATATATATATATATATATATATATATATATATATATATATATATATATATATATATATATATATGACATTCTACTCTTATCTTATGTATTATTTGATTTATTTATTCTATCTTAAGAAAACTTATTTTTCAATTTTAAAACTTGGCTTTTAAATAAAAACACATTAGAATCGGAAATTTTGATTTTTAATAATATTTAGGCGATTGAAAATGAAATTTTATTTCAGTGTTAGATGGTTCTGGATTCTGTACGACCCTTAAACTTAATTAAATCAATTCCTTTCATCTTTAAGGCTTTAATCCAATTATTTTCTTTTTCAATTATAATTTTCTTGCTTTACATCTTTTTAAACAAGGAAACAATATAGAATATTTTATATTTTTATGGACCTTTTGGGCCATTGGTCAAGATGCGGAAAGTATGGACTTAATGGAGCCCACATTTAATTATAATATCCTTTAATTGCTTTTTTCAACTTTTTTTTAATGTATTTTAAAGGATAGAAATGACAATTGCAGATATAATTTAGGAAAAAAGTTAAAAATACATGAAGTTGTATGAAATAATCTCATTTTACGAAAATATTCAGTAATATACGGATCAAAACATTAACATCTCTCTGTTTCACAATATATCTACAGTCTCACATACATTATACTTGTTTTTATCTACCATTATGTAACTCAAAGTATATGTTTCCCAACAATGCATTTGCAATATACAACATTTAAAACACATGTACATATCTGATTAAGTGGTGTTACACATTCAATGCAGTTCGTGCTCGTTAGCGGAAACTATCCCACCTTTATGGTTGGGAGATGTAGTTTATTTTAGGTTTTTATTTATTGTTTTAGGGTTTTTATTTTTTTTTATTTTTTTTAGGGAATTCTTTTTTCTTTTTTAGGATTTTACTTTCCTTTGTACGTGTGTATTTTAATTTTATTTTAATGTAAGGTTATTTTTAATTTTAATTTTAAATGTTATTTTTTAATTATGGTTTTAATTAATTATTTTTAATATTGAAAATCTGATATTGCATCGAGGGTTCAGAGGGTTGAGAAATATATGTTTTTGAAAGATGGTGAAGATGAAAACAAGAGGAGAGAGAAAAACTGATGTGACATATGGGTTTGGAGGGTCGGGAGAGATCCACTCCCCCCCCCCACCCTAACAAAGTTTTTGGGAGATATCTAACTGCTTGGTAATTGTGTCGTGTTTGTGTCGGTTGGCGGGTTAGCAGGTTGAGATAGTTTGACCAAACCCGACCCGTTCAATTATCATGGCGTGCCATGTCAACCCGTTTATTTTCATGTCGGTTGGCACGTCAACCCGTTTACTTTGTAAATGTGTCGTAGTATGCTAGATTGAAACACCGGATAGGTTGAAAGAGTAAGAGTTGAGGAGATGGAAAAATAAAAAGTGAATAACTGGAATAAGTAATAGTTTGGGAGTCAGTTGGAAGAAATTCACAATAAGTTTAAAAGAACGAAGTCACAGTAAGGGGAAAGTGGCCGAGTGAGATTATGGAGTATAATATATTAATGAAAAAGTGAAAACCTAAATTTATGTCTTGACTTGGGCAAACAAATTAGTAGCTTCTATACTAAAAAACATTCAACCTAAAGTTTTCTTTGACTTTTGACTTTGGTTTCAGGCATGTCCAATTCAAACACATTTAATTTTCGTGTCGTGTTATATATAACGAATTAAAAGAACTTCCATATAAATAAACGGGTCATTATCGGGTTAAATGGTTGGACCCAAATCAAACACATTTAATTTTCGTGTCGTGTCGTGTCAACCTGTTTAATTAAACGGGTTGAAAACTCTAACTCAAACCCCTTTATTTTCGTGTCGTGTTCGTATCGTGTTTCGTGTTGTATCGAGAATTGCCGCTACGTAGGGTTTCAATTAATAACCTAATGACAACGTGGAAGCGACATGGACTGTGTGGCACCATGTCACATATGCCAAATGCGCTTAAAATTTTGAAATTTGGTTAATAATTTGATGGTTCTCCAATAATCCTATTTAAGAGGTAAAATAGGATTTTAGTGACAACATGTGAAAAAAAAAATAACATCAAAACATCTTATGCAAAAAAAAGAATACTTTATAAAACTACAAAAAATATCATCAAAACATCTTATAAAAAAATAATACTTTGTAGAACTACATTAACATAATATTTAATAATAATACATCTATTATTTATCTATTTGATATAAAACCACAAAAGTCTATCTCAATAAATAAAGGGTGTATAATAGCATCCTAAATAAATTATGTATCCCCAACACTCAAAATCAATAAGATATATTTAGTAAAATATATACATCTACACACAAAATGGTACAAAAAGTAATCAGGGTACGAATCGAATTACATTAAATTATTTTTCTATTTGTAACATCACAAATCAACTTACACACACATAATTACTATATATACCATTATACCCTCCAATAAATGAGGTACATGTAATAGCACCCTAACTAAATTATGTTGTAACTTTCTTTATTAAAAAATTTAATACAAAAACTTTGTAAGCTATATATCTAGTTAATTTAAGAGTAAAATCATTTATCGTAGGTATTCAATTTCTCATTTACTTGATATTATTTGATTAAAACTCAATTCAATTTAATATATATATATATATATATATATATATATATATATATATATATATATATATATATATATATATATATATATATAGACACACACACACACAAAGAGAGAGAGAGAGAGAGATAAGTTCAATAGAGAATCAAAATAAAACAAGGAAGCAAGGAACCAATCGTGAGCGTCGGAATTCAAATGATCGGCGGCCGAAGATAATGTTGTAAATTTCTTAATTGAACGCGCATGTAGCAGATAATTCCAAAAAACTCACTTCGTTATTTATTTATTTTTTATTTTTAGAGCTTATTTTTTTATCCAAATAAAAAAATCGAATATATCAAAATTCATAATTTTTTATTCTCTTTCAATAGACATCCATATCAATATGGCAAAAACGAAAAAAAATTATTCAAAAATCTTGTTCAGATTCACAACACTTAATCAACAATCATTGATCATTCAATAACAACTTATGTGAATTTAAATAAACTTTTAGATTCAGACGTGAATCTCACTAAATGTTCATATTGAATTTAAGTAATTTTTTTATATTCTTTACAATTTCAACATTTTGATAATATACAATTGAATTAACTAAGATTTATAAATTAGTATACTTAAAATTACACGCGAATGAACAAAAAATTGCTGAAAAAAAGGGATACAATTATCATTTATATGTGAATTAATATATCTAAAACTAGATGCACACTATTTTTAACCTTTTGATCATACACAATTGAATTAATTTAGATTCACAAATTAATTTTCTTAAAATTCACATGTGGATGATAAAAATTTGTTTAAAAAGTCAGGTACAATTACCATTTATATGTGAATTAACATGTCTAAAACAAAAAAACAGTTAAAATTCACAATGTAAATATAAACTATACTAAATTTGTATGGAAGATAATTCACATGTAAATAGTTATTGAATTCAATTTTTTCAATAATTGTAAATCATTCAGTAACAACTCATGTAAATTTTAAAAACATTCTTAGATTCATATGTAAATTCAAGAAAAATCACTTATATATTTACTATTTCAACATTTTGATGTCATATACATTTGAATTAACTGAAATTAAAAATGATTTCCTAAAAATTCACATGTAATTGGTCAAAAATTATTGAATAAATCGAATAGAATTGTTAGTTATATGTCAATGAATATATCTAAACAATACAGTTCAGTTCAGATTCGCATGGTGAATCTGGACGAACTTAAAGTATAGAAAAACAAAAAAATTTGTATATCAATATGGATGCCTATTTATAGATGATGAAATATTATGAATTTTGGTATTTTTTTTTCGAGAAAAGAATAAGCTTAAAAATTAAAAAAACATGAAAAACTAAGTGGGTTTTTTTGTTATAATCCTCTACATTTGGGTCTAACTAGTAAATGTACATGATTTTTTTAGCCGTCGCTCTTTTGCATTCCGACCACACGATTGGTTCTCTATTGAACCAAACCATATATATATATATATATATATATATATATATATATATATATATATATATATATATATATATATATATATATATATATATATATATATATATATATATATATATATATATATATATATATATATATATATATATATTGTAACGCCCCAACTTTTAATAAACCATTTATATTACATAAAAGCATATTTTACAAAATACGGTTTACCAAAAACCATTGTCTTTGCTCTTAAATACAATAAGGGGTGTTACAAACATATATCAAACAACTATAAGTTTAAGGGAAAGGATTTAATCAATACCAATACATGATAGCTGTACCCAACTCCACTCTTTTACACTCTAGGACTTATTTTACAACTTCAAACTATCTCACCACTTCGTACCTGAACCTAGAATACATGGCATAAAAATAGCATACGTAAGACAAAATGTCTCGTGAGTTACATGAGTTTTAGACTCAAACATTAAATTTCTTTTCCGATCTTTTGTAACAATTATAACATAAACCATTGTCAAAACTTTATAGTAAAAACATACTATACTTCTTTACTTTTAAAAAAAATCATCTTATATCATACTTTGCAAAAATAGCTTCTTTCATACTTTCTTTGACTGGTTTTATAAACTTGCTGGATTTTTATACTTAGGGCTTTAATCACTATAAGTGATACCCCAAGTCTCTACAGCTAGAAAGAACGGATCAATTCTAACAGTAGAAGTGATGAGGCAGCCTACTTCGCGAAGGGGTTTTCCCCAGTAGACTCCTTACCTAGCCCGGGTAGGTGGAACATAGTTCCCTTACTAACATTGCTAGCCACAATACCAGTCATATATAAAAATACTTTCTGGAAACTGAAACATTACTTGTACACATAATGGCTAAATGCCAAGCTTTTGATTTAAACATGCTTTTACCATAATCTAGGCTATTGCCAAAATCATATTTTCAAATATAGCAGTTTACTTTCCATATAAGCTAGAAAATTTATCATTCTTGCAAATATTTTCACACATAAAAATATTGTATGAAATCTGAAAAAAATACTTACTTACTTGCCATGTATCCCAAAATGGGTAAAAATACTACATGTACTCACCTTATAACTCTTGAAAAGTCGATTAGACGTCCCTTGGTTCTTTACCCTTTCGATGTCCAATTACTTGACTTGCACCTATATATAGTATATGATACATTAATTTACATTCTAATTGACTCTATAACATATTAGAGTCCTTATTATACCATTAATGGTCAAAACAAGTGTATAACTTTTGAATTACCAACTTTAATTAACTCGTATATTATACGTATTTTACTACAGTACCCTCGAGGGGTCGTATTTTAATTCCGATAATTTTCTGTGAAGTTTTGAACTATATTGGACCTATGTTCAAAATTTGGGGTCAAACGGACAAGTCTAGCATCAAGTCCCAAAATCAAGCTTCACTTGGCAGGAGACTCAATGCAGAAACTGCATCGCCGCCTCGCGTCGCGACGGGGGTCCAGGTCGCGTCGCGACCCCAAAGTGCAGTGTCTTATTTGACGATTTTTCAAACTACAGTTGCACTAGGTCCTTACATTAAGTTCTTAATACATGACTTAATCGTCTTAGGGTCACTTCCAGGCCCTAATAACAACTTCCTCATGCATTTAAACATCTATTCCTTCATTTTTACATAAAATCATCCGAAACACCCATTTACCCATTTTCACTCAAAAACTCATTTTATGGTATTTTCAAAGGAGGAACTGATTTCTTCCACCATTTTAGTTACCTTGAGCTTACTAAATCATTTGAAATCAGTTTCAAACTCATAAACCCATTTCTAGGGTTCTTGAGTTAAAAACCCCAAAATACACAAAATCATGAAAACCTTTGGATTAATTCGTATGAGCTTAAAATACCATCATGTGCAGAGCTGGGATATCATGAGAATCATTTGGAATCATAACTGAAACTAAATTTCCAGTTCATCCCGTGAAGAACAAGCTCAAGAACTTAGATTGGAATATTATCACTAACCTTTGATCTTGATTACTTCAATCTTCCAAACTGTTGCTTCAAAATTCCACTCCAACTCTTGAAGATTTCCAGAAATCGTATCTCACCCTCTCTTCCCGTGGCTTCTGCAGGTTTCCAGAACATGTGGGGAGATCTTTCTCCCATTTATACTTCCAATTTTACGGTTCTAGTCCCTCTAGCTCACTTCCTTGAACTTTGACCACCAAAATAGATTATCTTTACATACAACCTAATTTCTCACATTTTTAGTCCTAAGACTAAAAATATAATTTCATAGTAATTTCTATATATGGTCAAATGACCAATTTACCCTTACAAACATAATTTCTCATAAAAATACACTTAAAGCTTTAAATTACGCACAACTTATTTTACATATTTTTATTATAAATTTTTGGTCGTTTTAACTACCTCCCCCTAATTAGGATTCCATCCTCGGAATCGCTTCAAAATCTGTAAAATTAGGGTATTTTTTCTTCATGCTTTCCAAAGTTTCCCAAGTCAAATCCGAGCCCAGTGAATGTTTCCACTTGACCAATACTAGGTCAATTTCTTTGTTCCTTAGCTTCTTGGTTTTCACCTCTAACATCGCTTCTGGTTCTTCAACTAGTCTGTTGGGTGTTTCCACCCTTATTTCTTCTAAAGGAATAGTTAACTCTTTCTTCCCAAAGTACTTCTTGAGATAACATACTTGAAATGTATTATGTATTCCTTTGAGTTCTTGTGGCAGTTCCAGTTTGAACGCTTGTAGTCCAATTCTTTTCAAAATTTTGAAGGGTCCAATATATCTTGGACTCAACTTCCCTCTCTTGCCAAATCTTATCACCCCCTTCCAAGGTGATACTTTTATCATCACCAAATCACCTTCTTTTAGGTCATAGGGTCTTTTCTTCAAATTTGAGTAGCTTCTTTGGCGATCTTGCGCAGCTTTCATGTTGGTCTGTATCACACCAATCTTTTCATTCGTCATTCTTACAATTTCTGGCCCAGTGAGTTTTGTTTCACCAGCTTCTAACCAACACACTGGTGTTCTACAATTCCTACCGTATAAGGTTTCAAAATGCGGCATCTTGATGCTCGAGTGATAACTGTTGTTATACGAAAATTCTACTAAGGGTAAATGATCATCCCAATTTCCTCCAAGATCAATGGCACATGATCTCAACATATTCTCCAATGTCTGGATAGTACGTTCACTTTGTCCATCTGTTTGGGGATGATAGGCTGTACTCATCTTAATTCGAGTTCCCATCCTTTCTTGTAAAGAATCCCAAAAGTTGGACGTGAATCGAGGATCTCTATCTGAGACTATAGACAAAGGTGCTCCATGAAGTCTAATCACTTCATCAATGTACAGCTGAGCTAATGCTCCAAGTGGGGTAGTTTCTTTAATTGCGAGGAATAGGGCACTTTTGGTCAATCTGTCAACAATGACCCATATACTATCGTGTCCTCTTCGTGTTCTCGGCAGCCCCACGACAAAATCCATGGTCACTTCTTCCCACTTCCCTGCTGGTATCTGCAACGACTGCGCATTACCATACGACACCTGATGTTCTACTTTTACTTGTGCACAGGTCTCACAGCGGGATATGTACTTTGATATTCTCTTTTTCATTCCTGGCCACCAGTAATGTTGCTTCAAATCCTGATATGTTTTCGTACTTCCAGGATGTATAGAATACTTGGATTTGTGAGAATCATCCAAGACTATCTTTCTGGTTGCTCCATATTTGGGAACCCAAATACGTCCTTTAAAAGTACACAACCCTTGTGTATTTACTTCAAACACCACCTTTTTCCCAAGCTTTTCCTTCTTTATATTATCCTCGATTAAAGCACTATTTTGAGCTTCTTTAATCTTTTGAATAAAAGTTGAGGCCATTTCAATTCTCATGGACCTCCCTTTAACAACTTTTTCACGTATCTTTCGGCTTAAAGCATCGGCTACTACGTTAGCTTTTCCTTCGTGATATATTATTTCACAATCATAATCATTCACGAGCTCGATCCATCGTGTCTGTCTCAAATTCAATTCTTTTTGAGTAAAAAGATATTGTAGACTTTTGTGATCTGTGTATATCTTACATTTCGTCCCATACAGATAGTGTCTCCAAATCTTCAATGCAAACACAATTGCAGCTAATTCTAAATCATGAGTAGTATAACGCGTCTCTGCATCTTTTAGCTGTCTAGAGGCATATGCAATGACTTTGCCTCGTTGCATAAGTACACAACCGAGACCTCTATTAGACGCATCGCTGAATACTACAAACTCTTCTGTGCCTTCTGGTAAAGATAATACTGGAGCTTCACATAGCTTCTTCTTCAATATCTCGAAGGCTTCTTGCTGTTTTTCTCCCCAGCTAAACTTCACCTCTTTCCGGGTTAGCTGAGTTAGTGGCACTGCTATTTTAGAAAAATCTTGGATAAATCGTCGGTAATAACCGGCTAACCCAAGAAAACTCCTAACTTCTGTAGGTGTTTTCGGTGGTTCCCATTTCATTACCGCTTCTATTTTTGCTGGGTCCACTTTAATACCTTCAGCTGAAACAACATGGCCCAGAAATTGAACTTCCCGCAACCAAAAGTCACACTTTGACAACTTCGCGTATAACTGTTCATTCTTCAAGGTACACAACACTTCACGCAAGTGCACTTCATGCTCTGCTTCACTTTTCGAATAGACCAGAATGTCGTCAATGAAAACGATAACAAATTTGTCAAGAAAAGGTTTACAGACCCTATTCATAAGGTCCATAAACACGGCTGGGGCATTAGTGAGGCCGAATGACATCACTAAAAATTCATAGTGACCATATCGAGTTCGGAATGCAGTCTTACATACATCCTCATCCTTCACCCGTACTTGATGATATACAGAACGAAGATCAATTTTAGAGAAATAACTAGCTCCCTGTAACTGATCGAATAAATCATCAATTTGTGGCAAAGGATATGGATTCTTAATTGTCACCTTATTGAGCTCACGATAATCTATACACATACGCATAGTACCGTCCTTCTTCTTGACAAACAACACTGGAGCTCCCCAAGGAGAAAAGCTGGGACGAATAAACCCCTTGTCAAGAAGTTCTTGCAACTGAGACATAAGTTCTCTCATCTCTGTAGGAGCAAGACGGTACGGCGCACGAGCAATGGGAATTGCTCCAGGGACCAGGTCAATGCGAAATTCGACTTGCCTAATGGGTGGTAACCCAGGCAAGTCATCAGGAAAAACTTCAAGGAATTCATTGACCACTTTTATATCCTCCATCTTCTGCTTCTCTTTCTTCCCATTCATCACATAAGCGATAAATGATTCACACCCTTTATGGATGCATTTACGGGCCTTAATAGCAGTAATGAGACTTTGCATATTCTTCCGTCGTTCTCCATACATATAAGCTTTACTACCATCAGGCATTTTGATCGATACTATTTGTTTTCCGCAAAGGATTTTAGCATTATGAATTCCGAGCCAATCCATCCCAATAACAATATCGAATCCTTTAATCCCGATAGGTAGCAAGTCAGCCTTTAAGATTCGTCCATTAATCCCAATTGGACATTTCTCATATACATGACGTACTGTAACTAGCTCTCCATTCGCGACTTCTATTACACAGACATCATCTAAGGGTTTCATTGGTATGTTCAGACGCTTACGAAATTCATGGGACACAAAGGAGAAATGTGCTCCAGAATCAAAAAGAACATAAGCAGGTTGTGAGTTTACAATGAGTGTACCTGCCACCACGTCCTGATCCTCTTTGGCCTCTTCAAGGGTCATCTGGAACGCTCTCCCTTTTGTTTTTGTCGGCTCCGTCTTTTTATTACTTGCAGTGGAAACTAGCGTCTCATTCTTCTTCTTTGGACAATTGGTACTCTAATGGCCTTTTTCGTGACAGTTGTAGCATTCCACTTCGTTAATATCCTTCACCTTGCAATCTTTGGCTTGGTGGCCCGAAAGACCACATTTGTAGCACCCACTAGTGCCCTTCTTGCATTCCCCACTGTGCCTCTTTCCACACTTCTTACATTCCTTGACCTCACTTTGCTTCGAAAATCCCGATGAAAAACGACTCTTCTTGCTTGCTCCAGAGATTCCTGAAGACTTTCGCTTCTCCCCAAAAGCTTGTCGTTCTTTGGCCTTTTTCTCTATCATATTCTCAACTCTAGCCGCAGATTCAATGGCTTCAACGAGAGTAGTAGCCTTGCCAACTTCCAATGAGTAGTCCCCCGGTAACCCATTAACATACCGGTTTATCCTTACAGCCTCAGTCGGTAATGTATCTTCCAAAAACGGCAACATCTCACAAAACTTCTTAGTGTACTCGTCAACTGTTTGTTTTTCCTTTGCAAGAGCAAAGAATTCATTGACCAAGTTCTCCCGATGCCTAGCTGAACAGAACTTGCCTTTCAACCGCTGAACAAACTCCTCCCAAGACAACGCATCCACAAACTCACTTCCCTTGGTTCGGCGGAGAGTATTCTTCTTCGCAACGGCAGATGTGAAGAACTTGTTCCATTTCAGTCACCCACCGAATAGTTATTCGCGGGTCCATCTCTCCATTGAACTCCTTAGGCCGACAGGACATAAAGTCCTTAAAAGTACACACTCCTTTAGTCTTGAATTGAGGCTGTGATTTAGAAGAAGAATCTCCCTGGGAAGAAGTCTGTCTTGGGTTGGTACCCTCGGGAGCCACACTTTTCTCACTATCTTAGGGTTGTGACTTAGATTTTTCGCCCAGTCGCTCATCCAGAAGACGAGTCATTTCTTGTCTGTTTTGTACTTGCGAATCATGTAATAATTTCTGAATTGCCTCCAATGTCAGTGGAGGTGGATCAACAACACCCCTAAGATTGACATCATCAACGGCTTGGGGCGGTCGAGGAGGAATAGGAGGCCTTGCATTAGGATCTGGATTTTCCGCATACGATCCTTGGCCACTTCTAGTTCGCATTTTGCTATAAAATTCCAATACTTTAGTATTTCATAATATGTCATAAATATTAGATTACTACTTCTTCCACCAGTTTCCCAGTATCCCCTTGTGGCTACACTAGGCTCAATACGCGTCCTGTGATTATGATAATACGGGCCCATATTACCATAATCACCTACACATGTTGTTCCCAATGTTTCCGTTTGGTTCCACTATTCACTAGTATCAATTAACTACTTTTAACTCATAAATATACTCATATAATTCCTTCAGAAAACAATGTTTTAATTCCTTAAGACATAAAAATTATGTAACTCACTCTAACTGACTATTTCACAAGTCTAAGCCTAGGAGTGGAATGATCCAATCCTAATTCGCTTAAACTATGGCTCTGATACCAACTTGTAACGCCCCAACTTTTAATAAACCATTTATATTTCATAAAAGCATATTTTAGAAAATACGGTTTACCAAAAACCATTGTCTTTGCTCTTAAATACAATAAAGGGTGTTACAAACATATATCAAACAACCATAAGTTTAAGGGAAAGGATTTAATCAATACCAATACATGATAGCTGTACCCAACTCCACTCTTTTACACTCTAGGACTTATTTTACAACTTCAAACTATCTCACCACTTCGTACCTGAACCTGAAATACATGGCATAAAAATAGAATACGTAAGACAAAATGTCTCGTGAGTTACATGAGTTTTAGACTCAAACATTAAATTTCTTTTCCGATCTTTTGTAACAATTATAACATAAACCATTGTCAAAACTTTATAGTAAAAACATACTATACTTCTTTACTTTTAAAAAAATCATCTTATATCATACTTTGCAAAAATAGCTTCTTTCATACTTTCTTTGACTGGTTTTATAAACTTGCTGGATTTTTATACTTAGGGCTTTAATCACTATAAGTGATACCCCAAGTCTCTACAGCTAGAAAGAACGGATCAATCCTAACAGTAGAAGTGCTGAGGCAGCCTACTTCGCGAAGGGGTTTTCCCTAGTAGACTCCTTACCTAGCCCGGGTAGGTGGAACATAGTTCCCTTACTAACATTGCTAGCCACAATACCAGTCATATATAAAAATACTTTCTGGAAACTGAAACATTACTTGTACACATAATGGCTAAATGCCAAGCTTTTGACTTAAACATGCTTTTACCATAATCTAGGCTATTGCCAAAATCATATTTTCAAATATAGCAGTTTACTTTCCATATAAGCTAGAAAATTTATCATTCTTGCAAATATTTTCACACATAAAAATATTGTATGAAATCTGAAAAAAATACTTACTTACTTGCCATGTATCCCAAAATGGGTAAAAATACTACATGTACTCACCTTATAACTCTTGAAAAGTCGATTAGACGTCCCTTGGTTCTTTACCCTTTCGATGTCCAATTACTTGACTTGCACCTATATATAGTATATGATACATTAATTTACATTCTAATTGACTCTATAACATATTAGAGTCCTTATTATACCATTAATGGTCAAAACAAGTGTATAACTTTTGAATTACCAACTTTAATTAACTCGTATATTATACGTATTTTACTACAGTACCCTCGAGGGGTCGTATTTTAATTCCGATAATTTTCTGTGAAGTTTTGAACTATATTGGACCTATGTTCAAAATTTGGGGTCAAACGGACAAGTCTAGCATCAAGTCCCAAAATCAAGCTTCACTTGGCAGGAGACTCAATGCAGAAACTGCATCGCCGCCTCGCGTCGCGACGGGGGTCCAGGTCGCGTCGCGACCCCAAAGTGCAGTGTCTTATTTGATGATTTTTCAAACTACAGTTGCACTAGGTCCTTACATTAAGTTCTTAATACATGACTTAATCGTCTTAGGGTCACTTCCAGGCCCTAATAACAACTTCCTCATGCATTTAAACATCTATTCCTTCATTTTTACATAAAATCATCCGAAACACCCATTTACCCATTTTCACTCAAAAACTCATTTTATGGTATTTTCAAAGGAGGAACTGATTTCTTCCACCATTTTAGTTACCTTGAGCTTACTAAATCATTTGAAATCAGTTTCAAACTCATAAACCCATTTCTAGGGTTCTTGAGTTAAAAACCCCAAAATGCACAAAATCATGAAAACCTTTGGATTAATTGGTATGAGCTTAACATACCATCATGTGCAGAGCTGGGATATCATGAGAATCATTTGGAATCATAACTGAAACTAAATTTCCAGTTCATCCCGTGAAGAACAAGCTCAAGAACTTAGATTGGAATATTATCACTAACCTTTGATCTTGATTACTTCAATCTTCCAAACTATTGCTTCAAAATTCCACTCCAACTCTTGAAGATTTCCAGAAATCGTATCTCACCCTCTCTTCCCATGGCTTCTGCAGGTTTCCAGAACATGTGGGGAGATCTTTCTCCCATTTATACTTCCAATTTTACGGTTCTAGTCCCTCTAGCTCACTTCCTTGAACTTTGACCACCAAAATAGATTATCTTTACATACAACCTAATTTCTCACATTTTTAGTCCTAAGACTAAAAATATAATTTCATAGTAATTTCTATATATGGTCAAATGACCAATTTACCCTTACAAACATAATTTCTCATAAAAATACACTTAAAGCTTTAAATTACGCACAACTTATTTTACATATTTTTATTATAAATTTTTGGTCGTATCATATATATATATATATATATATATATATATATATATATATATATATATATATATATATATATATATAGACTAAATATCAAATGGGAACCATTTTTTTCCTAGGAACCTAGGAACCTTTTGATTGAAATTTTTTTTTCAAAAAAAATGACATAATACACCTAATCGCTTATATTTAAGACCTTTTGTAAAAAAAATTTTGAAAAAAAAACATGTATACACGAAATGTGTACATATGCACGAAACGTGATCATATACACATTTGCGAAAAAAGTGCATATATGCACATTTCGTGTATACATATTATTTTTCAATTTTTTTTGACAAAAAGTCTTAAATATAAGCGACTAGGTGTATTATGTCATTTTTTTTGAAAAAAAATATTTCAGTCAAAAGGTTCCTAGGTTCCTAGGAAAAAAATGGTTCTTCCTTGAAACGGACTCTATATATATATATATATATATATATATATATATATATATATATATATATATATATATATATATATATATATATATATATATATATATATATATATATATATATATATATATATATATATATATATATATATATATATATATATATATATATATATATATATATATATATATATATATATATATATATATATATATAGACTAAATATCAAATGAGAACCAATATTTTCCTAGGAACCGTAGGAACTTTTTTACTGAAAATTTTTTTTCAAAAAAAATGACATAATACACCTAATCGCATATATTTAAGACCTTTTGTAAAAAAAATTGAAAAAATAATATATATACACGAAATGTGCACATATGTAAGAAACGTGATCATATACACATGTGCGAAAAAAATGCATATATGCACATTTCGTGTATACATATTATTTTTCAAATTTTTTTTGATAAAAAGTCTTAAATATAAGCGACTAGATGTATTATGTCATTTTTTTAAAAAAAAAATTTCAGTCAAAAAGTTCCTACGGTTCCTAGGAAAATATTGGTTCTTCCTTGAAATTTTAAAAAACATAAAGATTTCGAAAATAAATCTAGGTCACGTATTTTCTTGCCGCTCCACGCCGCCAGTGCGTTGATATTTTAGCGAGGAGATGAGTATATCATTATTCATATATGAGTATTACATCCTTCACCATATTAATCACCACTATCACTCTCGCCACTGCCATCAGTGTCGCTGCCAGTGCAATCTCTACCACCAATGCCGCCTCCCCCACAACCGCCAGCGCCACCGCTATCACCACCACCTTCGCCATGACTATCACCTCCGCTAATGCCACCTGCACCACCTCTACCACTGCTACCACCACCATATCCATCACCGCCACAACCTTCGTCACCACCCAAAAACTACCACCACATGCAAATCATATATGATTTTATATATGGGAAAAGTGAATATGTGGCTGTTATACACCTAAGCTTAGGTGTAGAACTATCAAAATTTATTAGTTTGCTTATGAAAAACATGTATTTTTATTTTCTTTAATATACGTAATCATGTGATTGATTATAAAATGATGAAAAATATGGTATGAGTCATACAATATAGTGATTAAAAGTATTACACCTGCATGTGGCGATGACATAAAAGTTGGCGGTAAGAAGAAACATCATTAAAATAGCACGTAAACAAGTTGAATTGAATGAAACAACAAATTGTGTACAACGATTTAGACTAAATTAAATTGCTTGGGCTTTTATTTTTGTTAAAAATGGGTTGTTTGAGTGGTTCTAAAACTAAGCTTAGGTATATAACAGCCACATATTCACTATCCCCTTTATATATATATATATATATATATATATATATATATATATATATATATATATATATATATATATATATATATATAACAATCCCTCTCCGCTAGAGCGTTGGAACGCCAAGAAAAAATATGTTGGTCATATTTATTCTCGAGATCTTTACTTTTTTCAGATTCCTAAGTGAACCCTCCTATATACATACATACATACATACATACATACATACATACATACATACATACATACATATGTGTGTGTGTATATATATATATATATATATATATATATATATATATATATATATATATATATATATATATATATATATATATATATATATATATATATATACATACATACATACATATATAGAGGTTAAAGTTATTTTGAGAACCTAAAAAGGTGAGAGAACCTAAGAACCCAGTTTATGAACTTTTTTTCTACACAATATTATACATACATACATATATAGAGGTTAAAGTTATTTTGAGAACCTAAAAAGGTGAGAGAACCTAAGAACCCAGTTTATGAACTTTTTTTTCTACACAATATTTTTCAAAAAAAATATACCCAAAATTTTCTTATTGTTCGACTAATATATTAAAAAAATTCAAAAAATCATTTTTTTTGGCTTTTTTTGCATATGTATATGCACATCATAAAATATGCATATGCATACGCAATGAATTTTTTTTTATTTTTTAAAAAGTTTTAGACGTTGTATATACGTGACATTGAAAAAAAATTGAAGAAAAACTTTATATACGCATATATGCATATATATGTAAATTTTATATGCATATGCAAATAAATATAAAAAATTGATTTTTTTGAATTTTTTTAAAACCTCTTAGACGCATAAAAAAATTGGGTGCAATTTGTTTTTGAAAAATATTGTGTAGAAAAAAAGTTCTTTTGTTCTCTCACTTTTTTTAGGTTCTCACTATAACTCGATCATATATAAATATATATATATATATATATATATATATATATATATATATATATATATATATATATATATATATATATATATATATATATATATATATATATATATATATATATATATATATACAAAAATTCAATAGAGAACCAAAATAAAACAAGGAACCCAGGAACCAAATGAATTTGCTTAAAATTCACATCTGAATGATAAAAAATTGTTGAAAAACTAGGGTACAATTACCATTTATATGTGAATTAACATGTCTAAAACAAAAAGTAGTTAAAATTCGCAATGTGAATATAAATTGTATTAAATTTGTATGGAAGATATTTCACATGTGAATGGTCAATTTCAATCATTGTTATTCATTCAATAACAACTTATGTAAATTTAAAAATATTTTTAAATTCAGATGTGAATTCAAGAAAAATCACTTATGTTTTTATTATTACAATGTTTTAATATCATATACAATTGAATTAACTGAGATTCACTAATGATTTACTTAAAATTCACATGTGATTGGTAATAATTATTGAAAAAATTACATGGATTTGTCATTTAGATGTGAATGAATATATCTAAAACAATGCAGTTTAGTTCTGGTTCACAAGGTGAATCTCGACGAACTTGAAGTAAAAGAAAATTTTTGTACATCAATATGGATCTTTATTTATAGAGGATGAAAAATGATAAATTTTGGTATAATTAGTTTTTTTTGAAAAAGTATAAGCTTAAAAAATAAAAAAAAACATAAAAAACGAAGTGGGTTTTTTGCTATGATCTGCAACATGGGCGTCCAGTTAAGAGTTTTACATCCTTCTCTCTGGCCATCGATATTTTGCATTCTGGCGGTAGGATTAGTTCATTTGTTCTTTGTTTAATTTTGGTTCTCTACCATAAAAGTGTCAACGAGGTTTGAATTTTTTTAAACTTTCTATTACAACGATGGATTATCGTATTCATTAGGGTTCTGGTGGATCTCAGATTTCTCCTTTCTCTCATGTCACCTATTAAAACTAAATTAATCATAAATTGAGAAGCTATTATTATTTCTCTGATTTTTCACTTTATATTCAAGCTTTGTCATGGCTACTACTAAGTATACGGTTATTGGTATGATGGTCATCTTCCTTGCTTCCTCTATATTGAAGCTTTGTCAAGGCTGGTGAACTCTTTGTATTATGGTGAACAGTGTTAATCGTTGATGATTAACAATGTAACAGCTAATTTCTATTAATAATTAAAAGATGAATGATAAGATGTAATTTGTTGGTGATTATAATCATAAATGAATATATGTAATTTGTTGGTGATTATATGGTATTAATTTGCGATGATTATATCCCTATTTTTTCATTTATGAATACAGTGTTATTCGTTAACGAATAGAACTATCTTACAATTCAGATGTAATTTATATTCTCTTCATTTGTATTCTTTTATGATTATAGGTATATTCTTAATGTTATTAAGTTTTTTCAATTTTTTATTTAGTTAATATTATTGATATTTATTTTGTATTTCACAATGTACAAAGAAATTGAAAATCATTTTGGAAAGCATTATTGGAGTGCTAGAGTACAATCCAACACTACAAATGAAAAGATCATGATTTATTCATTTGTGATTATAGGATAATAGAGAACTATTGTATTTTAATTATTGTTTGTGGTGTATTCATTTATGATTAGAATATCATGATTTATTCATTTGTGTTTATAGAATAGAGAACTATTGTATTTTAATTATTGTTTGTGGTATAATCGATATATTTACAAAATCTATTTTATTAATTTATGATTAGAACTATGTGTAATTTTAATCTCTAAATCGTGTTTTATTCATTTATGATTACAACTAATTTATTCATTTATGATTACAACTAACTACATATATGATTAAAAATATGTTTTATTCATATATGATATAAATATTCTTGTTAAATAATAAATATTCCGGTAAATTATATTTATATTTTTCTCACTATAAAAATTTAGTTAAAAAACGAGTCCAACAAAATTATAAAATTGTATTATGTTTTATTCTTTTGTGAATTAAATCATATACATCTATTAATAAAAATAAAAAATATATTTAATTCATTTTTGGTAACAAAAATCATAATCTCTATAATCATGGAAATTCAATAATTTAATCCCATGATTATTGGGAAAACATAATTATCTAGGATTTTTAATTAATTAGATATATTGTTAAATTACTATAATATCCCTATAAAATGATTGGTCCAGAATGGTTCTCGCGTTCTCAACCTTTTAATCGTTCTCATATATATATATATATATATATATATATATATATATATATATATATATATATATATATATATATATATATATATATATATATATATGTATATATATCTATATATATATATATATATATATATATATATATATATATATGTATATATATATATATATATATATATATATATATATATATATATATATATATATATATATATATATATATATATATATATATATATATATATATATATATAAACCATCTTCTGATGACCGAGTTGGTAGCTTTCCCACATTTCCATAGGAGAGGTCAAGGGTTCGACTTTCACCGGTTTCAATTAGGGATGGCCACCGGTACACCCAAAGGGTGGGTTGCCTGGCACATGAGTTTACCGGGTGTTCATGTTGCCCCGAGGTTGGGTCAGTCGGGTCGTCCAAAGGACGGGTCGGGTGGCTTCCTCGGTTATCTATATATATATATATATATATATATATATATATATATATATATATATATATATATATATATATATATATATATATATATATATATATATATATAATTCAAATATGATATAAATTATAATAGGCATCCAACTTCTCATTATTTTATTTATTTTTTGATAAAGTAAGTGCATAGTTTTTATTACACACAATCATGTAAAAGAAATTTTAAGTTTTTAAAATCGTATCTATGCCTATTTTTTGAACTATACTATACATATATCTTATGGAATAACCTTATTAAAAATACAATGGTTTTTTTGGAGGAAAATAATGAATGTTGAAGTGGTCAAATCGAATGTGCAATAAGATAATATAAATGAATACCAAATCTAAGATACACAAAGGTTGTAATTGTACGCGATGTAATACATTTAAATTTATTCTTCTTAATAGAAAAATTCAGGAGGAAATTATCATTAATAATATGTTTTTCGTACTTTGGTATATATCAAATTATCTATCGAAAAAGATTTCACACACTATCAATTATACTTCGACAACTTCCCCATTAACAAATACAATATGTTTGTTATTTACAATGCAAATAAATATATAACATACCAGATTTGAGCAAAACCGTTGTTTATATAGAAATGTTCTTTGTGATATCATTTAAATTATTCAGATAATGTGTACATACTAATCATGTTATTTCTATGAACATGAATTCTAAAAGCTATTTGAAAAATTGATTCTCCATTATGCATAAACAATAAACTTTATTGGTAGAAAGAATTTTATAATATGCCTAAAATAAAATAAATATCATATTTGCTCTTATGAATATCTAAATATCATATATGTTCAAAATCAACTTTCAAAATATCACGGAATCCTATTTTCTAACATTTTAGTATATTTTTATAATCAATTTTTGTTATTTAAAATCATTTTAACTAAAAGAAAAAGAAATAGATTGGCCTTAATACCCTATCTTCAAAATTGGATTATTCCTTGGTATCTTCTTCCAGCAAGTTACGAGTCCTGAAAACACAATCGTCACTTAAAAATGTGTTGTGGAGCTGAAAGGTCATATTTTGTTAACTGTCATCTAATTTATATATCTCATACAATTTTTAACATTAACATGATGAACAATAATTGTGCCTGGCTGCGTGGGTTTGATTTGTGTGATGTTTGGGTTTTTTAATCCTTGGAAAACTGAATTAGAGGACTGCGATCAAAAAAAAAAAAAAAAAAAACGCAAACAAAGGAAAAAACGCATAAAAGGGAGGATATGGGAGTCGAACCTGGTACCATTTGCTTCTATACCCAACAAGCTTTCTATCTGAACTAACAACAACTTTTGAATTTATTTGCTAAAGATAATACATATACTAAATATATATATATAAGGACCGTAACTCGTCGGGGCCCCGAGATTAGACGAGGCCCTGGGCGGTCGCCCAGGTTGCCCATGCTCCAGGGCCGGCCCTGGGCATATGAAAAATAATGTGTAGTGTAACGGTACAAGAGAAAGCTTGTCAAGTTGGAGTCGAGGGTTCTAATCCAACATCCAATATTCATTTTATTTTACATTTGGGGCCAAAATTTAAAAGTATTTACAAGTTTGATCCAAATATTTATCTAACATCGTAAATATTTTTTTTTACAGTTTTCCTTTTTACACTTTTAGCCCACTCTTTCCTTTATAAATTATTGCTAACTTTTTACATATTTTTTATGTTTTTTATAAATAGAATGCTTTTTTAATTTTTGTTTTGCAACTTTATCTATATTTTCACAACTTTGTTATTTAAGAAACCGTTCTTACAAAATTATTTATTTTACAGAAATTTTTTAAAATAAACTTTTTACAAATTGCTTTTTATGAATGCTTTGTTTAACATTTCTTGGTTTCACTTTTTTTTAATGTGTTTTTTAACAAAAATTATGCAATATTTTTTACAAATTTGTTTTGAAAATTATATATCCATTATAGAAGTTTTTTTACATCTTTGTGCTTTATGAAATTGTTTTTATAAACTTATTATTTTAAAAAATTATTTGTTAAAAAATTTTACGTATTTTTTTATGTATGTATTTAAGATGTTTCTGTCTTTATATGTTTTGTTTTTATGAATATTAAAAAAAAATTGTTTACACTCATTGATTCTTTGCATGGAGTGTTGTTAAAAACATGTAAAATTTCATATTTTACATATGTATTTTTTTAGGACATTTAAAACTTAATTCTTTTACAGTTTTTTTTACAACTTTGTGTTTTATGAGTTGTTTTTTTTTTTTTTTTTGTAAAATTAGTTTTTAGAATATTTAATATTTATATATTTTTCACGTTTTTGTTTTTATAAGTGTTTTTAAGATGATTTTGTTTTTGCATGGATTGTTTTTGTTGGCATACGATAACATAACAATCATAAACAACGAAAGCAAATATAAACGATCGTATTCCACCACAATCACATAAACACGCACATTTTGCAACTGTAAACCAAAAGGATCAAAGAATACCTCAATGCAGATCTGAAGTATCTAAGATGAACAAGGCCAAGTAACAGGAACCTCTCTAATGAAATCGCACTCAAGACGAAGATCCAGCAGTCGTTGGAGTAGTATAACACCTTGCTTGAAGGATTAGCAATGTTTCTACAGGATTTATGAAGAAAATTGACCAACTATGAAAGGGGGAAGGAGGGTGACGAATTGTAGGGTTTTCTTATCCTTCAATTCGATAACTATGATAATACCCGTCATCCTTATCTTATTGCATTATGGATAAGGACTATCTGAAATTCAAATTGTTGCCATTTACACTTATGTCCTTTATCCAGTTGTAGTTTCTAATTAATATACGTTTATTTTGTTATATTAATAAACTCAGTCCCTCATGTTTGCTTTCAATTTCTTTTAGTTAAATCATCTCTTGTGTGTAACCCAAAAGGACCTTACTATATATATTAATATTACCAACTCGTTATAACCATGGGCACAGAACTAACAGTCTCCCACTTGCACATGTCATAAAAACTATATGATCTCCCTAACCTAGTAAGGTGTATGTTATCCTGGACGAGTGTTGCACTCATATTATGAAACATCCCTTAGGCAAGTGATCAAATATACTTTTGTTCTACAAGATATCCGTATGAATTTTTGACATGGAATTCGGTTAGTCTCAGACATTCAAGATGTTTCCTAATATAGATTTCTGATGACCACAACAAACTGCACTATTGATACTTTAACAATTCAGTCTGAGTTTGGTTGTACATTTGTTGTCAACACCAAATTATTGAGGGCCCCAGGGAAACCGCTTCTCCTGTTTGAGCAGAAGAAATAAATAAACTTTGACTACATAGACCCCGCCCACTCAATATGGCATACCTAAAATTCCTTTTATAGCTTGCAATTATAGACAATTAGCGCATCTTTATGCTATGTCCATCTCTATGGACAATCTATCTGTCACACCCCGATCCTTGGCGGAATTGATCAAGGCGTGATATATTGTTCAAAGTCTCATGACAACTATGTTATAATATGATTAGATTCAATTAAGTACTAAGTAGGCAAACGAGATCCACAACATACAAATACAAATTCAAATACAAACAACATTTATTACATCAAATTTAAATAGTCTTGTGGGTTTCTAAGGTACACCCTACTTTTCATCAACTTCATTCTTCAAATCTGCATCATGGGTAAAAACAGGTCAACTACGAGAGTTGGTGAGTAATCAAGTTTTATTAAAGAAAATTGTGAGTTTGAAATATTGATAATTTGAAACTTGTTTTCTTTTGAAGTCGACAAGCAAGTGTTATTGAGATAACGGTTTATAAATCAAAAATATTGATTAACAAATGATAACAACAACAATAAGTCCTCACCCTATATGTACATATACATGTATATATATAGGATGGAGCATCTAATCATCATACACACTCAACCACGTGCAATCAATCACCTTAGCGTCCCAAGGCGGGGTGGTCAACCCAATAGCGCTATTATTGTCCATAACGTACCTCAAGAATACGGGCATAGTCATGGAGATTAGACTAAAATGATAATGCACTACAAGTACATGTAGCGTAAACAAACAATAATTATACAAATAATGATTCAAGTATAAATGTCCAAACAATGTCTCAATTGTGATAAAATAATAAAATGAAGTTGAAAACATATTAGAACCACATGATACACCCCAAAAGTATTGAAAATTATAAAATATGGGGTAGATTACTCACATTAGTCCAAACGGAATACGTGTGTCGTACGAAAGACGGCTCGGGTCAAAATAACGCAGAACCTAATATAATTAATAGTTTTGGCTTAGGAATCGATAAACGGGAATGGAGTATTAATAAAAATAATTAGACACATATTCTTATATTAGATGAATTAACAATAATCCATTTTGATTTGAATATTAATGTATTCATATGTTAAATGAATATTAAATTGAATTAATTACTTTGGATTATTAATTTATGTTTTCAATTTAGGCAAGATTTTAATAATTTCTTATTAAAATAATAACTTGCCAAATTATAAGTATTTGCAGATTTTTTTTTATATTATAAAAAATTATTTATATGATATAATCATTAAAAAAAATGCATTTTTACATGCTTAAATACTTAGGAAAATGGTTTTAAATAATAAACAGTAATGAAACATTCTGAAATTATCAGAAAATCATTATTTCATACAATATTAATTACTTTAAAATTTTCATATTTTTCCGAACTATTTTAGTATTTATTTAATATTTTAATGATTAAACAACAACAAAATTGGGGAAAAATAATAAATGATCCCCAAAACTTCTGAAACATTAACCATAGTTCTCTAACATGATATAGAGCCTAGTTTGAGTGTTTTGGATATTTGTGACTATGGGAAGTATTTCTTATGTTTTTCTATATTAATTAATCAATAAAATCATAAATACTAGTAAACTATTAAGGAAAATTCATTAAACTTTTTATATATGATTAATATGTCATATATGATATTGTGACAAGGGTTTATAATTTTCTGACTTGTATAGCTATTTATTATCAATTTAACCCATTAAAAATCATTAAATTTGGAAAAATAAGAAAACATTCTTACAAAAATCTGTAAATTTTTGCATGGGGTCTTTATAATGTTATTAAGGTGCGAAAAATATAAAATCGTGTTTTTGACATACATAACTATATTTTTCTATTTATTTAGCTTCAACAAAATAAAATACAAAATAACCATAAAACTGTAATATAAATTATGTGTTCTCAGTTTATGGGTCATCCCATAATTTTCTCAGAATTTATTGAATACAAAACGTATTTTATATGAATTATTGCCCTATTTTAGTGCAATAATTATAATAATTCGATAAAAATGAGTTAATTTCTGAAAATTTCCAGAACTTCTTATTTTATTAATGGGATTCTGAGAAAAATCAGGTTTATACATAAAATGAGTTTTAGATATTTTGGTGGATTTAATTTGTTTCATGTATGAATTTGAAACTTTTAACAACATACCTTGAGGAATGCTTCAAGAGGGATGAAGATTTGAGTATGAGAGATTGTTCTTGGCTGGAAAATGAAGCTTTCTTGGAGAAATTTCGAGATTGAGAGTGAGAGAAAGAATAGAGAGGGTTTGAGTGGTGATGAGAATAGTGTGGTGAGAGGAAAAGGAAAGGAAAGATGATGAGAGGTGTGAGTGGGAGACCATGGGAATATCTTTTGGCTTTTGGTAGTCTTCATAATTTTCCACTAGCACAAGCATCTTAAGATTTTTATAAAATTTAATGTAGTGTTTATAAAAATAGAGTTTTATATAAAAAAAATAGGTTATTATTTGATTATAACAATCTACTTTGATTTGAAGTTTAATTATAGCATTCAAGTTTGATTCTTTTAATTTAATTAGAGAATTATACTTTTATTTGATTATAATATGGTATCATAATTTAATTTGATTATAGTTATAACGTTATACTATGCTATATTGCTATTAACATCAATTTATAACGTAGTGTATGAGTTTTGATCCTATTAGCGTCAAGTAATCTCGATTAGGGTTTATTAGATTTCCAATTGGGTTGGGTTGACCCGAATCCATTTTAGGCGGATGTCACACTATCAATACCTCATGTCAGCCTTGAATCAGTACTTACTCTTAAAAGTACGAGGGACTGTGGACATTTTGAACAATTTAATTAAATCGGGAAGTCAATAAAACATGCAAAATTAGAAACCAATGAGAAACTAATGAAATGGCTGCCTTTATACATACATTAAGTTCTCCACATAATAATCTTCAAATCAGATAAAGTTTTACATTGCTTAAGTTCCCTATACAAATCAAATATCCTCACTCAAGCCAATTCATTTGCAAATCTAATGCATATGGACTTAGCATGACAATCTTGATTGGTCTGAGACATCAGCTTAGTGATCAGATCAGCTATCTTGTCTCATCTGATACAACTTATTAACTGTGATGTCTCTTTTAGTAAGAACTCGAATCCTGACCTGCGTATAGGAATAGTCTCTATTAGTTTGGAAGCTTGTATCAGTGTAATCCTTTACAGTAAGGTCTTCTATACTGTAATAGATCAAGAACATCTTAAACATGTAAGATATGCCTTGACTTTCATCCATTGAATTTTGGCAGGGATTAGCTAAATGTCAACTCATCATGCTTAAGGCATATGATACGTCAGGTCTCATATATAGTATAATCGATTCCCCAGCTACTGCATGTAGAACTCAACTCATCTTATTTAGAACCCTTGTGAAACTACGACCCTGGGTTTTATTTAGTCCTAAACCCTAATACAGAGACTTATATCCTATCTTGGAGTCTTGTACCTCTAGATTCTATTTATTTATGTACTCTAGCTTATCCCCATCAAGTACTCACGTCTATCTCTATAGATTATGATGCTTCATATACATTCAGTCTCTCCCATGTCATTTGTAGCATAGAAACTCTCAATTATTTCATGTTTCTCGAGGTAGGGACGTTGTTTTCATGAGAACTTTGTTATATGTATACAACATTGGGCAGTCTTTAGCACTCCCACTAGCTCTGACATGTATATGGCTTACTTTTCTTTCTCGAACAGCTAAACATTTGACTTTCTCATTGAACCGAATATTCCATCTGCAATATGCTTGTTCAAGTCCATTAATATTCCTTTCAAGCTAAAACAATCTATTCAGATATTTGGATTGTACAAAACCCTCTAGTTGTGTCATATACACATCTTCTTAATGTTTCAAGTTAAGGAAAAAAGTTTTTACATCCATTTGCCATACTTTATAATCACTGACCGCTATTGTGGCATACAATGTCCAAATACATTTGATTATTGCCACTGATGAAAAGGTTTCATCGTATTTAAGCTTTGAGTATGAGTATAACTCTTTGTCACCTTTCTGGGTCTCATGTGTGTACTCTTCATCCATATCTGTCTTCGGATTGAAGTCCCATTTACACTCGATTGTTTAAGATCAATAGTGTGATCAACCAAGTTTTGAAACTTGGTTATCCTTCATGGATTTCATCTTGCTCTCCATAACCTCCTTCCTTAGGCAGCCCAAGGGCTTGCCATGACTTTTAATAGCTTGTAGGGTCACAATGATTCGTCAAATATTCATCACCCTTATTAACATGTAAACCATAAAACTTAGATGCATGATGTACTCTATCGGCTTCTTGTACAAGAGATGGAGTTATGTCAGATTCCTCAACAAACTGTTACCGAGTCTCAACAGATTTCTCTACCTTTGGTTATGTACTAGTGCCAACATTAAGGAGTTTTTAATCTTTGAGTCTCATTAGATCAAGCTTGCTCCCACTGATTTCTTTGAATACCAACTTCCTATCATAGAAAGCTGTCATTTGAATAACATAAGATTGTTGTAAAAATGTTTATTAAATCCAACTAATCTAATGGAATAACACTTCTTTTAATTAATGTTCTTTGAGCTTCACGGTAAACCGTAAGTCTCAAAATCCCAATTTTCTAAATATGCTAGTGAAGAAGCATCTACACTTTATATTTTCAGACAGTATTTAAAGAACATCTTGTGTTAGTGCAACGTTAAGGAATTTTCAGTTGTCTTTAAGGTCTAACCTCTTACACTGATTGGAAGCATAATACGATTCTCATAAGTCGAACCTTCATGTCCGATTACCATTAGACTCATGGTGTTATATTGTCATGTATAGAATGGAATTGACTTCTGAAACACTTTTTATAATTCATTGTATGATCGTATGATTATTGACTAAGAAACTCACCATCCACTCTTAATTTGAGAATTTTATCCTCTGCTCACTTGATTCTATACTCTATTCTTAAAGTCTTGAAAACCATACATGTTTTATAGTCAACAAAGTATTTTTAATGGTTTGGTGGATAAACTGAACGATCCAAATACATTAGATGTACGAGGTCCAACAGATTCTCAGCATCTGCCCACAATAATCTATGAGTAGTGCATGATTATCTCTCTTCACAAACAAGATAAGCAATTATTGTTGAGAAAAGTGTGAAGCCTAATCAGATTCAGAGAAAGTCTAGATAACCGAAGAGGATTAGTTGACCGAAACAACTAGAAATAGAGGTGAAGACAAAGCCAGTGTTGTTGAAGTTGTTGGATTAGGTGTCTAAGCCATGACTAATAATTAGTATTTATCTAATTAATAGTAGCATAGTCCATTTGGGTTGCCCTCATAGTTGGAGGATTGGCAGAAAGTCCGGTAGAGAGAAAGATTGATTTATTATGTGATTAATAAATCAATAGAAATTAAATAAATAGTTTATTAATATATTTAAGTGATAATATATTAATTAGAAACTATAATAATTAATTAGAAATTTTTCTGGAATTAATTGGAATTAATTTGGCAGTTAAATTGATTAATTAAAGGTGCAGGGACTAAAACTGTAATTATTCGATAGTTGAGTAAGTGGCAGTGTGAGTAACCATGTGGTGAACGAAATTATA
Organism: Cichorium intybus; assembly: GCA_023525715.1. Classification (NCBI taxonomy): domain Eukaryota; kingdom Viridiplantae; phylum Streptophyta; class Magnoliopsida; order Asterales; family Asteraceae; genus Cichorium; species Cichorium intybus. The sequence continues at coordinate 124,311,887 of CM042011.1, read as the reverse complement.
TATATAGATATATATATTTTCGAGATATATATATATATATATATACTACAGATAAATGGTGTTTGAATGATTAAAATAATAGTTTATCTTAATTCGAATTCAAAAAGGCTTATCTGTAACGATTATCTGATCACCACATGGAGGCTATAAATAGGGAGGCTCTCCCTAACCCTAGGACCACGAAATTTAACTCTCTCTCCCAAGGAATTTTTGGCCAAGAGCTCAGCTAAGGGTGTGACTTCATTTGAGGCAGGACATTTGTGCTGCTTGGTTTCCAAGAAATCCTAAAAGGTTAGTTTTTCTTATTTTATTCTTTTAGTTAATTTCTTCTGGCTTTCTAGGATATGTTATATGTTTAATTAGAAGAAAACCTAGATCTATATAGGTTGCATGTGAACTTAGGATTTTTAGTTCATAGTTGCAGAAAACCTTTCAGTGGTATCAGAGCTATTTGGTTGTTTTTCTTGTTAAATTGCTATAACTGCTTTCCTGAAAATTAGGGTTTAATTTTTTATAAACCCTAATATGGCCAATTTCGAAATTTAGGGTTTGTTTTAGAAACCCTAGCCCCTCCCCTATGATTTGGCGATTTTCTGTGGATTAGGTTAGAAGGTATTCTATTTTTGGTAACTTTAAATTGTTTAAAAGATAAACCTTAAAACCCTTTATCCTAAAAATCGAAAATTAGGGGATAAGGATATGTTTTAATTAATTTGATTAATTTGATAAACCTATCTACTTTTGAATTAATTTAATTAATTGGTAATTAAAAGATAATTCAAGGATTTAATTTAATTTAAAATTTAATTGCTTTAAATTGGCGAAAATTAAATAGATAAATCCTAAAATATTTTAAAATGTTTAAAATATCAAATTTAATTAATTTAATTAATTGGTTAATTAAAAGATAATTAAAATCCATTTTAAGGTTTAATTTAATTTGAAATTTAATAGTTTAAATTGGCAATAAATTAAGAGATAAACCAGAAACAATTTTTTAAATGGTTTAAAAAAATTACATCTTATATATATTATAATTAGGGAGTTATTATTATATGTATAAGATTAAAATGGTTAGTTAAATCATTAGTAGGCCTCATTCACGAAGCTGGTCTATAAAGTGGGTATAAGGAGACTGCCTATAAAATGGCGGTCTAATGGGTGAACACTCTCGCCCACCGCTCGCCTGATCAGTGGAGGGTCGTTAGCCGAACATGTATGATAGGACCACCTAATAATCACTAAAAGTTAATGATTCAAAGTACTAGAACACTTAATAAAATCCCATATCTAGTTACTTTAGGAAAATGTGAATTGGTGCTAATCCATGAAATTGCACATTGCACTTTATGAAACATTGGTGGAGCGTGTGTGGTTTACCGGCACGCCAATAGGGGTTCATAAAGAGTTGCAATGGGTTTCCCGGGTATTATCATTATTGATGGAGCGTGTGTGGTTTACCGGCACATCAATTAGAGATGATAATTAACCCGAGAGTACCAAGCTAATTTGCATGGTTATTCACATCCAGTTTGTGATCCTCGGCATCCCAGTCACAAACAGTGGGGCACATCCGAGATTAAACATGCCATTTAAAAGTTTAATGAATCTCATCAGAACTAGGAATTTCATAAGATGAAATTGATAAGTGTTTATCTACCTTAATGACCATTATGTTGTGATTACGGCATCCCTCTTCACATCATAATTGGGGTATTTTGGATCCTAGCCTTAATAAATAATATATTGGGTAATTATTTAAAAGGAACAGTTAAACTAATAAATTCTATTTCTTTTATAGATGTCAAGTGTCAATTCTCCTCTTTCTCCTCCTTCGCCCATTTCTGAAAGCATCAGAATGCACCTGCTTAATATGGAAAGGCTGATTGGCCTCAACTGTAAAGAATGGCTTCGCAATTGGAGACTGGGTCTCGGCATTGCTGGCAAGCTACATCTCACCGAGTATCCGATCCCAGTTCCACCGGAACAAGTCATCATAAAAGGTCCCTATGATGAATCCGAAGAGATTCGTGACCTCATGCTATCAACCATTGACCCCGAGTTCCGCAAGGATTTTGAATCCTTAGGGCCATATGAGTTGATGCAACTGGTGAAGGAAATGTTCCAAAAACCAGTTGAAGAGGAACGAGCTAGAATCCTCAGAAGACTTGCAGAGTGCAAGCTAAAGGGAGGAAGTAGCATCAAGTCGCATGTTCTTCAGATTGAAGGGTACATAGGCGAGTTATATAAACTTGGTCATCCCATAAGTCAGGAGGAGAGTGTTAACATCCTGCTCGCTTCGCTGACAAATGAGTACGATCTGTTCATTCAGACGTATAGAAAGGAAGACCAGAAAAAGACCCTCATGGAAATGCGTCCACTGTTGACTTTATACGAGTCACTCTTGGACAGGCATAGCTCCAATGGCTCAGCTACTTCTGGATTAAGTCCAGTGAAGAGACGTAACAAGAAACGGTCGAGATCGACTAGACATGTCTCAAACTGGGAATCCGCAAAATCGGATACAGTCACGGAAAGATTGGAAGACGCTCCAACTCCTTTGAAAGCTCAGGTATATCTAAAAACCTCAAAACTCCTGTTCCAAGATTTTTTGATACATAATGTGACAGTCGCATTTTGGTTTGTATGCAGGGAATCAAGAAGGCACGGGACTCTGTCGCATAGGAGCACATTTGGATTGGATCTCCAGCTCGTGCAGTTTTGAAGTTTAGATAGATATTAAATATTGTTATTAGTCTTTAGATACATTTTTGACATTGTCTATTACATTGTTCAAGGATTTTATTTTTAATAAAATTGTCATATTTTCTTTTAACACCTGTTGTCTGAAATTATCCTTGAAATGTTATATGAATGTGTTGAATGTATGATTAGTAATAACTTGAATGTTGATGCATCCAAAGTGTTTGGATTCAAGAATTGTGTCATTTATGATTGTTAATACAAATGTTATAAGAATCAATTCAACCATAGGTCCAGTTGGACAGGACCTTGGAATCATTTGACTTAGAGTCGCTTGATGAATTGACTTCTTAATGTGTCAAGAAATGAATCAACCAAAGGTCCAGTTGGACAGGAATTTGGAATCATCTGACTCAGAGTCAGATGATGATTGAGTTATTGACAAAGCATATGTGGCAAGTAATGAATCACCCAAAAATCCAGAGGATAGGATTTTGGAATCAGTTGACTTAGAGTCAACTGAAGATTGCAAGTCTTGAACAAAGTTAACAAAGTCATTAGTCTACATAGATATGTAAAAGACATAGAACACAATTGTTTGTACTTCGCAATATTCATCATTCGATATGATGAATATGACATTGCTTATCGGGATAAGCAATTGAATTGAAACCTTGAAAAGTCCAAGGACTTCAAAGGAAGTACAAGTTTCACAGAACCTGAGGGATAACATAAACTGAGAAAAAGGTTTCACAGTTCATTCTCTTCCAAGAGCATTAATGGTTATAATGTGTCTTGAGGAAGATAATGGAGCATAGGTCGAAACAGTTCGATCCTCGATATATGAGATACATTGCAAATTAGTTTTAAATAAGTTGAACTCTATACCAGTCAGTCTATATAAACCATATTCCGACCACATCCTAGACTAAGTAGGTCTTGCAGACACTGTCTGATATGTAAAGCTGGGATTATCCTACTTGTACATTGAAACTCCAGGGTCCTGTAGTGTTCGTCTGAACCTCATGACTAGCCTGAACCTGATCAGCAATGTCGTTTCGTTGGCTATCCCGCTGCAACTCTAAAAGAATAGCTCTTTTAGAAAGAACTCATGTTTTAAGGAAACAGTGGGAGTTGGGACAGTCCTGAATGAGTTCAGGATTAGCCAAGTGGAAGAACCTTTAGTCATCACTAGGCTTGGAGCAGAAATCAGATTTCTGTTCTACAACTGACATAATCTTCTCTTGACCAATAGTATTGATCACCATCATAAGTAGCTATGATTGGGGTGACACACCGATTGGTGGTAAAACACTATAGTTAGTACGGATTCACAATCCGACTATTGGGAAGCATTGGTGAGCCCGGTTGCTACCAAACAAGAGAACCTCAGGGCGAGACACAGTCTATGTGAAAAATTTGATTGATTCTACACCTGGTCTAAAAACCAGTGGGAGTAACTGAATCATCAAAAGAAAGCAACATGGACAAATACATACCTTCAGAACATCTGGTTGAGTGAGACGATACTTAGAGTCAAGTAATTGATTCCGGGAAAAGTAATCTCAATAGAGGATGGAATCTGAAAGAATACTATACGGTACATTTTGAATCGTTAGTGGAGCACGTGTGGATCACCGGCACACTAATAGAGACTCACAAAGAGAGTCCCGGTACAAAGGTGAATAGTCCCGGGTTTCACGGGCATCTCGCAAGAAAGGATATTCAGATTCTCAAAATATGCCATAGGATTGGATTTTGAGAAAGGGCTGAAAGATTTCCATTAAAATGTCAGAAAGGTTTAGATTCTCAAAATGTGCCATAAGTTCTGGATTTTGTGAATAGCCTATAATCGTGTCAAAGCCAGTGGGAGTCGCCGTTATCCACTATCCCCACATGTGGGATAAATAATGGTTCTAGGAAACGTCTCTTTTCATTACGAAGTGTAATGACTTGGTGTTAAAAGACGGATCGCTATGAAAGCCTTAATAGAAATACGGCATACTCAGGTGGTTGTAAATGTCTATGAGATAGATCCAGATTCTGCCAAGATGATCTTGATGAGATTCAAGATGCATAGACTTAGGAAAGGTTTTTCTTGTCATTGCAAAGTGTGATGACTTGGCATGAAAGAAATAAAAAAGGTGCAACATACTCATGTAATTCACAGTCATCTATTGGAAAGATGAAATCACCAGCATAGACCTAGCCATTGTAAGCATGATCTTGATAAGATTCAAGATGCACGAGAAAAGTCTCCGAAAGGAAAATAGTTTTTCGAAAATCATGACACAAAGGATTATAAATAATCCTTGGACTCCGAAAGGGTTTGGAATAGGATTAGATCGGGTTCCACAAGTTTTGGATCGATCATAAAGTCATGAACATGTCCTGATAACTTAATGCTTAGGGCATAGTAAGTTGGATTCAGGACATTGCCTGGCTAGGTATACTGGATGGATTGTTTGAACTCAAGTGAGAATTCATTAGGAAATGATTGGGGTGATAGTGTTAATTTGAAAGTTTTTCAAATGGGTAACGTCAGGACATGATGTTGAAGGACATGATGGTTAAAGAATCTCGATGGTATTATGATGGAGCGCGTGTGGTTCACCGGCACATCATAGCACCTCGAAATAGTCTTAGGGTGCAGTCAAGTAGACTAAAGACCCCAAAACCATAGGAAGTCACCGTACACATTACCAGAATGGAGTTAGGAGAGAAATTGACAGGATAACATATTGAGATGTTATCGGATGAGCATCCGATTGGATCATCTGCAATAAAGTGTACAAGTATAAGATACTTTGGATACATAGAAAGAGTGTAAGGTTCATAAAGACATAGATGCAAAATTAGAATTGAAAGTTTAAAAGAAATTTTTGAAACCGATAATAGTTTATGACAAGACCAGACTTGGTGATTACCTTGTGGAGACTTGGTAATAAGCAGGAGTAGCTGCCAGTCAGATCTTTATGTTTCGCTTTCGCATGTTTTACTTCCCGAATAATTTAATTATTCAGATAGGTCCACAGTCGCTCATACTTTGGGAAGTAAGTATTGAATCAAGACTGTCATGAATTGGTTTGTAGACTGTCTAAGGAGTTAGACATAGCAATAGGATTGCTACAACATTCATGAGTACTTAGAAATAGAGATTTGAGTATTGGATAAACCCACGCTCAATAGATTGCTTCATGGATTATATCACAAGAAATGTTGAGACGGTAATATCTTATGATCTTGAAGTGGAGAGATATGAGTTATAATTTACAAGGCAGTTGTTCATTGATAATACGAAAACGCATCGGTAACTCGATATTATAAAACGTGTTGTTGTGAATGATTTGACTGGTAAAAGATATAAGCATATGAGTCAAAGCTTATTCGTTCCTTGACCCTGATGGGAAATAGATATCTGTAGGCCTCTCGATGATTTTGAAGTTGACTAAAGTGCTGGCCAGCCTGGACTAAATTGATGTGTTCAATTAGAAGTTCTAAAGTCATGAGCAGAATCGGAAATCGGGGAACAGAGTATCGGACAGAGATTGATCTCAATCCATGTCTCGTGTCTGAAAATATCTTGTTGGACGAAGGATCATCTGATCACTTATCTTTGGACAGAACTGACTAGGTCAGAGTTCGGCAGCGGTTTCTAGGAAGCTACAGTTGCTAAATTAATTAGAGGGTAAATTGGTAATTTTAGTCATAGACTTATCCAAGTGGGAGACTGTTGGATTAGGTGTCTAAGCCATGACTAATAATTAGTATTTATCTAATTAATAGTAGCATAGTCCATTTGGGTTGCCCTCATAGTTGGAGGATTGGCAGAAAGTCCGGTAGAGAGAAAGATTGATTTATTATGTGATTAATAAATCAATAGAAATTAAATAAATAGTTTATTAATATATTTAAGTGATAATATATTAATTAGAAACTATAATAATTAATTAGAAATTTTTCTGGAATTAATTGGAATTAATTTGGCAGTTAAATTGATTAATTAAAGGTGCAGGGACTAAAACTGTAATTATTCGATAGTTGAGTAAGTGGCAGTGTGAGTAACCATGTGGTGAACGAAATTATATATATAGATATATATATTTTCGAGATATATATATATATATATACTACAGATAAATGGTGTTTGAATGATTAAAATAATAGTTTATCTTAATTCGAATTCAAAAAGGCTTATCTGTAACGATTATCTGATCACCACATGGAGGCTATAAATAGGGAGGCTCTCCCTAACCCTAGGACCACGAAATTTAACTCTCTCTCCCAAGGAATTTTCGGCCAAGAGCTCAGCTAAGGGTGTGACTTCATTTGAGGCAGGACATTTGTGCTGCTTGGTTTCCAAGAAATCCTAAAAGGTTAGTTTTTCTTATTTTATTCTTTTAGTTAATTTCTTCTGGCTTTCTAGGATATGTTATATGTTTAATTAGAAGAAAACCTAGATCTATATAGGTTGCATGTGAACTTAGGATTTTTAGTTCATAGTTGCAGAAAACCTTTCAGAAGTTTGTACTTCGGACGTATCCTCAGACATCGGTAGAGGAAGTTCTTCACTCCGGTTTTGACTAACCAAGAAGATTTGCAGTTGGAGGAAGTATCATGCTTCAGGTGTATCACCTAGAAGGGGAGTAATACTTATCCTGGTTGATCAGTAGAATGGTTAGAGAACAAGAGTATCATATCAGTAGGACCGAGGAAGGTCACACCTCGTTTGAATCAGAATATACGTCTTCACTTATGAATGCAAAGGAGACATCCAAGATTGACAACAAAAGTTGGTGGTAACCGAGACAGGTTACTAGACCGAAGTTTATGATACAGGGTAAACCTTTAGCACAAAAGAGCCATGACTGGAGAAGCCAATCACCAGTATCTTCTGCAAATTGCAGTTCACCGTGAAGATGGTAGTTTGTCCTACGTTCACAGGAGTGAATGCATCAGCAACAGAAGAAGGTGAAATGCAGTGTTCTCTAACCAATGCTCAGTTTCAGACCGAAGGGTTTCCTTAGGAGAAGAGTTGGCCTCTGATCGAAGTGTAATTGGATACAAGTACAGAAGCATAGTTACACAGTTACATAGTTTCATCCAGGGGAATAATTAATCAACTGCAATCCAAGGAAGGGTTGCATAACCGAGGGAGGATTATTCGGTTGTACCCTGGTTTAGTGCAATCACAGCAGCTGTCAGATTTATCTTGAGACTACGCGAACATGCACTATTCAACATGGGGAGCGTGGAAGAGTCACTGGACAGGCTGTAAAGTTGACTAGGTGTTCCAGGTCTATGTTTGAAGTTTCCCACCCAAGACCTTGCCTATTCAATCTTCCATATTTGCTAATAAATCTCATCAATTCACTAAGATGACATGTATGTTGAGTGTGGTAGATAGCCAATGTTCGAGTTGTGAACATTGTGAAGACAATCTTAGTTGTTTCTTTATCTCTTGTAAGATCATTAAAGTTTATCAATGAAATATTTCTCTCGGTTCTCACAATGGATGTAAGCTGATCCATCTGGTGAACCACTTTAAATCCTTGTTTTTCTCAGTTCTTGTTCTTCATACTCTCTCTAGTTTAGATAGTTGCAAAGTAGATCGTTTGTTGAAGAAGTGCTTAGTCATTGTGTTTGTTGGCTGCTACCGCCGAATGAAGTGGTATCAGAGCTTCAAGGTTGAAGACGGAGACTAAGATCAACAAACTAAAGATTGCAACTTTGACTCTTGAATAATACAGATTGAAGAATAACTCTACCTGAATGCTATCCATAGTTCTGGTAGCTTCTTTCAAGTTAATGAAAAGCAGACAATCCCACTCATACCTTTTATCCAACATTTAGATTCTTTTGAATCAGTTTTGAACTATTGTTGTGTACTAATGACAATAACTTTGTTTTAATATAATTTTCAAAATAACTTTTGTTTAAAAAAACTTTTATTGTAAACAACGTCAAAAACATCTAATGAAATAATGTTTACATCAATAACCTTCAATCATAAAACCATAGACTAAAACACTACAGAAAAGTTGGTTCTTAATCATATGGATATAAGCAAGTTGCTTGTAGTCCCTGATTCGATCCAGCTCTCCATGCTTTAGTTCTTCGCTTTCTTCCATTCCCTGTACATTAAAAAAATGTCAGTACTGGTCATAAGTGAAGTACTTATGGAATTAAAAATATACCTGAAGCGCCATAGTCTTTGGCTTGCAACTGCTTCTGCTGTGTCAGATATCTTGAGCATTTATTCATTCCATGTCCCATCTTCTTTTTGGTTAAAACATATAACATCATCAGGATTCCTAGATTGAGGCATCTCGGAATTGGCCTTACTATTGCCCTTGGTCTTTTCTTCTTGACACCCCATTGGTTAAGAGCCAATTTAGGAGTAGTTGAGCTGGAGGATCCATGTATGCCAATGTAAGACTTATACATCTTTAGCATGCCATTCATTCCATTATAGACCTTTCCATATTACTTATACTATAGATATTGACAAATTGGTCATATGAGCTAGTTAGAGAATTGAGGATAATACTAGTACCTAACTTCTGACCGATGGGAAGGCCTTGTCTTTCCAACTTGTCAATGTATGCCTTGATCGTTAGGACATGACCACTAATGCTACCTCCTTCCTCTAACTTGCACTCTATAAAGTCTTTCATGATCTTGATTTGTTCCTGCCTAAAATGCTTTTGGAACACGCCTTCGAGCTGGTTGATTATGTCATATGGACCAAGATGTTTTAAGTCCTTTCGGATCTCAAAAATCGTCGTCTTTAACATAAGGCACCAGACTTCATCAGTTTCATAGACACGATTTTCATATTCGTCTCTAACATCTTTTGTAGTGCCAGCTGGAGGTGCCTCAAGAATAGGTTTCTTAATGTCACAAAGCTTACCTTTGAACCTAAGAATATTCTCAAGTTCCAAAGCCAGTCTAAATAATTTAGACCATTTAGCTTGTCCATATAAAGGATGGATCGCAATATGAAATTTGTAACGGACAAACTTTCTTTGATTGACATCTATAAAATAGATCTTAGTTAGTTCGATTAATCCTTAAAAGTTAATTACCCAAAAATAATTTTAATAGGGCTAGGATCCATATTTCACTTCCGGTAATGAAGAGGTATGCCGTAATCACACCAAGAAGCTATTTAGGTAGGCAATACTTTTTACCAATTCCAATATCTATGAAACTCCTAGAACTTTCGGGATTCATTGATTCTAATAAATGACATGTTTAATCTCTTTATGCTCATCCTCACCATGACAGGCCGCATATCACATGTTCGGATGGTAAATCGACCATGAAAGCAGATCATGTGCCACTCAGCCCAACGATTCATGAGTTATCGTGAGTAAACACATCATTTTGGCTGATTCCTATCCTACGTGTTGGCTATGACACTTCCCACACCGGAAGGAAAGTAGTTAAATGTGTGGTTTAACGTGGGCAACATATGATTTACATTTTCATAAAATATGATTTTGTTTCGTTTAGTTAAAACATTTTAACTTTCTTTTAGGAAATGATCATTTTATACTTTTAAAATCCGTCTTAAAATTGTCAATATTATTTGAAAAAGCATGTTAACTTTTAACACCTTAGTTTGCATGTATCATTCAATTAAAAGATTTTAAATTTTCTTTGGCAAGATGTCATTTTAAACTTTTAAAATCGTTCTGAAAATGCCAATTTTAGTTTGCAAAAATTCTATTAACCTTTAACAATTTTTACTTGTTTGTGTTTTCTATTTTATTTAAGCAAACATGCAACAAACTAAACTAACACAACATAATCATGCATATATTTAACGGTAACATTTGCTTCAAATCCTATGCATTTTTTCATGAGCCAACACGAGAAAAAAGATGGTCATTTCTAAGGACTAAAACAACCACAAGGATGCAACGACTCTCACTTGCTTTGTCACCAACTTTTGATGTTTTCATGGAACTTTATGTGACACAAATATCCATAGTCTCGACTTGGTGGCCTTCTGTCTTCTTTTGTTACATTAACTAAACTAGTCATTTCTAAGGACTAAAACAACCACAAGGATGCAACGACTCTTACTTGCTTTGTCACCAACTTTTGATGTTTTCATGGAACTTTATGTGACACAAATATCCATAGTCTCGACTTGGTGGCCTTCTGTCTTCTTTTGTTACATTAACTAAACTAGTACAATTTTTTCTATCTAATTTATTACAATACAAACTAAAAGAAAAAATTACATTACAATATAATGATAATAAAGCGACACACAGGTCGCAAAACAATCTATAAAATACCAAAACAACCATTCAAGCATCACATACACAGGTCTAGTTGAGGCCAAATATTGTCAGATTCATACAAGAAAAATGGACACTTTTATACTATTAAAAGTGCATCTTGAAACCTCCTACACAATATTTTAATTAAGATCCGGAAACAAACACATTGACATGATCTTGGTTTACAACCCATTGTACAAAAAATGTTTGGATGACTTTAATGCTAGAATCATCAAAGCATCTCAATGTACAATGAATCAAAGTATCATGGTAATATATAAATCTAAATTAAACTATTTAATTTATCTAAATAGGATTTATCTATTTAAGCTTCTATTAATTATTTATCCATTTTACAATTTGTTTTTAAGAACTGTTTTTTTCAAGTATCGCGATGCGACGGACAACCTATAACAGCACTATGGATCGAGGTCTCACGACTTTCAAAAAAGACTGTTATGATCATCGCGACGCTATAAGCTGACGGTAACGGCGTGGAGCAACCAGTTGATATGATCAAAACAGAAAGATCCCGATGTGACAACATGTAGATCATGATGTGATAAAATTGATGATCGTAACCTACATAGCAGATCGAGGCGCGACGACCAGACGATGGCAGCACTATCGATGAACAGTTTTACCGGTTTAAAACAAAGATTTTTAAGAAAATTGGATGGATCAAAACTACTCTTAACAGTGCAAAACCATGATCAAGTGGCTTTGATACCACTGTTGGATACGATAACATAATAATCGAAAACAACAGAAGCAAAAATAAATGATTGTATTCTACCACAGATCACATGAACACACGCCTTTTGCAACTGTAAACTAAAAGAACGATCAAAGAATACCTCAATGCAGATATGAAGTATTTTGGATGAACAAGGCCGAGTAGCAGGAACCTTTCTAATGAAATTGCATCCAAGACGAAGATTCAGCTCCCGTTGGAATAGTATAACACTTTGCTTGAAGGATTAGCAATTTTTTATAGGGTCTATGAAGAAAATCGACCAACTATGGAAGGGGGGAAGGAGGGTGACGGATTTTAGAGTTTTCTTATCCTTTAAAATGATAACTATGATGTGTATTTCTAATACCCATCATCATTATCTTATTTCCTTGTGGATAATAACTATCTGAAATTCAAACTGTTGACATTTACACTTGAGTCTTTTATCCAGTTTCAGTTTCCAATCAATATATATTTATTTTGATATATTAATAAACTCAGTCCCTCATGTTTGTTTTCGATCTCTTTTGGCTAAGTTATATCTTGTGTGTAACCCAAAAGGACCATACTATATATAGTAATATTACCAGCTTGTTTTGACCTTTGACACAGAACCAATAATTTTTATTTATATTTTTAAGATTTTATGTATTTACAGATTAATTTTTTGTGACAAATTTGTTTTTCAAAATTTTTATTTATATTTGGTTTTATGCTTGTGGGGTTGTTAAAAACAAGTAAAATATCATATTTTACATATTCATCTTTAAAACTAAAAGTCCATTACTATTTATAGTTAAATTTAATTTTATTGTAAATTATGTCCGTCTATTGTATATACATAACCGCAACAACGCACAAATATGTTACCCCTAGTTGTTATATTTGGTAGTTCAAAAGCCATTTAAGTTGTATATTTTTGTTTAACATTTTATAAGTATTTTATGTTTAAGACTTTCATATTACAAGATATATATGTGATGTGGAGCTTACGAATCATGTTTGGAAACTTGCAATAGAGACAAACTCAATAACAAGAAATTGTCACAGGAATGATACAAAACAAGAAAAAAAAAAAAAAAGAACACTAAAAGACTACAATTGAGAATCAATAAAGCAGTGAAAATGGACTAAAAACAGCCCCATGCACAACACCTTAGATTCATAAAATTCAGTAGCATTAGGCTTGTAAACAAACACCAAAAACAAGAACCATTTGGCAAAAATTCAGTAGCACTAGGCTTACACACATAAGAAACTCAGTAGCATTGGACTTGTGAATAAACTCAATAGCATTAAGCCTCCCAAATTCAAACTGACCTAATGCTTCAAATATGAATTTCTCTAATGCAAACAATCACGATTGATAATCAATACTAAAGCAGAGATTGCAACTCACACAAATTAATAACAATAAAACACATTCAAATATGAAATTCCCTTATATAAAACCCTAAACATAGATTGCAACTCGCGCTTGGTGATGAAATGGCTGAAATATATTCGCTGATGAGCAAAAATGTATTAAAATGAACAAAAAACACATGGTAGGATATCGTAGATGCCCTGATGATGAATCGCCTTCCACGTCCAATGATACAAAGGGAGAATGCATGAGTTGCCTTCTAAGTCCGATGATTGTGATTGAGGAGTAATGTTCGAGACTGTGACGATTGTGTTTCGTGGGCTCGTAAGTTGCTGGAGATAGAATAATGCAATTTTGATAAAAGGTATTTTGGTCAATCTAATTTTTTCTTTTAACTAAAATGATTTAAATAACAAAAATTGATGATAAAAATATGAAAATGTTAAAAAATAGAATTTTAGCAAATATGATATCTTGGAAATTTATTTAAATATATAGATGATATTTAAATACTAGATAGGACCGTTTCGGATATGAAGTTTCATTCGAAGCTTTAGACAAAGGTGTAATATTTTGTTATTTATTTATGACATAACACAATTCTCGCTTAATAGTAACCAAATACATTTGAATAGGGTCGGTCCGTTAAGTTTGAAGGCTGTAAAAAAAGTAAAAAAATAGGCCCCAAATATAGATTTTTTATATATAAACAAAATTTATTAATACTAATATAATATTCGACACTTAATAAATCTTTACAAATTATAAACGACGAATTAAAAACATAAAGATTGTGCTAATTAGCGATGGAATAGAGACGGATAGCGTCAGATTATTGACGAATAGCGACGGATTATTGATGGAACCACGAAAATATGAAATTTCGGACCCCTTCACGAGTGAGTCCTGTACGGTCGCACCTCCCGCACCCTCTCAAGACAACCAGCATCTAAGTATTTGCGGTAAAATCCAATAAATAAATAGATTACCATATATTAACCTAGTCATTTAAGCAACATACATTATTTTAAATATCCAGTTTATTACTACTACAATTATTATAACTAATAAAGATCTCATTTATCATATTATTTAGAATAATTATAATATGTTATATAAATATTTTAAATTTAATATAAAATTTTCCAATAACTTATAAGAATGACTTGATTATTTTAGAAATATATATTAAATAAAATTTTCATATACATAATTTTCATACAAATTTAAAGCTTTCACCTATACATATATAAATGGTAGCAATCTATACACAATAAAATTTAATCATACACAACAACAATTCATACAAAATATTATACATTATTAAAAGAGAAATTGTTTTTGTTCCTACATTTTATTCCTACTAATCTTTTTATCGAAGTTAAATTATGACATGTGTATTAAAATATTATTAATTTTATAAAATATGACATTTGTCATAATTTCACATAGGTAGGAACGTGGATAGGAATAAAAGATACAAAGCAATACAATTACTCTTATTAAAAAACTATTAAAATAATATATATGAAAAAAGTTGTGGTATACAATCACTTCCCACATATAAACGGTGTATAAATGTCGCATATAGATGTACAAAGATATTATAGTGGCAGTAATAATTGGTGAGTAGAAAGACAACAAAGCGTACGAGGGCTACCTGGAAGTACAGCAAAGTGTGTGGTGGGTCAAAAATGGTAAACCTGACACGTGTACGATGGCGATATCAAATGCTGGTGATGTAGAAGAAAGTAAAAAAAAGTAATTGAAGTAAAGAAAAGTCAATCAATCAAGTGTTTCTGTCATCTGAGTATTGTACTGTGGACTGCATACACAAACAACAATTTCCCATGTGGTCTCTCCTGCTCTACACTTCACTCTACTCTACTCTACTCTATTTTTACCCTTCAAGAGAAATTTTTAGGATCATTTTTCCTTATCCAAAAGGGGGTAAAATTATTTTCATGTTATTTTTATGTTAAATGTACACCAAATAAATGATATCTATTAGAAATTAAGTAGAGATAAATGACTTAAGAGGGTAACGAAAATTTTAAAATATACAAAGAACATCATTAAACTTTCATTTGTACACAAAACACCATCAAAGTACGGAGTATATATATTTTGTACACATTACACCATCAAAGTATACATTTTGTACACATTACACCATCAAAATTGATCGGTGATGCCAATGGATCCAAGGTCAAATGTGAACAAACAGATAACTTTGATGATGTAATATGTACAAAATGTATACTTTGATGGTATAATATGTACAAAATGTATACTTTGATAGTGTTTTGTGTACAAATAAAAGTTTAATGATGTGCTTTGTACATTTTTAAAACTTCGTTAACATTTGAAGTCATTATCCCAATTAAGTATGTTTATACGATATTAGGTTAATAATCTGTGTATTATACAGATTAGACAAAATAAAAATAATAGATATTAAATAATAAATTCATATTTATATATATAAATACTAACTAAATGAAAATGCTACTTATTTAGATATAAAAATTTTAAAATATAATGCTAACAATTAATTGTGACACTTAAAGGTTTGATAGTAACTGATCTTTTATTGATTTTCATTTATGATATTTAAGTAACTCTTTTAATTATAAATGTGAAAAATCAATTGAGCAGGAAAAAAAGCTTGGAGAGAATAAGAGAATGTCAAGTGACATTCCCACTAGTCTTTTATTAGTATAGAGATATTATGGGAAAATCTTTAATAAAGTTTCTTTATTTTGGGCAAATTTATGAAAACGTCATACAATTATTTGTTATGGAAACTGACAACATACCGACTAACGTATTCAGTTCAGTCATTTCTTCCAGTTTACCAGGTTTTCTAAATGGAAACCTCCAAAAAGTAAAATTATTTTGAATATGTTTATGAAAAAATCCTATTATTTTGTGTAAAAAGATTCAATATTGTGATTTTTTCATAAACATGCCTAAAATAGTAGGATTTTATTGAAAAATTTTCAATCTAGGAAACTGATAACCGGATGGAATGACTAAACTGAATACGTTAACCGGTATGTCATCATTTTCTGTAAATAAAATTAATTTTTGAATTTTTTTTATAAATTAGCCAAAAATAATGAGACTTTATTGAATATATTTCTCTATATCATGTTAGATATTTATGAAACGGTGTATATTTTATAAACTTTATGAAATTATGGATTACTTGTATTAATGATTTAATTGTATGTCCATTAAACTTTATGGTAAAAAAAAGTCGGCATCTACTGTAAGAAAATTGTGGGACCAATTTGTATATATAAGCAAAACTATGAACTGTTCATAAGACAAATATAAAGGGGTTTGTGACAGAAATTTTCCCCTTTTATTATGCTCCTATTGCTCTATATAAATGATGGAGACCACGACTCTATTATCTGCGTGTGGAGATGTTGAAGTTGAAATAACTTCCTTTCTATTAGTCATTTTATAAGAATTTTTAAACAACACTTTAATGTAATTACTTATGTTTAAATTCTTATAAGTGAATAAGGTGGGGGTTTAAATATTGGTCCTATATGTCATATTGTCCTCTGTAAAATTTAAAAAACTGCCTTAACAATATAGAGACCGAAATCGAACAACAATAAGTTAAAGTGAAGAAGAATATCAAAATCGTACAGAAACACAATCAATAAATATATTGAAAGAAGCAGTACCGAAATCATAATTCGATTTTATATATTTGATATCATTTATGATTTACGGCGTATTTGACAAAACTAGCTATTATCTAGTAGCTGAAAACTGAAAGTTGATAATTAGTAACTGGAGTAGCTAGTTAGAACTTGTAACTTTTATTTGTATAAAAGTATTCGGTTAACTAGTTGTTAATTTTTAAATGTGTAAAATTATTTAAAAACTAAATGTTAAAAGCTCGAAAAATATAAAATTTCCTAAAACTTGTTAAAAAGTTTTTAAATTGTTAGCTTTTTGTTTAAAATAAAAATTAAAAACTCGTAATATCAAACAAATTTTTTCTAATTCAAGTTTTTTTAAAAGCTAAAACCAAAATTTTATTATTCGATACACCTTAATCTATCTGCTATACATATTCTAATCATGATAATGTTTATTATTTATCCAATCATTTAAAAAAAATTACAGCAATAAAAAATAATTATAAGATAATCTAAAACTAAATTGTATTTCTAGAGGTCAGTGTCAAAATGTCATTAATAGCAAAATAGACAAGTTCGACAATGTAGGATTGGGTGCACCTATTCATTCGATAAAATCATATATACCAGATGATGATGGCTTTGACAAAATTAACCCAATTACAATAAATTAAATTAAATTTATCTTATTATATTGATTTGCGTTATTTATATTTATTAGGGGAGACGGAGCAGCTCACAAATCAAGCAGGCTCGAGCAAAAGTTTGAACCGGTACCGCCGGTACCTCCGGCGTCGTTCCTCCGCCATTTGCAGGTTCGTGCATGATAGAAGTGAGCGGGTTGGGTTGAGTGATGGTGAAACCACCCGAACCCACACGTTTTCTAAAGAGAAAAAAAATTATTCATCCAAAAATTACCCTCCCCCATCTATATAAATACCATATCTCTACTTCTTATAAAATCACATCTTCACCATAATTTATTTCTTTCAACTACTCTCTAAACTATTTCCTATTATTTAAAAAAAACCCTTTTTTATAAAATGGATTTAAGCCGAGGCAAATCCAAAAAACACGGTTCTTCGAAAAATATCGTCAAGATGTTCCTCCAACCTCATCCCCACATTATCAAAATTTCAACCAATATCCTCAATTCCAACAAATGCATGTCCAACCCAATTTTTTTTAGAACGACAGCAGTATATTAAGGCAAGCGGGAAGCTTGCAAAAACAACAATGTACAGAATACAATTAGAAGTAAAACTTAAACGTATACATCCACTAGAAACAGCACCTAACTAGATAGACAGTGGCAAAATCGCCCAATTAGGACAAAAAACCTTGTGAAGCAGTTGCAACTTGATGGAACATGGATGAAGATCAGGGGTAAAATCGTCAAAAACTATCCACAGCACCAGAAAATCCAAGTAGCACCCAAAGCAGTGAAGCTGAACAACCTCCTGATTATGCAGCTCAGAAGTCGGTTCTGATGTGTAAACCGAAGCATGCCAAGGATGAAGATCAGGGCAAAATCGTCAAAAATTATCCACAGCACCAGAAAATCCAAAGAACACCCAAAGCAGTAAAGCCGAACAATCTCCTGATGATGCAGCTCAGATGACGGTTGTGATGTGTAAACCAAAGCATGTCAAGGGAAAATAGCATATATAATGCACCATCTGATGAGAGTGTCGAACAACACCAAGAACCAGCGAAATGATGACAGGCTAGAAAGAATCAAAGTCTAAACCTTTTGATCAAACAACATTATCTGACATGAAGCATCGCCAAGACTGTTTTGTCACTAGAGGCACACCGAGAGAATGAACGTCAAAAGAAGAACCAAACGAATCTAGGATTACGCATCACAAGAGGCAAAAGAGACCAGAACTGTAATGAAGGTGAAGATGTACCTTGCAGAATCAATTGTATTTGCATACCAAAATCGACTCAGAATGAATCATCAGAACTATCAGCACTCGAATCAGGACCTGTACCAATAAATTCCAAGGAAAGGAAAAAGGATAACTCACACTAACACCAAAACACACACATAACCCCCTACACCCACCCCCCAACAAACCAAAGAGACACACGCAAACAAAGAATCACACGAAAGAGATACCACAACGCAACAACAACCCTATTTAACAGACTACCCATAAGAAAAGAAAACACACACCAAAAAGCTGTTGCAAGGGTATAACACCAAGACACCAAATCAAGAAAGTCCACAACCCCCACCCCCCCTCCTTCCCACTGAAGAAACCGAGAAATGTTCACAGTGCATAATGTGTATAACTCTAAAAAACTCACCCAATACATCAAAAAAAAAACTTAAAAATAAAAACACTCAAAAGATTCACCGAACCTCAAGGATCTCACAAAATGTAACCTCACCAGAGCTACAAGAGAAAGCCAGAGTTTAATGGTTGAACACACCAAGATAACCAGTCGAGAGCATGGAACTTTCCCCATACTTCATCCAATTAAAACTAAGTGATTGAATCACATCCACTATCACCATCGGGTTTTGCTTTTTCTTTCTAAAAGTCGCCTCATTTCTAGCCTTCCAAATTGTCCAGCAGACAGCCTGGGTCAATTTTCTTAGGCCAATTCCAACAATACCTTCAAGCTACCGGCCAATTCCAACAAAGTCCTACCTAATACCAATAAGACCCTAGGCAGTTTCAACAAAGTCCCGATCAATTGCCCACCTCCTAATGTTACGTCCCTAACACTTCTCATTTTTTTTGCCAAGAGGAGGAGTCAAGTGACGAAACTCTTTCGATCTCTGAAACACGAGGTACTGGTGAGGAGGAGGAGGAAGTCCCAGAAACACAGGGAGAACAACATCCCCATCCCTTACCTCCCAGAAATGATCTTACACTTCATGATTGAAACGTCATCTGTAGAGTGAGAAAGAGGAGGCCGCCTTGTCGAAGGTGTATATTAGTGTTTTGAGGATCGAGAACGAGGTAACCATCAACTTTTTGAGTCCTTTTAGGAGCACGTGTTGGTACATTTCAAGGCGCAACTTGGAGGGTCGGATCGAACACGACGTCAAGTAAACTTCAAGGACTTGCAAATGAAGGTTAACAAGTTCAACTGCATTTAGAACAATAAATGCAACATGCATGCCAATGACAGGGGAGATGTGGATGTTTTAAATGCCACACAATGTAAGTACTGGAAAATCGCCTGAAACGGGTTCCTACATATGGGGGCATGGGAAATATTGAAAGACCATGCCAAATGGCTCACAGTCGGGGTAATGGGGATGAATTCCCCACATCAATCCTCCAAACGCAGCAATACATCGAACTCCAACAACTACACGACCTCCTATTCTGATGCATACTTTTCAAATCAGCATGACGATGTTGATGAGGTCAATAAAGTTTCCCACAACCATCAACACAATCCCGACAAAGAAAAGGCAAGAAGGTGGTTGGATCTTCATCAATGCCGGTTGAGATGGTGACCATCGTGGATAAGATATCCAAACTCGTAGATAATAATGAGCCTGAAGTGCATGCGAAGAGGGACTATCGTGCTAAAAAGTTAGGAATAATGGAGGACGAAACGTCTTCAGATGCAGTACATTCGCGTCGTGCTCCAAGCTCAAGCCATCAAATACCTGAAAAATAGTTAGAGTGAAAGAGTAAGCACAAAGCTTAATGAGTTTCTCCAAAATACTACACGATTCATCACATAACACACAATCACAAAAGGTCTTCGAGCTTGCCCCGGACAACCTGGCTCTCGGTCCTGCTCCGATCCGCCTCGGCTAAGAACTCACGAGTCTGCCCCGTTCCGTCCGTCACCGAATCAACTCATTCTTTGATCTTCGGGTGTCTAGGAACGACCGGTCATGCATCGTCCTTTATAAAGCAGCAACCCTCGGATCGATCAACTCATTCTTCAGTCACCAGAACGAATCCAACGACTGTTATATATAAGCACAATATCCTAAGCATACAGCCTAACCCATCGGGTTTGTATTACCAACCATACACACAAATAATGTAAGGCACGCCCGGCTAACACATTACTTCACACAATAATCAAGGCTACCTATGCATGAAAATTCATCCATAGTATAGTTAGAAGACTCACCTGATCCGCAAAGCCAAACAGCACTCCACATGCGCGTCTTCAGATCTGACAGTGTGAACCTCCTAATAAGGATAAACTCCACTTAGAACTTCCTACACCCCAAACAGGATAATCTCCTAAGACCGGTATCCCAAACCCTCAAGTTTGACCAAAATTTAATATGGTCAAAAAGTCAACGGTCAAAGGCCAAAGTCAAGTCAACGGTCAATAGGAAGTTCATGTCGCTAACTTCCCTAGTTAGTGTCGCTAACTATGAACAGCCTCAAAAATCTAATAAGCTCTCAATCCTTTCAGTCAAGGTCTCCATCCTTCCAGGTACCTTCTAATAGTCCCTAGGTCCATAAAAATCCGAACTTTACCATCTAAACATGACCATACAAGCTCATGAACAAGATCCAAGTCCAAAATAGTCGAAACTTAACAAAACCACCAAAAAGAGTTTGGCTTACTCTCTAAACCAACTCAATGGTTCTAGATCAGGACTAAAAGGTATAATGTTCCAGACTTTATCCTTCACAACCATAGACAACATTAAAAAGGGACCATCACTCCATTTCAATCCATAAAATCACACTATAAACACAATAAGAACCTCAAAAATGCATACAGATGGGAACTTTACTCATAATGGTCCAGAAAAAAGCAGATCTTTGAAGCTTCACCCAACATAAACAACTTCTAGCATCACCATCAGTCTTCTAACATCACCCAAGCATCAAAAATCCTTCCCAAGAGGTAAAAAATTCATCCAAATGAGATAGAGAGGGGAAATGACGAGTGTGGGGGCTGAAAGGGTGTAAATGGCGGCTGCCCTAGGGTTCCCCCCCTTAAATACAGCTCGAACTTAAAAATCTAGGGTTTTGGCAAAAAATCAGAAGTTAGTGTCGCTAACTGCACATTGTGCAAACCCACTCAGCAGAAGCATATTAGCGACGCTGAAAGCACATTAGCAACACTAAAAGCACATTAACCTCTTTTCACCCAAAATTTGATTTCCTTTAACTCAAGACTTGGCATTTCGGGATTATGGTCTTACAACTCTCCCCCACTTAACAGGATTTCGTCCCCGAAATCCTTTCCTTATATACCCTAACCATGGGCCTAAACCTCAAACCAATCCATGGCAAAAAAAATCCTTACATGCCCGAAATTCCAAAACCTGAAAGATCTCATTACCAACCTCGAATAATGATCACGATCACCCAACAACGACTCCTTCATACCAGAAATCACACCTTGACGCTCGAGGACCACACCAACCACCATGCGCCTAATCTATGCCGACCCACAACTCAAGATATTCACCTACAGAATACCTCACAAATCCCTATGGCTAACAATCTACCTTTAACTTTCCCAAAAGACACTCAAACACATATACAAGATAAACTACTCAAGCCACATCAAACACCGATCTAACAACCCACGCGCACTCTGTCCAAGAGTATCCTTTCAACCACGGTTCAATCACGTAGCACACCACTCATGCACAACCCATCGGGCTATTCCTACACCATCATCCTACATGGAATCGTAGGTTCCCCTTTCCGTTCAGCTCGCAGCTGAACTCATAGTCTTTTCCCTATTTCATCCTCTCAGGTTTTCCGCTCCTCCCAACTCACGTCTATACTCAGAGTCCTTCCCTGACTCCTCATTTTCCCTCATTTGCAAGAACAGATCAAACAACCAAGAACGACACCTAACACCTATCAATCCGCCCACAGAGCTATACACAACCTTACTAATTTCGATTCCAGGTTCTCGACCTAGGATCTATTGGAATAATGTCCAAGTTCATCAACTTGTGGTAATATTTCTGATAATGGTAAAGTCCTTCTGGGTTGCCCTCATGACCCAAAAAAACAAACAGAGTCAGAAATAAATAGAAAGGGAATGATTAGTTTATTAATTTATTGATAAATAAATTAATTAGAAACTAGATCAATAAATTAATTGATAAATTAATTTAGAATCAATTAAAGGGACTGGATTGTAAATGATTAAAGGTTTAATCAATGGAACAAAGTCCAGGGGGTGCGGCCACCAAAAGACTCCTAAGTTTGAAACCCTAGGAGCCTTGCACTATAAATAGAGGCCTTGGGGGTTCAACCCTAAGGCATCCAAGCCTCACTTTGAGCCGCCGTCTCTCCCTCTCTCTCGTCTTCTATGAAATCTTCATCCCTCTCTAGGGTTTGAAGGGTTTTTGCCTCCTTCCCTAGTGGAAGTTCTGATCTGTCTAGTTTTCTGGTGTTCCTAGGTATGAGTCATTAGAGGGATTCACACTTTGTATCTTGTTCATCGTTTACAAGATGCTGTTGATCATATTCAAGACAAGAGATAATCCTGAGGTACATTTTGTTTTTTTATGATGTAACTGATATGAACTGCATGATCCTGTTAGGTGTATTTCTAAGCATGTTTTCATGCCTTTTTATCCTTGTTTTACCTTGCATTTCATTCTCATTATTGCATATTTTCATATTTTTCGGGATTTCAAGAATAGCAACCTACTTTCACACTTTGTGGTTGTTTTCAGGTGTTTTTGAGGATTGAATCTTGCATTGGATGACAATGGGAAACTGCACAAGAAATTTCAGAAGAAACGGAGCTCAAACGAAGAAGTTACAAAAATTGAAAATCATCCCGAAGACAGAATGTTACACGACCGTGTAACTTTTGCCCTATAAGTTACACGGCCGTGTAACTTTGTTATGCCACGTGGATGCCATGTCAGCTCAGGGTAGGGTCCAGGGACTTTTGCAGGATTACACGACCGTGTAATCTTGGCCCAAGAAGTTACACGGCCGTGTAACTCTTCCTGGTGACCAGATCTACTTTTTAGCCCACTTTGAGTTGTTTATTCACTCTTGTGCTGTCATTCCCATGCTACACGACCAGATCCAGATCCAACCTGATTTTGAGGCCATGTGATGAAGATAATGGGTGTTGGAATGATGATGTTTGCCATTGTCCATTTTACCATTTTGCCCTTGGTGTGTTAGTATAAATAGATGTGTCTAGTTAGCCTTAGAATCATCTCATTTTCCATTAACTTCTGAATACTCTCTAGATACATTGAGTTTGTGTTTGTGTGCTACTTCAAGTGTGGATTATCTTCATTTTGTAAGTTTATTTCTCTTTTACTAGTCATGAGTGGCTAGTAACTTTATTTTCTGGTTTTGTATTAAGGATTATGATTGTGATTTAATATAAAGTTTGATGTTTGATTTTATATCTTTCTAGTGATATGATTTTGAGATTTAACAAGTGTTTGGTTTTTATTTATTTCATATTGGCCATTTGATCTTACATATCAACCAATCTAGTCATACAAATTATAAAATCCGTAATTGTTTTATAAAATGTTATTTGTGATAATCATCTTTAATTAGGTGAAAATCATATCTCATGTTTTAACGCTTCAACGCTTGTTTAGGAGTATTGAACATTGTTGGGAACATTTACATAAATCATAATGCAATCTTTCATTCAAATTCTATGATCTTATCTAGATTTGATTAGTAAGATTAGTCTTAGTTAATGAGCTTCTCTTGACTAAGGTATATTAGGTGAATGGTGTATGTGCGAGCTTTCGGCATGCACAAAGTACCAACTTAGAAAGATTAAAGTTATAAACATCATTCTTATTGTTATTTCCAATCATATGACTATAAATGCAAAACCAGAATTTGTCCCCAAATTATAAAAACAATCATTCTATATATTTTGTCCCAAGTTATTTGTTCTTGACATTTACATTATTGTTGTCCATTTATTCATCAAAACCCCCCCTTTGGTTACTTTCTTTACAAGTTTGACTTCCGTGAATTCAAGGTGTAATCCATTAGACCATCGCTCCCTGTGGATCGACCCTGCTTGCCATTCATACTACACAGTTAGTATTTATAACAAGTAGTGCAATCACGAGATATCGGTAATTAATAAATCATTTCAAAGCCATATTTCAACTCTTAAATTTTGTTGGTTACGACACTCAACAAATTGGCGCCGTTGCCGGGGAGCACGGTATTACTAATATTTTATGCCAAGATCTTCACGAACAGGTACGCCTCTTGAACTAGATTCGGAGATTGAGAAAACCGCGAAAAGGCTAAGGAAGCAAGCTAAACTTCGCAAGAAGCAGCAAGCTTCCCAAACCGCTTCTTCATCAAACCCTCCTATCATAGACATTTGGCAAGACCTTTCTTCATCCGAAACTGAAACAGAATCCGAATCAGATAACAACGTCCCACATACACCTCCCTCTCAAACAAACCATACTCCTATGGCCGAAAATCCACCTCAAGAACGAACACTTCGCCAATGGGCAACCCAAGATGTTACCCAACAACCTCTCTGCATTACCTACCCGCACATGACGAACTTCGAATTGAAATCCGGGCTCATTCATTTACTACCTCAATTTCGGGGAGTAGAAAATGAAGACCCTCATAAATTTTTGAAAGAATTTCACGTTGTATGTGTAGGAATGAAACCACATGATGTCTCGGAAGACCAAATAAAGTTAAGGGCACTCCCCTTTTCATTGCTAGACTCCGCCAAAGAATGGCTATATGACCTACCACCGGGGTCGGTCACAACATGGAACGGTCTTGCACGGTTATTCCTAGACAAATATTTTCCTGAGACGAAAGCTTCAAGTCTGAGAAGGGAAATAATTGGTATCAAGCAAGGGAAGAGAGAAGCTTTACATACGTATTGGGAACGATTCAAAAAGTTGTGTGCCAGATGCCCGCAACACGGTATTTCCGATTACCAATTGTTCCGATATTTTTGTGAAGGCCTAACACCAATGGAGAGACGTTTAATAAACGCTTCAAGTGGAGGCTCGTTAATCGATCAAACACCGACCCAAATAAGAGCATTGATCGAGAAAATGGCGGAGGAGTCCAAACATACACAAGGAGAGGATGAATGGTATGTAGATCCACCCCGAGGAGTAAAAGAGGTAAACACTCCTTATCTTGAAAATCAAATTTCTGAACTAACCAAAGCTGTAATGCAACTAACAAAAGAAAAAGGAGTTGAACCAACGGTTAGAGCATGTGGAATTTGCTTGCAACACGGACACCCAACCGACATGTGTCCCGAGTTACAAGATGATCAAGAGCAAGCAAAAGCAATGGGGGGATTTACCGGGCAAAATCAGAGACAGTTTGATCAACCTCGGAGCAACCAAAATTGGAACTACCAGTCCAATCAAAACCGTAACCAATACCAGGAGAGACCAAAACAATACTACCAAAACCCTCCACCACAAAATACAGCAAGCACCAGCATGTCCTTGGAAGACATTGTGAAAAGTCTAGCCACAAGCACGCATTCATTTCAGCAAGAAACAAGGGCTAGCATCAAGAACCTGGAGCAACAAATGGCTCAACTAGCCACTTCTGTCAACAAAATGGAATCTCAAGGTAAGTTACCTTCTCAATCTCAAGAAAATCCTAAACATTATGTAAATGCTGTTACTTTGAGAAGTGGGAAAAGCTATGACGGACCAAGCTTGTCAAAAGAAAGACAAAGAGAGATAGAAATCGAAGACGATACCGATTCAAGAAGCGAAGCTTCCAAGGAACCATCCAAAGTTGAGGTAAAAATCACTCCTCCTCCTTTTCCATCTAGACTTAAAAACACAAAGAAAGAAAAGGAAAATCAAGAAATTATGGACATGTTTCGAAAAGTTGAAGTAAATATTCCTTTACTAGATGCAATCAAACAAATTCCTAGATATGCCAAATTTCTTAAAGAACTTTGTACCTCCAAAAAGAAACTAAAAGAAAGCGGAACTGTTACGGTCGGTGAAAACATCTCAGCCGTTTTACAAAAACGATTACCAAAAAAATGTAAAGATCCGGGTGTTTTCACTGTTCCATGTAAAATGGGAAATCTCTACATTCCAAAAGCCATGCTAGATCTTGGTGCTTCAATTAATGTCCTACCTTACTCTATTTTTAAATCACTAAAAGTAGGACCATTAATAAGCACCGGGGTGATAATTCAACTTGCCGATCGCTCTATAGTACACCCAAAAGGTGTATTAGAGGACGTTTTGGTGCAAGTTAATGAACTAGTATTTCCCGCCGACTTTTACGTTTTGGATATGGGTGGAGACGAAACATCAAATTCTTGTTCGATACTCTTGGGAAGACCTTTCATGAGCACCGCAAGAACAAAAATTGATGTTTTCAATGGAACGCTTTCCATGGAATTTGATGGAGAAATCATAAATTTCAATATCTTTGATGCTATGCGTTATCCACAAACCGTTTCGTCTTTAAATTTTCTTGATGTAATCAACCCATTAGTTGAAGAATGTTTCGAATTGTCTAACACCGATTTATTAGCTCTAGTCTTAAATAAAAATTTAGACAAGGAGAAGACAAAGGAGCTCATCGAGAAATTCGATCTAAGTCAAGAAATCTTGGAAATCGCATCATACCTAGACCACCAAAAGAAAGCAAGGTATGATTTGCCAAAAGTGCCATTACAAATTTCTAACGAAAAACTTCTTCCTTCCATTTCACAGGCACCAAAGTTGGAATTAAAAGATCTCCCCAACCATTTGAAGTACATGTACTTGGGAGAAAAGGATACCTTACCAATCATCATTTCCAACAAACTGTCTGAAGAAGAAGAAAAAGAATTGATGGGATTGCTAAAGAACTACAAAGAAGCTTTCGGTTGGACAATAGCCGACATCAAAGGACTTAGCCCATCGATGTGCATGCACAAGATTTTCATGGAAGATGAGTACAAACCGTCAAGAGAAGCCCAGAGACGACTAAATCCACCCATGATGGAGGTGGTGAAGAAGGAGATTCTTAAGCTATTGGACGCTGGAATGATTTACCCAATATCAGACAGCAAGTGGGTAAGTCCAATCCTGGTTGTCCCAAAGAAGACCGGAATCACGGTGACAGAAAACAAGCAAGGTGAGATGGTACCCACCCGTGTGCAAAACGGGTGGCGTGTTTGTATTGATTACCGAAAGTTAAACTCTTCTACTCGAAAAGATCATTTCCCACTACCCTTTATCGACCAAATGTTGGAAAGGTTAGCGGGAAAAACTCATTATTGTTGTCTAGATGGATATTCAGGTTTTCACCAAATACCCATTGCACCGGAAGATCAAGAGAAAACAACGTTCACATGCCCCTTTGGCACGTTTGCGTACCGGCGGATGCCTTTTGGGCTTTGCAATGCCCCCGCCACATTCCAAAGGTGCATGATGAGTATCTTCTCCGAGTATGTTGAAGAGATTATAGAAGTGTTTATGGATGATTTTACTGTGTATGGAAATTCGTTTAAAGAGTGCTTAAATAATTTGACAAAAATTTTGAAAAGATGCATTGAAACCAATTTGGTTTTAAATTACGAAAAATGTCATTTTATGGTTGACCAAGGACTCATACTAGGACACGTTGTTTCAGCAAAGGGTTTAGAGGTAGACAAAGCAAAAATTGATGTTATTAAAACTCTACCTTACCCAAAATGTGTCCGAGAGGTCCGTTCTTTTCTTGGTCATGCAGGTTTTTATAGGAGGTTCATCAAAGATTTTTCAAAGATCTCAAGACCAATGTGCGAACTTCTACAAAAAGACGTAGAGTTTGAATTTTCTGACACATGCAAACAATCCTTTGAAACTTTGAAAAACCTGTTGGTAAGCACACCCATCATTCAACCGCCAGATTGGAGTCTACCATTCGAGATTATGAGCGATGCAAGTAATCACGCGGTAGGGGCGGTGTTGGGGCAAAAGAAGGATAAAGTTCCCCACGTCATTTACTACGCTTCGAAAACATTGGACCCCGCTCAAAGCAATTATTCAACAACAGAGAAGGAGCTTCTTGCCATTATATTTGCTTTGGAGAAATTCCGACAATATTTGTTAGGAACTAAAGTCATTGTTTTTTCTGACCATGCAGCGTTAAAATATTTGATGACAAAGAAGGACGCGAAGCCTAGGCTCATTCGTTGGGTCCTACTACTTCAAGAGTTCGATCTGGAAATCCGGGACAAAAGCGGAAAGCAAAACTTAGTTGCGGACCATCTAAGTAGGATCATCAACAATGAAGATCCAACCCCACTAAATGATTCATTTCCAGACGAACAGCTGCTTACCAACCAGTCAATCACGCCATGGTATGCTGACATGGTAAACTATTTGGTCACCAAAAATTTCCCTTCAGACTACACTCGAGCTCAGAAGGACAAACTGAAGAAAGATTCAAAACATTATGTGTGGGATGAGCCTTACTTGTGGAAATTTTGTCCCGACCAAATCATAAGGAGATGCGTAGATCTCCGTGAGGTACACTCTATTCTAAACTTCTGTCATGCTGAAGCCTGTGGAGGGCATTTTGGTCCTAAAAGAACGGCCCATAAGGTCCTTGAATCCGGATTTTATTGGCCCACTATTTTTGCCGATGCTTACAAGTTTTGCAAATCTTGTGAGCAATGTCAAAAAGTTGGAAACCTTAGACCAAGGGACCAAATGCCACTAACCTCCATACTCTTCTGCGAAATATTTGATGTATGGGGTATAGATTTCATGGGCCCGTTTCCGTCCTCCTTTGGAAATATGTACATAATTCTAGCTGTGGATTATGTCTCTAAATGGGTAGAGGCAAAAGCCACACGGACTAACGATTCCAAAGTAGTTGCAGATTTTATAAAAGCCAACATTTTTAGTCGATTTGGAATGCCAAGAGCTTTTATAAGTGATCGAGGATCACACTTCTGCAACCGAACGATAGAGGCTCTCTTCAAGAAATACGGAGTCCTACATCGAGTTTCCACCGCTTACCATCCACAAACAAATGGACAAGCCGAGATCTCCAATCGAGAAATCAAGTCCATCTTGGAAAAGACGGTAAGTACGAGCCGTAAGGATTGGAGTATCCGTTTAGACGATGCTCTTTGGGCATACTGCACCGCGTATAAAACACCAATCGGTATGTCTCCTTACCGTCTTGTATTTGGAAAAGCATGCCATTTACCGGTTGAAATTGAACACAAAGCGTATTGGGCCATTAAACGCTTAAATCAAAATTTTGTAGATAATGGAATTCATAGGAAACTTCAAATCCAAGAATTGGAAGAAATAAGAAACGAATCCTATGAAAATTCTAAAATTTACAAAGAAAAGACCAAAGCCTTTCATGATAAAGTCAATGCACGAAAGAGCTTTGAGATTGGCCAAAAAGTGTTACTTTTTCAATCCCGTTTAAAACTTTTTCCAGGAAAACTTCAGTCCCGATGGGTGGGACCATTCATTGTCACTAATATTTCTACTTATGGTGTAGTAGAAATAAGAAGCAACGCCACTGGAAAAATTTTCAAGGTAAATGGCCACCGGCTAAAACCTTTCTACGAAAATTTCGTCGAACAAAACATTGAAGACGAAAAGTTAGACGAGCCGGCTGCTCCCAATAATCAAATTTTGGGAGCCATGCGTCGAGCCAACGACGTTAAACAAGTGCGCTAACCGGGAGGCAACCCGGGGGTATTTTTGTCATTTTTTTTAAAAGTGTGATTTTTTGTGTTTTTATAATTTTTCTGTTTATAACTTTTAATTACCTACGTGTGGAAACAATCGGAATCAAAAACGGACTACTGAGGCTCAAGTTACGAAAAACGAAAAATGAAAAACGAGACAGAATGTTACACGGCCCGTGTAACTTTTTACCCTATAAGTTACACGACCGTGTAACTTGGTAAAATGGTCAAAATCGTTTGGGTCATAAGGTAAGTTTACACGACCGTGTAACTATTCAAGCCAAAGTTACACGGCCGTGTAACTTAGGCCGAGGGCATTTTTGTCATTTTTGCAACTATAAAAGCCAAGGACCTCATTTCTTCACTTCAATTGCTTCGATTTTTCTCCCTTGCCTCTGCCGAGTCCGATAGAACACACAAGCAAGTCGATTTCCTTTGTTTTTCTCCTAATTTCTTCAACATTTGTTAAAATCCAAAGGTTAGTTTCAATATTTCTCATCTTTTCCATCATTTTGAACACAAGAAACAACATATTCCATGGTGAAATTCGGAATTTCTTGAAACCCTAGAAAATGAGGGTTTCGAATTTTTTTTGCTAAATTGTTGAAATTGCTTAGGTTCAAGCTTGGGGAAGGCTAGGATAGAAGGAATCAAGGTCAATATCACCATTGTCAAGCTTCAATTCGGTGAATTCTTTCCAAAACTCAAAATCTTCATAATTTTTGGTTTTTGGCTAAAAAATTGGTTATTGGCTTTGAATTGTGAAACCTTTGTGTTTATATTTGTTTGTTTGTTTGTTTGTGTGTTATTTTTGATCAATTTCTTTGTTAAAAATTATAAAAAAATATGGCATCATCGTCCCGTACCTACTCTAGGGGTAATAAAAGGCAAATCGTATACTCGGCCTCTAGTGGCTCTTCCGATGAAGAGCCCGAACAGCAGGTCTATGACATGCGTGATGCGGGTATCTCATTCATGACCGATGCCCAAGAGGCACGTTTTTATAACTTCTTGGAAAGAACTGGACAGGCACAAAAATTCATTGATATTCCAACCTTGCGAGACTTACACATAGAGGCAGGAGTACGCAAACTCCTGTCTAATGTTGGTTGGGAAGGGTTGATGAATATAAGCGAGAAAAGCTATTCCAACCCAACTATTGAATTTTTATCATCCGTCGAATTTAACGCTCATACAACAGTTTTGTCTTTTAGAATGTTCAACAGGTCATACAAAATCACACAAAACCAGTTGTGTGAACTTATTGGCGCACCGGTCGCCAACACATATGACCAAAGAGGCAAACTGAACAGACAGTTCCACAGTGAAGTTGGCAGATTCTGGACCAAGATTTCCACGGAAAACTTCTACCGTCCCAGTAATGCCAAAGCCTCCAGCATCATCCACCCCGTCCTAAAAGTCACCCACCGCATCATTGCCTCTATCTTCTTCCCACAAGAAGAGATAAGCAAAGCTGGCCTAAATGAGCTTGAGCTTCTCTACTGCATGATTAATCCAGGGCCTAAAACCCCAAATTTTGGATCCTGGATCATGTACAAACTACTTAAACTAAGTAGAAGTTCATCTGGCCAGCTACATTGCGGTGGCATTATCACTCTTATAGCCAAACATCCAGCTCTGGGCATCAGGTTTCCTGATAACCTTGAGATGGTCAGAGGTGAGCGATACCTCACCTCTGATGTTCTTGAGGGTATGAGGTTATTTCGACGCCCCCAATCAGACGAAATATGGCAAGCCGACGGACGCGACTATCTGCGGGTCAACAACAGAAATGCCCGAATCCTACGATTAGCCAACCCTGTCTCCACCACAAATTGGAAGCCTCCTTCCAACATGGGCCTACAACTACCCACTCCCAACCTACCCCCTCGAGAGCCCAGTCCACCCCCAAGACAACCCCAGGAGCCTGGCCCTTCAAGCTCTGCTAGCTCATTTCCTCCAGAGCACAGTCTATACATGGAGCAATTTTCTAGCATAAACTCCCAGCTTGCGGATCTTCGCCTTGATTATCAAGGCATCTATGATAATCTTGGTGAGATTGATACACACCAAATGGAGCTGCGCCAAGACTTTGAGCAGTTTAGAGAGAACCAATATAAACATAACCAAGATGTTATGTCTATACTCTCTGACATACAAAGGTCCGTTGCCTTCAACCCATGGCAACAGCAGCAACCACTACAGCCACCGCAACAACAGCAGCCAGGCAGCCAAGCACCACCACCCCCTCAATTCCCGCCTTACCCATATTTCCCACCGTACCCATACCCTCCATTTCCGCCACGGGGACCCTTCCCCGACCCTCAGTAGGTTGTTTCTTTCTTTCTCCTTCCCTAATGCATTGTGGACATTGCATTTATTTTAAGCTTGGGGATGGGGAATAAATCCCTTGATTTA
This sequence comes from Cichorium intybus, assembly GCA_023525715.1. Lineage (NCBI taxonomy): Eukaryota > Viridiplantae > Streptophyta > Magnoliopsida > Asterales > Asteraceae > Cichorium > Cichorium intybus. Next base: position 124,279,064 of record CM042011.1, on the reverse strand, counting down.
AAAAAAAAAAAAAAAAATTTCAAAAATATTTTATTTCTTGCATTCATTTTAAACTTTTGCATGCATTTTTGTTATCTCTTACTTCTCACCTATGTGACACCTTTAAATTGCAACCATAATACATCTCATAGTAAAACTTCTTGTATTTTTGTCCCCTATCTACATGCAACATCACCATCTTTTGAAACTTTAGATCTTCATTAGGAACTTCTTTTTATTAATTTTCTAGCATAGATACGATTGGGAGAATTATAAAACACACATGAAATTAAATCAAAATTATTCTAGCAAAGGATGCTTTATTCACCCGTGAGTTCATCAATGTGTGTAATCGACTAGGAGAAATACTATGGAAGTTGCACTAGTCCCCCCTCATGACCATACATTTGCATATTGACTATTAAACATAAGATTTATCTCAAAATCGCGATTTTCCAAAGTCATGGACAAAAATCTTATTTTCTATATTTGTTTTTAGTTTTTTGTGTGGTAGTATGTGTCATATGACCTTGTTTATATTATTTTGGTCATTAGTGTGTTTAAATTTTTATTATTTCAAAAATATCATAAAAATTATTGTCTAATCATTTTAGTAAAATTTTGTGAAAATGTTTTTATGGTGAAAATCCAGAAATCATTTCACTTGGTTCTAAAAGATTGGTCTAAAAAAAAAATAATAATAATAATAAATAATAAATAAAAAGACTGAACCAAGTGATCACTCAAGTCATTTAAAGTGAAAAATTTCCTACAAAAATACAATAAAAGCGATTACTTGTTTTGAAAGCCTCCTCCTTTTTGCTTTCAACAACTAAATCCAATTTTGGTTTAAAACTTCATTGACCATGTTTTAAAAGTCTTCATACATCTTGGGTCAATTTTGAAGTTTAAAAGATTTGGTTGTCTCGGTCGTCTAGGTATCTATCATTTGTAAATAGGAATCGAGTTGTAAATTTTTGTCCCTCTGTTTTGAAAAATCATGTGTTTAATAAATAAATATGCAAATGAGGTCGGTTGGAGGACTTGAGCAAAGTCAACTTAGTATAAGCTTCCTAGATTCGATATCCGAGCGCCCCTCCTATAAAAATGAGTGTTTATAGCCAAATCTTGAAAATGGAGCTTGCAAGGTCACACATCTTGTGACATGAGTGAATAAACACGAGAAGAGTGAACAATTATGAGCACATCCTTTGTTTGCGAGATGCTTTGAATATATAGTGAAGGTTTCATGTGTGAGTTTATCTTTTGTCCCAACGTGCCTATGCTAAGTAATTGATGAAAATTTGTTCCTTTTAATGGTCTTTTGTTTTGAATAGATGGTCTAACTTATATGTGTGTAGGGTCCAAATTGACATGATTTTTAGATATGATTGATGTTGTCTTGGTTGCTACCTAGGGTGTCTACTCTTTTTATACTTTGTAGTTTGTTTTCCACATTGTTTAGATCCTTGTTTTCCTTGAGGACAAGAAAAGTCTAAGCTTGGGGATATTTGTTAGGTGTATTTCTAAGCATGTTTTCATGCCTTTTTATCCTTGTTTTACCTTGCATTTCATTCTCATTATTGCATATTTTCATATTTTCGGGATTTCAAGAATAGCAACCTACTTTCACACTTTGTGGTTGTTTTCAGGTGTTTTTGAGGATTGAATCTTGCATTGGATGACAATGGGAAACTGCACAAGAAATTTCAGAAGAAACGGAGCTCAAACGAAGAAGTTACAAAAATTGAAAATCATCCCGAAGACAGAATGTTACACGACCGTGTAACTTTTGCCCTATAAGTTACACGGCCGTGTAACTTTGTTATGCCACGTGGATGCCATGTCAGCTCAGGGTAGGGTCCAGGGACTTTTGCAGGATTACACGACCGTGTAATCTTGGCCCAAGAAGTTACACGGCCGTGTAACTCTTCCTGGTGACCAGATCTACTTTTTAGCCCACTTTGAGTTGTTTATTCACTCTTGTGCTGTCATTCCCATGCTACACGACCAGATCCAGATCCAACCTGATTTTGAGGCCATGTGATGAAGATAATGGGTGTTGGAATGATGATGTTTGCCATTGTCCATTTTACCATTTTGCCCTTGGTGTGTTAGTATAAATAGATGTGTCTAGTTAGCCTTAGAATCATCTCATTTTCCATTAACTTCTGAATACTCTCTAGATACATTGAGTTTGTGTTTGTGTGCTACTTCAAGTGTGGATTATCTTCATTTTGTAAGTTTATTTCTCTTTTACTAGTCATGAGTGGCTAGTAACTTTATTTTCTGGTTTTGTATTAAGGATTATGATTGTGATTTAATATAAAGTTTGATGTTTGATTTTATATCTTTCTAGTGATATGATTTTGAGATTTAACAAGTGTTTGGTTTTTATTTATTTCATATTGGCCATTTGATCTTACATATCAACCAATCTAGTCATACAAATTATAAAATCCGTAATTGTTTTATAAAATGTTATTTGTGATAATCATCTTTAATTAGGTGAAAATCATATCTCATGTTTTAACGCTTCAACGCTTGTTTAGGAGTATTGAACATTGTTGGGAACATTTACATAAATCATAATGCAATCTTTCATTCAAATTCTATGATCTTATCTAGATTTGATTAGTAAGATTAGTCTTAGTTAATGAGCTTCTCTTGACTAAGGTATATTAGGTGAATGGTGTATGTGCGAGCTTTCGGCATGCACAAAGTACCAACTTAGAAAGATTAAAGTTATAAACATCATTCTTATTGTTATTTCCAATCATATGACTATAAATGCAAAACCAGAATTTGTCCCCAAATTATAAAAACAATCATTCTATATATTTTGTCCCAAGTTATTTGTTCTTGACATTTACATTATTGTTGTCCATTTATTCATCAAAACCCCCCCTTTGGTTACTTTCTTTACAAGTTTGACTTCCGTGAATTCAAGGTGTAATCCATTAGACCATCGCTCCCTGTGGATCGACCCTGCTTGCCATTCATACTACACAGTTAGTATTTATAACAAGTAGTGCAATCACGAGATATCGGTAATTAATAAATCATTTCAAAGCCATATTTCAACTCTTAAATTTTGTTGGTTACGACACTCAACAGATCCCGAACTCTGTTCATGGAGATTTCTATGATTTGATCTTGTTAGTCTTCCGCTGCATATGTTTATGTGTTATTATGACTGAATCCCAGCAGTGGTATCAAAGCCTCTGTTCATATGTTATTTGCACTTTAATGAATATGATTTCTTGCATGCTGTTAAATTTGAAAAAACTGCATAGAGTTGCTGCTAGAATTATTCGATTTAACATGTTATGATCATAGGATGATGTTAGAACTTGAATGTTCATATGTGTATGCTTATAATTTTTAAAAAACAAGTTTTTCTTGTGCCTCCATGCAAGATTTTGAAAATTGCTAGGGTGAGGCAGGTTTTTCTATGCCTCCTTGATACCTGGCAGCTAGGGTTACAACCTTAGCTTGCCTTGCAAGTTTCCTAACTTGCTTAGCTGCCTTAAATGCCTATTGACTTAATTTGATTATTCCAATAGGATTTAATTGTTTATAATTAATTGTTAAAAGGTATTAATTGAATTAATTAATAAATAAAATACTTTAGATTGTTTATTTAATTAATTGTTAATTAATGTTAATTGAATTAATTAAATGAGATATTTTAATTTGTTTAAAATACATTTATATATATTAGAAGATTATGTATATATAAAATAACAATTAAAACAAAAACATTGGTCAAACCATGACTAGGCTCACCCACTAAAATCGTGTATGGGGTTTGAAGGAGGGTTCTTATGAACCCAAATGAGGTCGGTTTTTAAATGGCATTAATTCCCTACCACCTTCACTGCCCATCACTTTTTGCCTTGTGGAGGTACCTTTTGCCATGTGGAGTTACCAAAAGGGTTTGATACGACAATGTTTCTCTCTCTAAGTTAAAAGTATTAACTTAAAGTATTAAAAAAAGTCCCGTTTTAATTGTATAAAATGTGAGATTTTATGCTACCAATGAGAAACACACATTCTCTTTATGATTTGCTGACGGAGCTGTGTGGTTAATCGGCACGTCAGGTAAGGTCATAGTCGAGGGTGATGTGGCACTCACGATTCTCAAGCGTACCTTGAGCCAGGCATCACGCGGGTTCTGCATGGTCAATTCATCATCTGATTCATGATCCACGACATCCCTGTCATGAATTTGAGATGAGCACAAACGATATTAATATGCCATTGACACTAGTCAATGAATCTCATAGATCTAGGAATTTCATAGTGATTGAAATTGGTAAAGAGTTTTACCTACCTTAATGACCATTATGGTGTGATTACGGCATCCCTCTTCACATCATAACTAGAAGATTTTGGATCCTAGCCTTGTTAAATAATAAATGGGGTAATTATTTAAAATGATTAAAATTCAAACTAAACTAAAACCTTGTCTTATAGATGTCTGTCAGATCTAAACACAAACTTTCCTCATATTCCTCCTTCTCCTCCTCCTCCACTGCCATCCCGATCTAGTGAGATCGATAGCCTGACGTTTGCTGACATGTCCATCAGACTCGAGAATTGTTTCACGATTGTCGGGTAACAAGAAAAGCGGGAAATCTTGGTGTCCAAAGGAGTTAGCCACGGATGTGTTGCTTAACTCGCTTCCTAGTTCATGTCATCAAGGCTTTATAAGCTGTGATGAGAACCATCTGGATATGACCTTGATTGAGCTGCACGGTTTGCTAAAAATTGCTGAGGCTAGTTTAAGGCAACACCATAGCTCAAGTTCCACCGTTCATGTCTTGGGCATTCATCATGGTGATGCTGAGTAGAAGAAAGTTTCTCATCCCTGACAATGCCTATCAATATCAAGTATTCTAATCGTTGTTAGGCCCTATTCTTAGTGAAATTATATCATATAAGTCATGGTATTACTGAATTTTGTACTTAGTACTTGTATGTGAGAAAAAGATAAAAATAGGGACTAAAGACGTACAAAATGAAGAAGTTTGGATAAAGTCACTTTTTAGTCGAATACGTACGCGTGCCGCGAGTAGAAGACATGCGCGTCACGGATAGTCAAAGGATCATGTGATAAGTTGAATTTGAAACAGCGAAAAACGGGGATAAGGATTAGCCATGTGCGACGCGATTAGTTCGAATTCTCAACTATAAATAGAGGTCTCTAGGTCGAATTTCAGTAGCGAAGTAACGACCCAAAGGTGCAACCTAGGCTTCTTTGACTCAAGAATTCGGATTTTAGCAGCTTCAATTTGTATTTTTATGTTTTTAATTTCTTTTTAGCATTTTAATAGTTTTAGTATTTGCTTGATTCATTCGATTCTGGATTATAGAATCAGTTGGAACAAGTTTAGTTTGGATATTTTCGAAGTTAGAACATTGTGGTTTCTGGAATTGGCTTTAGTTTATGATAATCATTCGTATTTGAGTTATATTGCATGTTTTCGGTACTAGTTTATAATCAATTGCTTGTTTACTGTTTTGGATGGTTTAATGCTTCTGATTTCTCTGGAATTCACTTCTGGAATCAGTAAGTAAGTTTGGTTTAAAGTTTGAAGTTGTTTAGTTTAGTTAATGTTTGTTTTAGTTTTCGGTATTGCAATTTATCGATTTTCGGGAAGTGAAGGAAACACCGCCGACTATAGCGTGACACTGTAGTTGGTCATTCTGACACTATATCTTGACCACGAGACTCCCACGGATCGACCCTTGCTGCTACTATACTAGTTTGTGGGAGAGGTTTTATTTTCTATTTTTGACCGCATAACGACCTAGGCGTGTCAAATTTTGGCGCCGTTGCCGAGGAGTTGTGCGCTTAAGATAGATTGTCAGTGGTTTGTTTTCTGATTTTTATTTTACTTTTTGGTTTTTTAGTTGATTTAGTAATTTGGTTCTTGGTTTTGACGGTCGTTTGCACTAGTGCATGCGTACCTGTCGAGGTGAGCAAACATCACCTCTTTTATTCAATTTTGAGATTGAACGAACCGCACGCAGAAACTGTGTGCGTAGGCGCTTGATCAACATGATCCCGATAGTGTAGTAGTTGAGGACATTACCAATGAGCCCACGGGCGAGGTAGTGGGGGAAGCATCATTTATACCCCCAGTTTCATCAGAGTTTCATATAGGGTCAACTAGTGCTAGTAGTGGTGCAGTTTCAAACCTGCACCCATACCATCATGCACTCAGCCTATGGTTCAACCTTGAGTCAACCGATTGTCAACCCTTTGGGAAATCCCGTATCCGCTGCAATGACTTGGGGAGCGTCGACCCGTGATGGCACCCCATGTTTGCGACAGCCGGTACCAGTTTCTCAACCACAACCATTACAACAACAACCACCCATTTATAAACCTCAACCACCTTTTCAACCCATACCACAACAACTTCAAGTACAATCGAAACAACCACTGCAACAATACCAATATCAAGACGGAGAGCCAGTCTACGATGATGAGGATGAAGGATGGATGCTAAACCATACTGTGCAGCAGAATCAACAATGGAACTGAGGCCGGGGACCTCCAAGACGATACCAACAGCAACATCAACAACAAGGGCAGCGATATTATAACAACTAGTTAAATAATGACGGTAATTTCGTTCCACCTTTGTACTTTGCTCAACCGATCGCGCAGTCGGTTGCATCACACTTCCAACCTCGGGAGTATGATGACGCATCGCCCATTTATTTTCCTGAAAATGGTTAACCGATCGAGCAGTCGGTTGCATCACACTGTTAGGTGTTTTACCTGAATTTAGAGGATATAAGCAAGATGGCCCTTACAATCATCTGTATGAGTTTTTGGCCATAGCTAATGCTAATATTCCTAGGAACACTAATATGAACATTTTAGATTAAGGCTATTTCCTTTTACTCTAAAAGATAAGGCCAAGTATTGGTTCATATCCTTGCAACCTAATAGCATTACAACCTAGGAACAACTTAAGGCGAAATTTCTCCAAGAGTTTTACCCGGCCAGCAAGACGACAGAAATTAGGCGAGCTATCCAAGATTTTCAGCAAAATCCAGGAGAGGCGTTTCACTGCGCATTTGAACGATTGAAGGAGCTGATGCGATCCTGTCCGCACCATGACATTCCATGTGGCAACTTGTGAAGTTCTTCTATGATGGGGTAGATACAACAAATCAAGCTATGATCAACGCTTCATCTTGTGGGACAATTATGATGCAAGAACCAGATGACACCTAGAGGTTTTTGGAGCAATTAAGTAGTGGGTCTAAAGAAAATTATTCTGCAAGAAAGCCAGTTAGCACCGCAGCAACAGTTGGGACCGATAATGAGTGGAGAAAGGAGGTCAAAAAGGAGATAGGAGAATTGAATAGAAAGTTTGATAGGCTGATGGCAACACTTCAACAAGGACCACATAATCTTCAGCAATGTAATCAACAAGGGCAGAGGACCCAGGAGGTCAATCAGGTTTATGGTCAAGGTCAACACAACAACAATAATGGACGACCATACCGACCTTACAATCAAGGAAACCAGAATTATAACAACAACCAGCCTTACAAAAACTGTCAAAACAACTATCAAGGACCACCTTCCAATAAGCAGAGATAGTTCTAGGCTGTCAACAACCATGGTCCCAGTGGTAGCAACAACAGCAGCGGGTCAACAACTGTTAACAACAACCGTTCCAATACAGAAACGTCAGTAGAAATGATAGCAAAGATGTATGAAATCGTGAACACAAGTCAACAGCAGACCTAGGAAAATGCTAAGGCAATTGCCAACATGGAGAGGCAGATTGTACAGATGGCTGAAGACCAAAGAAGGAGAGATAATGGGAAGCTGCCAAGTAACACGGAAGTAAATCCGAACCATACCCAAAGAGTGGGTAAGGAACATGTCAATGCAGTGGAGACAGAATGGAGGAATGTTACAATAGAAGACTTGGTAGGAAAGGAGAGTGAAAAATAAGGAGGAAGAATGTGACCATAAAGAAGAACAATCAACCATAGCTGGCATAAAGCATAAAAAGAAAACTACAAAGAAGCAAAGGAAGCAAAGTGCGCCGAGTGGGCCGTCGATTAATTAGCCGTTGTGGGATGAATTAAGGAATTCCCCGGAGGATACAAGGATTCTCAGAGAAATATGCAAGAGAAACGAGCAGATTAAGATGCCAACGCCAGAAACAGTACGACTCACGATCAAGGCGAGTGAGGCTTTGTTGGGAATATTGCCCAAAAAGAAAAAAGATCCCGGTTTACCATTAATCACCATCACTGTAGATGACGTGATTATTCGGAATACATTATTGGATTTGGGAGCAAGTGTAAATGTGTTGCCCGGGTATCTTTACGACAAATACAAGAATGAAGAATTGGAGCCGGCAAAGACAGTGCTACAACTGGCAGACCAGTCGACAAAGGTCTTTCAGGGAAAGTTGACAAATGTGATTGTCAAGGTTGGTGACTTTTTCTACCCCGTAGATTTCTTAGTAATGGAATACGAAAGCTTGGAGGATGCGCGAGCATTGATTTTAGGACGTCCGTTTTTGGCGACAGCTGGGGCTGTGATGGATTGTAAAACAGGTGATATGGACATCACCTTTGGCACACGTAACGAAGATTGAATATGTTCGGGTGTCCAATAACGCTACCACTGGGGTACGATAATCAATATTTGAGCAACAGACCATTGATGGCACCAAAAGTGAAAGGCAAGGGTAAGAACCAAGTGCAAGAGAATGAAAGCGAGGATGAATAGATTCTTTGGAGAGCAAAAGGGCATCCGCTGGCCTCAGTCGATAAAATGCAACTTTAGACATGATAGAGATGATGAAATTGAAACACCAACAATACGAAAAGGACACAATATGCAGGGAAGCGAAGGTTTTTCAGATTTTGGATGCTTAGCAGCAATGTATAAGTCAGGTAAGTGACCGGATGACGCAACTCACGACGCTGCTGGAAACATTAGTCCACGATTTCGCACCCGAAATGAGAAAACTCGTACCAAAGGAGGAATGAAATGAAGCAACGTTTGGCTGAAGACGTTAAACTTAACGCTTGTTCGGAGGCAACCCATCCGTAAATAGGTTAGGCTCTTTTTTTGGAAGTAATTAGGAGAAATTAATCATCATCATTGTAGGAATTCATAGCACGAAGCAAGTGTGGGGTCAATTGAGAAGAATTCCAAGAATTGAAGGTCGCGACGCGGTGAGAATATAACCACGCTGTGCGTTCGCAAGGTAACCCGATGTGCAGGGGTTGTTTTGGACACGCGCGATACACATCGCCTTTATGTGCGTCGCGGAATACGATCGGTCAGAAACCGCCATTAAAGGTACGTAACCTCTCATCGCACCACACACATACAACGACGCGCCAAAACATCCGTTTTTTCCAACTTTCTAGTATCTGCTATCGAGGTATGTCACTTAGAACTCATTCTTTCAAGTTATTACATCCGTTTGACGTGCGAATTTGATCGAAATAGTCGGAAGTAGAGAAACTTAGAAAATCGGCAATGCCAACTCGTAGAGTGAGTTATTTGCAAAATTCTCACCCTAGGGGGGCTAGTCGGTAGTTAGGGTGCCTTGTATACGTGTTGAAATGGATTGAACAGGTGATTTCTAGGAAATTTTCGCAACAGTCCTACGGCGCGACGCGGGGTGTTCATAAGCCACGCCACTCTTATTGGGGCGACGCGCAAGGACTAATTTTGAAAAAAAATTCTGTTATGATTTGTGTACAGATGGCTAAGTGCGGTGATTACAGACCGGGACACCAGTTTCTACAGTTTCCAGACATGCTTGAGGAGACTCCGCGTTACCGTATTCGACTTGGGGAGCTCCGTTCCTGACCAGTCCTCGGTGCGATCGGTTTCGATCGAGCTTTCCTGACCCAGGTGGGGTTATGGGACCAGCTTCTACCCTTCATCCATCGTACCTGGACCCATCCCGAGGAGGCTTTTACTTTCACGTGCCAGGGCTGGGATAGACTAATGGCCACCGCAGATGACATTTTGTACAAGGAGCTCGTGCTTGAGTTCCTTTCTACCTGTAGATACACCCCAGCCTCACGGGAGCCACGAGCCCAGCTAGTCCGATTCAGACTCGGAGGACAGAGTAGGGAGTGTACACTCCGGGAGTTTGGCAGACACATAGGGCTTTACACCGAGACAGAGATCGGTAGTATTCACTTTCCACCGTTCTTTGCTGCGTGCTTCAGGGATCAGCCTCAGAGGGAGGCAGATGTAGTTACTTAGGCAATGATGTCCAATGAGATGTTCGAGGCTGGTTCAACCAAGGAGAGTTAGCTCCGCGCCCCCCTCCACCGACTGATGCACCGGATCGTATCCACCTCTATCATGCAGATGAAGGGATGTGAGAAGGTGTCCCGAGATGATGTTTACTACATGTGGGTCCTCTCTGACCCCAGCAGGTTCCTCAACCTGCCGTATGCTAGGGTAGTGTCCTTGACATCCAGGGCGACGGGCTCGACTGCCAAGAGCCCCATGGCTGGTGGGCACTTCATTACCCGCCTGGCCTGATCATACGACATTGTCACAGCCGAGGTTCTTGCCGGCTTGGCCCCGATACTACCCACGCAGGCCTCGATACGTTATTTTAAGAATATGGGGATCATCCACCAGCCGCGACATGGTGTATTCGATCTGATGCCGACGATTGAGGCAGTTGGCCGACAGGCACAGGAGGAGGCAGAGAAGGAGGAGTAGCTTTTATGCCGGCCCGCCCAGCGCCAGAGAGTGGATGCGCCTGTCCAGCGACCACCACAGACACAGCCAACACCGCAGCCGGTAGACGTACAGGCTGCCTTGAGGGATCTGGATATGAGGATGGCGCTTATGGAGGCCCATCACCGCTGAATGGCAGAGACGCAGAGGATGATCATGCTCCAGTTGTAGATGGAGGACATAACACCCTACCCTCCTAGAGATCGAGATGATGAGGCTAGTCCATGTGGGACTCAACATGATGATTGATTGTACTTTTTCTTTCTTTTGATCTTTTGAAAACATTGTACATAACCTGCTACTATCTTTTATATTTTGTTTGTTGTTCTTTTTGCGTTTAATTTGTTTGTGAGTGTTTGTTTGTGCAAGTACCAATGGAAATCTACCGAGGAGTTGTTTCACACAAGTGTGGGGTCATTGTACCCCTACACTTGCCATTCACCGGTGTGTTCACTGTTGCACCACAACTCCAGGAATCTGAATCATGGTGTACGAATTTTTATCCTGTGACAATTGGTTCCAACAAACAGTCTACCGTCAAAAGGGGTAACTCTTTCTCCTTTATTCTGAACTATTTTTATGTACAACGGGGACGTCGTACGATTTTAGTGTGGGGTGTGGACGGTCGAAAGAGTTTATTTTTGAAATTTTTGCAGAAAACAAGTAATTTTCCAAAAATTTTAGCAATTTTTTCAAAAATTTTAAGATATTGTAATTTTGAAACGGATAGCTTTTGAATGTTATAACATTGGTATTTTTCAAGAGATACTGTTTAGATGTAAGCATGCTATTGTTTAGTCAAATAAGTTGAGTTTTTTAAGAGTTAGAAAAAATTTTAGATTTGGAATATTTTAGCATTGGAATCTAGGAGAGAACTGTCAATCAGTGGCATTTGTTGTTCGAGCTGGTAGGTCCGAAAAGGATGACCCCGAAGGGGTATTTATGCACGTTACTACTTAAGATCGTCTGGTCTGGGATAGTATTTTTGAAAGCTCGTTATACTTACAACATCGAAAGTCATGGACATTTCTTTAGCGGCCTTTAGAATCTGGATGAGTACGTTTGCTTTTGCATACTGAAAATTTGTAATCAAAGATTCTTTAGAAAGTCATAAATTCCAAAGGGTATTCTGGTCATGTTTTTAAAAATCGTTTTCAATCTAACTTTTGAAAAAGTCAACTTTGAAACTAAAAGCATTCAAAAATGTTTGAGTCTTAGTTATAATTTGTTAAAAACTCTCTTGCTTGGGGACAAGCAAGGCACAAGTGTGGGGTGTTTGACAACGCCTATCAATATCAAGTATTCTAGTCGTTGTTAGGCCCTATTCTTAGTGAAATTATATCATATAAGTCATGGTATTACTCACTTTTGTGCTTAGTACTTGTATGCGAGAAAAAGATAAAAACAGGGACTAAAGACGTACAAAATGAAGAAGGTTGGATAAAGTGACTTTTCAGTCGAATACGTACGCGCGCCGTGAGTAAAAGACATGCGCGTCGCGGATAGTCAAAGGATCAGGCGATAAGTTGAATTTCAAACAGCGAAAAACGGGGATAAGGATAAAATGCGCCGCGGTTTTTAGCCATGTGCGACGCGATTAGCTCGAATTGTCAACTATAAATAGAGGTCTCTAGGTCGAATTTCAGTAGCGAAGAAACGACCCAAAGGTGCCACCTAGGCTTCTTTGACTCAAGAATTCGGATTTCAGCAGCTTCAATTGGTATTTTAATGTTTTTAATTTCTTTTTAGCATTTTAATAGTTTTAGTATTTGCTTGATTCCTTCGATTCTGGATTGTAGAATCAGTTGGAACAAGTTTAGTTTGGATATTTTCAAAGTTAGAACATTGTGGTTTCTGGAATTGGTTTTAGTTTATGATAATCATTCGGTTTTAGTTATATTGCATGTTTTCGGTACTAGTTTATAATCAATTGCTTGGTTACTATTTTGGATGGTTTAATGCTTCTGATTTCTCTGGAATTAACTTATGGAATCAGTAAGTAAGTTTGGTTTAAAGTTTGAAGTTGTTTAGTTTAGTTAATGTTTGTTTTAGTTTTCGGTATTGCAATTTATCGGTTTTCGGGAAGTGAAGGAAACACCGCCGACTATAGCGTGACACTGTAGTTGGTCATTCTGATACTATATATTGACCACGAGACTCCCACGGATCGACCATTGCTACTACTATACTAGTTTGTGGGTGAGGTTTTGACCGCATAACGACCTTGGCGTGTCAATCCCAAAGGAAGGGCTAAGGTTGGATGATCTGACCAAGGCTTTAAGAGAAAAGCTTATTTTGACATAGCACCCATGAGTGACCCGAATGAGATCATAGGTTTTACTGCCAGCTGAAGGGACATTGGAAATGTAGTTGCCTAAAATGCCTGAAGGATCTGAAGACGATCTGAGTCAAGGAGTTTGACACCTCAGGTATATCTGAACTCCATAGTATGTCAACTCCTCGTTCTTTATCCTTGATACAGGAAGTGTTCACAACATTTGCGTTGTATGCAGGGACTAAGTGAAAGCAAGAAGTTGAAGCATAGGAGCTGGATCTGATCATGAGATGTAGAAGCATTGTTGCTGTTGCAAGGATAAGAGATTACAGCTAGTGCTAATTAGTGGTGTATAATTAGATTATTATTTTTTGCTACTTGCCAGAAATGGCACAAAACATTGTTTCATATTGAGCATTGTTTAAGGATATTTTGTACTTTTCTTTTGATAATAAAAATGGTGATTTTTCCTTGTAAGCATAATTGTTTTGTTTCAAAATGTATCCTTACAATGACATATATATGAATATGTAAGTTGTAGTAATAATATAATCTTAAATGTTGGTTCATCCGAAAGTGTGTTGGATAAATTATGTTTGTGGTATTATCACTTAGTCCATTAGATAAGAATTGCATCACCAAGCTCTAAGTGGACACAGCTTGGAATCATTTGACTTAGAGTCAGATGACGTATGCGAATCTTGTCTACATGGAAGATGACAAGAATGTCATTCACAGGAAACTATGAAAAATACAATGGATCTGTTGGAACTTATCCATATAGATGTTTGTGGACCGTTCAAATCTGCCACAAGACATGATGAGTAATACTTCGTTACGTTTACTGATGTTTTCAGTAAAGATGGGTATGTTTATCTGATTAAACATAAGATAGAAACTTTGAAACGTTTAAAGAGTTTCGAAACGAAATGGAGAATCAACTGGACTAGAATATCTGAGTATTCTGTGAACATCTTAGGAACTATGAAACAGTTTCATAGGTTGTCTCCTACCAGAACACCGTTGCAAAGTAGTGTGTTTGAAAGGAGAAATCGAACATGTTGGACATGGTTCAATCTATGATATCGATGTGTCAAACTACACTTCCGATTGGTTTCAAAGGGTTATACCCTAGAAATAGAAACCTGTAACTTAAACCTCTTCCGATTGGTTTCAAAGGGTTATACCCTAGAAATAGAAACCTGTAACTTAAACCTCGTATCCAACTAAGTAGGTTGCAAAGACATTTTCTGAAATGTGGAGTGGGGTTCATCCCTCACTAGCATATAGAAAGTCTGGGGTTGTGAAATCTTCATTCATCAAAACATTGAACCTAGATCAGAGAAGTGTCATTTCATTGGTATCTCTAAAGTCCTTTGGATACTTGTTTTACAAGTCACTTGAGAACAAGGTGTTTGTGTCTCATAGAAGAGTCTTTTTGGGAAAAAGCTCATATCCAAAGAAGCCAGTGGGAGAAAGATTGATATTGAAGAGCTTCAAGGATCAACCAATGAAAGAACCTTTAGTTAACACTAGCACTTAACCAGAGGATGAGAATCATGTTGAGAAAACTGACATATCTCCACATCCTTTTTGTATATCCAGTAGAGTTAGTCACTCTCATGAGTATTATGATCTCATATTACTGAAAGTGACACACTATTAGTGGTAAAACACTGGTTGGCAAGGATGAGTCATCTAACTACATAGAAGCATTGGCGAGCCTAGTTGCTGCCAAATGATAGAGAATATAAAACACAAGATTCAGTCCATGTTTTGATGGATCTTACACCTAGCCTAAAAACCAGTGGGAGTAATTGGATCTTCAAAAGAAAAATAGAATGAATAGGAATGTACACACATTCAAAGCAATACTAGTTGAGTAGGGTAGTACTCAGACTCAAGAAATTGATTCTGAGGAAAGGCACTCTCATCAGCAACTGAGAAAGAATCTGTTAGGATATTATTTGCCACATGTTCATTTTATGTGACATGGCAAAGTGGATGTTGGAACCGCTTTTTTAAGTGGAAATCAAAGGGGTTGTGTGTATGACATAACCAAGAGGTTTTGAACATGCCAAATATCCAAATAGAGTGTACAAAGCTTCAAAGATTCATATGTGGTATCAAACAAGCATCTCGCAGCTGGAATCTTTGTAGTCATAAAATGCCAAAGAGTTTGGATTTTCATGAAGCATAAATAAGTCCATATTTATGTCAGAGCTAGTGGGAGTACTATTGTAGTCTGCCTAGTGATGTATGTTAATGACATACTGGGAAAATCGTTTCCTATAAGGAATCTAGGAGATACAATATACGTACATGGAAAAAGGATCTATAGAGATAGATAAAAAACGTCTAGAAAAGGACTTAGCCAAAGTACATGTTTGAGTATGATCTTGAAGAAATTTGAGATGCATGACTCTAAGGAAAGGGTTTCCACACATAGCATAAACTGATTGGAGAATCAAAAACCCAGTACTAGAGAAGAACTGGAAAGAATTAGTCGAATCCCATATGCTTCTGCTATAGGATCGATCATGTATGCCATAACATGTACTTGACTTGATATCCTGTATGCTTGGAACATATTGAGTCAATTTCAGGACAACCCTGGCAGAAGTCGTTGGATCGCAGTGAAGAGTGTCTTAGGAGAACAAGAAATGTGTTCTTGGTTCATGGAGTAAAAGGAAGAGCTAAGAGTAACTGGTAATAGTGATGCCAGAGATGACTCTTGCTCTCAGTCAGGATAGGTGTTCCAGTTGAAGGATAAATAATAACTTTGAAATGTTCCAATTTGAAATGTATAGCAGCTAGTATGGGAGACTTCTTCATACCAAGGGTGTAGTCGCCTTGACTAAGGAACCCGAGGACCATGACAAGTCGGGACACATAATCAGGGATTGCTGCTGTGTTTAGAAACCAAGTTGAGACATCATAGTGAATAGGGGCATCATTGGAAGAGTATCCGACTGATCGTTTCACTAAGAGTTGGACACGGACCAAGCATGAAGGTCATATTAGGGTCCATAAGCGTCATGTTTGTAAGAAATAAGACATAAGTATTTTAGTTGTTGGTTTGATAACCGAAGCATATAACAGTAGATAGATTTTATCTGACTTGGTGTATTATTAATGGAGATATAATAAAGAGCTGGAGAGCTACCATTTGCATTAATTTATTACTGTGTTTCACTTTAGCATGTTTAGAACCCGCTTCCCTAGTATTAATTTACTCAAACTTCCACAGTCGGTCGTACTCTTGGAAGCGAGTAGTGATTTAAGACTGTCATGGAGTGTTAGTAGATTGTCTATAGAGATTAGACATAGCATAGTGATTGCGACTAGCCCTCATGAGTACTTGATAAAGATTCAAGTATTGGAACTGCCCGCACGTAGAGATTACTTCATGGATTAAGTCATAGGTAAACTTGGATGATAATATCTTTTATTCTTCAAACCGAGATACATGGGGGATCTGCCTGTGATTCTGCCATACTTCAATCTACTCAAGCGCTATTCGTAACTGGTAGTTATAACGGGTATGTCCGGGTATGATATGATGAAATAAACAGAGACTATGTAGTCAAAGTTTATCTGTTCCTTCTGCCCTAGCAAGGAGAAGCGATATCTATGGGCCCCTCGATGATTTGATGTTGACGTTAAGTGTTTGGCCAAACCCAGACTAGATTGATGTGTTCGATCAGTAGTCTGACAGAGTCATCATAAATCTCTATCGGGAAACAAAATTTTGAAGCTTCGGACTTGACCTTATCTATGGTCCAGGTTCATAACGAAATCTTGTAGAACAGAGGAATAATTGATCACGTATCTAGGTGTCATTTCTTTTGTATGATCAGAGTTCGGCAGTTGCATAGGATGACACACTCTGCTAATTTTCAGGTTATATTGAGACCACACTAGTTAACAACTTGTCCAAGTAGGAGACTGTTGGAATAGTGTCCAAGGTCATCAACTTGTGGTAATATTTCTGATAATGGTAGAGTCCTTCTGGGTTACCCTCATGACCCATAAAAACAAACAGAGTCAGAAATAAATAGAAAGGGAATGATTAGTTTATTAATTTATTGAGAAATAAATTAATTAGAAACTAGATCAATAAATTAATTGATAAATTAACTTATAATCAATTAAAAGGACCATATTGTAATTGATTAAAGGTTTAATCAATGGAACAATGTCCAGGGGGTGCAGCCGCCAAAAGGCTCCTAAGTTTGAAACCCTAGGAGCCTTGCACTATAAATAATGGCCTTGGGGTTCAACCCTAGGGCATCCAAGCCTCACTATAAATAATGGCCTTGGGGTTCAACCCTAGGGCATCCAAGCCTCACTTTGAGCCGCCATCTCTCCCTCTCTCTCCCCTTCTGCGAAATCTTCATCCCTCTTTAGGGTTTGAAGGGTTTTTGCCTCCTTTCCTAGTGGAAGTTCTGATCTGTCTGGTTTTCTGGTGTTCCTGGTTATGAGTCATTAGAGGGATTTACACTTTGGATCCTGTTCATCCTTTGGAAGATGCTGTTCATCAGATTCAAAACAAGAGATAATCCTGAGGTACATTCTGTTTATGTTTTGTTTCTGTAACTGATATGAACTGTATGATCCTGAACTCTGTTCATGGAGATTTATGTGATTTGATCTTGTTAATCTTCCACTGCATATGTTTATGTGTTATTATGATCGAATCCCAACAGGATCAACTACCCAACCAACTACAGTGAACTCAAATGACGACACTCAACCGATTCTCCAACCTATGGCCGTAACACCCGACTCTTCCCACACACCAGACCAACCAGGCCTAAACGAAAACCACCCACTTAAACCAAAAAACTCGAAGATCCAACGTATCCAGAAAAAAATACGGCCTTCCAGTTATTGAGAACGAACCTGAGATGCACCCAAACAGGGACCACAACCACCTTTCCTTACCAAAACCAACCCAATTTTCAAACATACAAAACTTCCCAAGGAAGATACCCAACCACCTCGACGATCAAAACCCTGTCCGGAAAGCAACACATTAAAATTTCCAACCGTTTCCCAGATCAGTTATCCAACCGATCCTTAACGCACTGTCGAGAAAATCTACAAGTCGAACGCTTCCAATACAACCGTTCCACCAATCCGAGAGAAATCCTGAAGAACTGGGCCTAGAATTCCAAATGATGAAGAACCGAGGTGTTCTTTGCTTCCGAAAGAACAAGCACACCATTAACCATTTCCCTGCTGACACCTTCCCGGTTGATCTACCATACGCACCACCATTACTACACAACTTAGATCAGAACTGTTGGAATACGATAACATAAAACAAACGCAGCAGAAACTTAAAACAAAATCGTATTCAACCAGGATCACAGAATCATGCACACTTTTGTAACTGTAAAATCAAGAGGGTTCAAGAAATACCTTTTAGATCTCAGATCTGATATTGTTAGGATGACGAGAGCCCAAAGTAGAACTCCTCTAATGTAATCGCACCCAAGACAACGATCCAACACCCGTTGATGTAGTATATACATTTGCTTGAAGTTTTAGCACGTAATACTTAGGGTTTTGAAAGAAATCGGCCGTATACCGAGGGGTGGGAGGAGAGTGACGAAAATTAGGGTTTTGGTAGCCCCTACAACTCAGATCTAGGGTTGTATTTATAGTGCTCCTCATCCTTATCCCCTCCTTTGTGGATATTTCACTTTAGTCCTTTATCTTTATTAAGTTTCTAATTAATATACCTTTACTTTGGTATATTAATAAACTTAACCATTAAGTTTCTAATTAATATACCTTTACTTTGGTATATAAATAAACTTAACCCCTCAAGTTTATTTTCGATCTCTTTTAGCTAAATCGTCTCTTGCGTGTAACCCAAAAGGACCCTACTATTTATAATAATATTACCAACTTGTTATAACGATGGACATATAACCAACAGTCTCCCACTTGCACTTGTTATAACAAATGTATGGGCTAAAATTCCTTAACCTAGTAAGGTGTATGTCATCCTAGACAAATGCCGTGTTCATCTAATGAAACAGCCTTTAGGCAAGTGATCAAATATTCCTTTGTTCTACAAGATATCCATATGAACGTCTGACCTGGAATTCTGTCAGTCTCAAACATTCAAGATTATGTTTCCCGATAGAGATTTGTGATGACCACAACAAACTGCACTTATTGATTCTATATCAATTCAGTTCGAGTACGGCCGTACATTTGCTGTCAACACCAAATCATCGAGGGGCCCACGAATATCGCTTCTCCTGTTAAGGCAGAAGGTACAAATAAACTTTGACTACACGGATCTCGCCCACTCATCATGTCATATCTGGACATTCCCTGTATGGCTGCCAGTTACGGACAACGTTGGAGAAAACTAAGACATAACAGACTGCAGGACTAAGAATCAGTGCATCTCCGCTTGAATAATATAAGATATTACCATCTTAGAATTACTCATGACATATTCCATGAAGTAATCTCTAAGTACAGGTTACTCAAATACTTAATCCCTATTAAGTACACATGAGAATTAGCGCATCTCTATGCTATGTCCATCTCTATGGACAATTTACTAATTCCTCATGTCAGCCTTGAATCAATACTTACTCCCAAAAGTATGACCGACTGTGGACGTTTTGAATAATAAAATAATTATTCAGGATGTCAATAAAACATGCAAAATTGGAACACAATGATAAAATAATGAAAAGACTGCCTTCATGCATATATTAAGTTCTCCACATAATAATCTTCAAAACAAATAAAGTTTTACATTGCTTAAGATCCCAACACAAATCAAACTAAATTAAATACACTCAAACCAACTCATTTGCAAATCTGATGCCCATCGACCTAGTATGAGAATCATGCTTGGCCTGAGATAATGGTTTAGTGAATGGATCAGCAAGATTATCTTCTGATGAAACTCTACTAATCGTGATGTCTCCTTCTTCAACGAGCCTCCGGATATAATGGTACTTCCGGTGTATATGCCTTGTGCGCTTGTGAGCTCTGGGTTCTTTCGCCAAGGCGACTGCACCCTCATTGTCACAGAAGATCTCAACTGGACCATCAATGCTAGGAACAACACCGAGATCCCTGATGAACTTCTTCATCCACATGGCTTCCTTTGCAGCTTCATTAACTGCAATATACTCAGCCTCCGTTGTCGAATCAGCTACTGTTTCTTACTTGGTACTCTTCCAAGTTACTGCCCCACCATTCAGTAAGAACACGAATCCTGACTGCGAACAGGAGTCGTCTCTATCGGTTTGGAAGCTAGCATCACTATAACCACTTACAGTGAGTTCTTCCATGCCGCCATAGACCAAGAACACTTCCTTCGTCCTCCGAAGATACTTAAGAATGTTCTTGACTGCGGTCCAATGATTTTCACCAGGATTGGCCTGATAACGACTCGTCATACTCAAGGCACAAGAGACGTCAGGCCTTGTACATAACATGTCATACATGATTGATCCCATTGCTGAAGCATATGGGATTCGACTCATTCTTTCTCGTTCATCACTAGAACTAGGACATTGGTCTCTACTCAATGTCATACCACGTTGAATAGGCACGAATCCTTTCTTGGAATCCTGCATCTTGAACCTTTTCAAGATTTTGTCAATGTATGTACTCTGGCTTAAACCAATGAGTCGCCTAGATCTATCTCTATAGATCTTTATACCAACTATGTATGCCGCTTCTCCCAAGTCTTTCATAGCGAAACAATCCCCAAGCCAAGTTTTAACACATTGCAACATTGGGACATTGTTTCCTATGAGTAGTATGTCATCAACATACAGCACAAGGAAGACAACATCACTCCCACTAGCTCTGACATATACACATGACTCATCTTCACTTCTTGAAAATCCAAACTCTTTGATTTTCTCATCGAAGCAGAGATTCCAGCTGCGAGATGCTTGTTTGAGTCTATAAATCGACTTCACAAGTTTGCACACTCTATTGGGATATTTGGACTGTACAAAACCCTCTGGTTGTATCATATACACATCCTCTGAAAGTTTTCCGTTAAGGAAAGCGGTTTTTACATCCATTTGTCATATTTCGTAGTCATAAAATGCTGCGATGGCAAACAATATCCTGATAGATTTAATCATTGCCACTGGTGAAAAACGTTTTCTCATAATCAATCCCTTGGGTTTGAGTATAACCCTTTGACACCAGTCTGGCTTTATATGTGTGTACCTTTCCATCCATGTCTGTCTTCTTCTTGAAGACCCATTTACACCCGACTGTTTTAAGGCCAGGTGTTTGATCAACCAGGTTCCAAACTTGGTTATCATACATGGATTTCATCTCGCTCTCTATAGCCTCCTTCCATTTGGCAGCATCTAGGCTTGCCATTGCTTCCTGATAGCTGGTAGGTTCATCGTCATCTACCATTGACTCATCACCTTCAGTAATATGTAAACCATAAAATTCAGGTGCATGACGTACTCTATCAGATCTCCGGACAGGAGGTGGAGGTATGTCAGATTCCCCAGCTGTACTTGGCTGAGGCTCAATAGGTTTTTAACCTCTGATTGAGAGCTAGTGCCAACATCAGGTCCTTTATTGGTTGGTTCTTGAATCTCCTCAAGATCAATTTGGCTCCCACTGGCCTCTTGGTGTATCAGCTCCCTCTCTCGGAAGACTGCCCTTCGTGCAACAATCACCTTGTTTTCAGAAGGTTTGTAAAACAAATACCCAAAAGAACTAGCAGGATAACCAATAAAGTAACACCTCTCTGATCTGGGTTCTAGTTTGTCGATGGCTTCACGACGCACGTAAGCCTCACAACCCCAGACTTTCAAATGCGCTAATGAGGGTTTAGTCCCATTCCATATTTCAGAGGGTGTCTTGCTGACATTCTTAGTTGGTACAAGGTTCAGGACTTTTGCTGTAGTCTCCAAGGCATAGCCCCAGAAACTGACTGGAAGCGTAGCACGACTCATCATGGACCGAACCATATCAAGTAATGTTCGGTTCCTCCTCTCAGCTACACCATTATGTTGTTGTGTTCCGGGAGGAGTCAGCTGTGAAACAATTCCACAGTTCCTCAGATGATCGTAGAATTCTTGACTAAGATATTCTCCACCCCTGTCGGATCGGAGGATCTTAATCCTTTTGCCCCATTGATTCTCTACTTCGTTCTGAAACCTTTTGAACACCTCGAAGGTTTCAAACTTATGTTTAATCAAATAAACATACCCATATCTACTGAAGTCATCAGTAAATGTGACGAAGTACCTTTCTCCATGTCTTGTGGCTGATCTGAACGGTCCACACACATCAGTGTGTGTGAGGTCCAACAGATCCTTGCCTCATTCGAAGTTCCCCGTGAATGGCGCTTTTCTCATCTTGCCTAATAAACAAGACTCACATACATCATCAGAGTTGAGGTCGAATGATTCCAAAATCTCATCCTCTTGGAGTTTGGCGATGTGTTTCTTGTTCATATGGCCAAGTCGACAATGCCATAGACATGATTTATCCAATACACTTTTGGATGTATCTGAATCAACATTTAAGATTAAGCTATTATTTCTTCTAATGCTCACGATAGTTTCATAAATACCATTTGTAGGACATGATTTAAAGTAAAGACAATCATTTTTGAAAACTAAAATATTTCCATTATCAAAACCAAAATCAAAACCGTCTCGATACAAAGCACTAAAAGAAATAATGTTTTTAGCCATTTCTGGCGAATAGCAACAATCTAATAAATTAATAGAAAATCCAGTAGAAAGCACGAGCTCGTAATCCCCAATCCTCTTGACAGCAGCCGTATGTCTATTGCCCATGATCAAGTCAAGCTCCCCATGCCTTAACTTCTTACTTCTTCTTAGTCCCTGCACATCAGAGCAAATGTGAGTACCATATCCTGTGTCTAGGACCCATGAATTAGTAGTAGAAGTATTATGGAGTTCTATCATGTATATACCTGAGGTACCAGACACTTTGGGCTTGATCTTCTTGATCTCCTCCAGGTATTTAGGGCAGGTTCGCTTACAGTGTCCCTTTTCTCCGCAGTGGAAAGAAATGGCCTCATCAGAGTTTGGCGACGGCACTATCATAGAACCAGCCTTGCCCTTGTTGCTAGGGTTGGAGTTGGGGTTACCAACTTGACCCTTCCCTTTGCCTTTAGGCTTCTTGGCTTTCCTTTTCTTAATTGCCCTTTCCCTGATTGCCAATACCGGAGCCGTGGAGCTGGAGTTCTTAGATTTAGACATATTTTCCTCGGCAGTTTTTAGCATGCCGTGTAACTCCATTATGGTCTTTTCTAATCCATTCATGTTAAAATTCAGTGTGAACTGACTGAATGTACTGCTCAACGAGTGGAGGATGATATCCGTAACCAATTGCTGAGCGATTGGAAATCCAAGTCGCTCAAATCTGTCAACGTATGCTTTCATCTTAAGCACGTGTGCACTGACAGCGGTTCCCTCCTGCTGCTTGCAGTCTAGTAGGGCGATCATGGTGTCGTATCGTTACTGTCTAGCCTGCTCTTGGAACATTTCCTTGAGCTGGTCGGCCATGTCGAATGCCCCATCGGTCTCGAAACTCTTTTGGAGTTCCGGAACCATGGTCGCCAACATAAGACAAGCAACCTCATCCGACTGATCTTTATGCTTTTGCCAAGAATCCCTAACAGCTCTAGTTGCATCGTCAGCGGGAGCCTCAGGAAGAGCTGTATCCAGGACCCATTCTTTCTTATCATACCAGAGGGCGATACGAAGGGAACGCATCCAGTCCAAGTAGTTGGATCCCGTCAGCTTATCCTTTGAGAGGAGTTGCATTAGTGAGATATTTGTAGCCGAATTCGAATTTGCATTTGTGTTTGGAGCCATCTATATGAAAAGTAGATTTTAATTAGTTTGATTAATCCTTAAAAAATTAATTACCCAAAACAATAATTTTACTTAAGGCTAGAATCCATATTTCACTTCTTGTGGTGAAGAGGTATGCCGTAGTCACCCCCAAAAGTTATTTAGGTAGGCAATACTCTTTGCCAACTTCAATCTCTATGAAGCTTCTAGATCTCTCGGGATTCATTAAATCTAATCAATGGCATGTTTAATCCCATCATGCTTATCCTCTCTCCCGTGACGGGTATGCCGCGGATCACGGACTTGGATGGTAAATCGACCACGAAGGACCCACGTGACACCCGGCCCATGATTCATGAGTTATCGCGAGTATCACGTCATTTAGCCGAGTCCAATCCGACGCGTTGGCTATAGCACTTCCCACGCCGGAAGGGCCCGGTTAAATGTGTGGTTCTTTATGGGTAGCATGAGATTTACATTTTCATAAAACGGGATTTTGTTTCGTTATTTTAAAACATTTTAACCTTTTAATTGGCATAAGGGTCATTTAAACTTTTAAAACCGGTTTGAAATTGCCAATTTGACTTTTGAAAAATTCTATTAACTTTTAACAAATTTTCTTACTTGTGTTGTAAGATCCCAAAATTTTTGAGTAAATTTAAAAAATTTTAAACGGACACTTCAATATAAGAAAAGCCACTTAATTAATTTTCATAAAATTCCATAACTTATAAGTTTAATGAAAACACCCCAGGATTAACAGAAGTTAACGAAATCACAATATAGCGGAATATTAATTCAAAAACAGTCCTTCAATGAAGCAGCACAGTGTATACACGTCACGCCTTGCCATCCATGGTACCTGATGTACCTGAAACAGTAGTTTATATAGGGAAAGGGTAAGCATGGAGCTTAGTGAGTTCCTCAAAATACCATACGATCCATCACATAACATACAACACATCATAACCATTCATATGTCTGTGAGACTCGCGGGCTATCCCTGTTCCGCTGAAGACTCACGGGCAGTTCCCGTTCTGTCTTATCGCTCGCAGGCTTCTCCCGTTCCGTCTAATGACTCGCAGGCTATTCCCGTTCCGCCTATTGGCTCGCGGGCTGTTCCCGTTTCGTCTAATGACTCGCAGGCTATTCCCGTTCCGCCTATTGGCTCGCGGGCTGTCCCCGTTCCGTCCACAAACAATCATTATCATAGAAATAATTCATACAATTATTATAATAGGTAAGATCACCTTAGTCTAACATATCTTCCTTCCTATGCATGCAATATCACCTATAGTATAGTGAGAAGACTCACCTGATTGTAGTTGACTATATCGTTTATCTTTCTCGCCTTTGTATTTCCTTTCAACTTTAACTGTTAACATAATAATAAATCTATCATTTCTTAATCCTTAACTATATTATAGTCGCATCATTAAACCCTTCAATAATTCCAATATGATACTCCATGATTTATCAAGTAAAGAACGGCCAGGTAGAAGATTAGATGGGGTGGCAGGATCCTTTCAGCATTTTAGCCTTTCGGAAAATCCAACAACCAGATCCCAAGTAATCGGCCTAGGCACCGTCCTCGTAAGTAAATCAATCAGTATTATTTTCAGAGTTACGAATTGTTATAACGACGTTTTTAAGGTTTTTATTTACTATTGTTGGAAATGAATATGTTATACTTATTACATATTCTACTTCTTAATACAAAAATTATTTTACAATACCTAATTAAGCTATAGAAAGGTTTGTAGTTACCTTATGACCATTCGTCGGAATCTATAACTCCTTCGTTAGGCTTTCGAGCTTCTTCCGCTCACTTGCTTACTCTCTAGTGCTTAGAAACCTCTATATATTGGATTGAGATTTGTTGGTGTGGTTTATGAGATGTTTTGGGGGGTATTTATACTTGAATTCTTGAATAAAAATTGGCATGACACTTTTGACAAAAGATTTTAATAATATAATTTTGTTGAAATTAAAGGCCTTCTAGAATCAGTCTGTTCAAGACTGGTTTAGCCGATCTTAAACCCATTAAATTCACGTTTTTATTTGATATTCCGAAAATCCATCTCAATACCTTTCCAGGGATGTATGGTATGTATTTATACCATTTTTCTATGATTTATTATGATTTTTTGAAAACAGACTATCTAATCTGTCAATTCCGAACTAATCAGTAAAGATTGCATTTTTTACCATCGATAATGTCATTTTCAAGCTTACTATTATTTTTGGTAATTGTACTAGACTCAATTTTTAAACTTTGTGCACTGGTTTGAGGTCCAAACGATTTTTCTAGAATTAATTATGATTTTTCTAAAAACGACACAAAATGCTGATTTTCATATGAAATTGTAACTAAAGTTTTTCTTAGCTTTATAATTACCAATGACCATATAATTCCTAACACTCTTATTTTAAGTATATGTTATAATCAGGATACGGGTCTTACAAGTCTCCCCCACTTATTTGGATTTCGTCCCGAAATCCGCATTCTGTAACTCCTCTATGTATTTCCCATCGAGTCCTTATGTCCTTCAAAAATCCTCCTCGTCTTATTGCCGAACTTTTTCAAGATTTAATTATCTTTTCCTTTCAACATTCACATACCTCTGTAATAATGCTTAAGGTCCTATTATTCTCATTCACTCCATACTTCTTTTCTTCTAATTACTCTAGATGTACAAAAAAAAAACTCCTATTATTTTCATCTTTTGTAAGTTTTTTTTTTTTTTGGAGTACTGAACACTCTTTAAACTATTTCCATTATATGGAGACATAAAATTTTATTTTATTTCAAAAGTCTCTTTATTATCTCGTTCTCATCAGAGTCAAGCAGAGAATTTTGAAAAAATGTCACTTGGGGTAGTGAAAAGTCGCATCTACTGTAGTTAGTTTGAATTTCGGTAATTAAAACGTGAGGTGTCCTTTCAGTTCCGTGTGTCCTTTCGGTTCCAGCTGCAAGATACTATATATACAAGTATATAATATCATTCATTTTCAGTCTCATCCTCTCTTATCACTAGTTTGTTCGTGAACGAACTCATATTTAAAGTCGAGTCATGGAAAACAGATCTTCAATGGGCGATCTGTCGAACCCTGGACCTGGTTTTCCGCAAGGAGAGGGTACTTCAAACCAAGAATTCTTAATAGAGTTCGGTGACTCTAACATTCTAGACATCTATCATCCATACTTCGATTACCTTTCTAATGTTTTGTTTGATTTTGAATTATGGTACAGTCTTCCAGATATACTACCAATAGAGCATCTCCACGATGAGCCGAAAATTTTTCCCGAGTTGAACATTAACTCAGGAGATCCGGTGCATGCATCTGACTTTGCACTTGATCAGACTCCATGCCTTCTACCAGGTTAAATTCTTTTGAATGATCCATTTATAAGTATTCTATTTTGTTTTATCATTTGACATGTGTTATTTGTAGACCCATTTGTGGATGGTCTAACTGAGTACAATCCATTCATCGACGTACCCTCAATGAGCAGTAAGATCATCCCCATGAATCAAGGATTCATGGCTGACATTCAAAATGACAATCAATTACAGACGATTGATAACATCAATATTGATATGAATCCCGAGTTTTGGGTTGGTTTTCAATACCAAAATCACCTTCAGGTGATTCAAAGGAACCTAGAAGGATTTCAAAATCCTGGTATTTTAGTTGAAAACCAACAATTATTACCGATAGAGGCCACTAATTTTGATGAATCAATGTCCATCTTTGGGTCAAAAAATCAGGATCATGTTCAAATGATCCAGAATGATAACAATACAATTGGATTTGAACCTTCTAGTTCAGAAAACATAGCAGGCGGCAGTGGAAGAGGTTTCAGACATTTATTAAGTAGGGAAATAATAGTTGAACACTTTAACGAACCAATTGAGAAAGCTGCGAAGGAACTCAACATTGGAATGACACAATTAAAAAAACGCTGTAGAGAATTAGGTATCAATCATTGGCCCCAACGACAACTTACGAGTTTGCAAACCCTTATTGATCGTGCTGAGGTAAAGAACTACATTTTTTTATTCCTTTATATCATAAGGTTGAAATTACTAAAGTTATTTGTGCCACAGGAATTTGGTAATGAATTTATTGAGGCAACAAAATTATCGGGAGATTTAATACCCAACCTAAAAAAAGAAAAAGAAGCGATAATTGAAGGGTTACAATCGGGTCTAACAGACGGCACAAAGAAGCTAATACAAGCTGCTCATAAGGTTGTATTTAGGAAAAGAAAAATTCAGGAAAAGGGGGAAACTTCATCAAGAACTCATACACAGCAGCAATCTCTGCCATCTAATTCTGGTATGAGTAGTATTAACCCTGGTTTACTCAAGTCTTCGAGTGAAGAGAATTTTTGAGGCTTTGTAGGTGACCTAGCCTGGTTTCCTCCTTCTTATAGCTACCCCCAACTGGTTCCGAATTAGAGCCCTTCCTCATCACTGCCCTACTTACACACGCCCCAAATGAGTCAATATTTAGCCCCTAATCATGGGGTTACAGGTTCCAACCCTATCTATACCCGATACCTTGGAGCTCCTCCTCCAATAACTGAGAGCATACCACCTCCAAATCCTTGAGAGGTACAAGTCAACCTAATGATGACAAAGAGTGGAGTGTAGAAGATATTCTCTCGCTTCTTTCTGATTCTCCAATTTAGTAGTTCTGTAAACTTTTCTTAATGTATTAATATAAAGTTGTAGTAATGAATTAAACATATCGACGTGTTACTATAATTTTAATAATTTCATCAATTCAATATAATATTCATTGTTGTTCCCTTAATTTTGTATTCCTCTCCCACTTGGACTAAAGTCCAAGTCTGTTTATTCGATTTATAATTTTTTTTTACGAGCCCTTACTCTCGAACAAAAACCAAGCCCACTCTGCTCAGCCAACAACTTGCATCAGGGGTAAACACCATCTCAATAAACATGTTTCGATAATGTAAAGACGTTTACATCAACCACCATATGTTAGTCATCCGCTTGCGACCCTAGTCAACACCTCTATCGTCAGTTACCTCAATCACGAGTGAGTGATCCAAACTCTCAACCCACACGACCTGATCAATCACTCAAGCAAGATCAATACAAGGGTAGGTAGCCCCACTATTACATAGCAGTAGGCATGTACAGAGTTGACTCAAAAATACCCGCCATCATCTCAGGCGCCGCTTGTACCTCTTTGACCATGAGTTTGAAAACTCACCCTTGCATCCTCTAGTCCCTGTCTGACTTGTGCGCCCATTAGTTGCATGAAAAATAGCTACCACAATAGCATTTTGGCATTCTCCCTTTCAACAGTCTTTAAGCTCAATAATCAACTTAAGCGTGATCGGTCCAACCAAACTGGTATGATCGCATCTTAATTGTTCCTACTGAACCTCACAATCAACATTCAAAAATCGAATGGATAAAAGTTTACCACATTACACTAGCATTTAAGATAATTATGCTAGACACTCACATACTCAGCTCCTTGGATCCTTCGTGACGAACTCCCGACTCAAACGCAGATCCTGTGCTTTCGATAGTAGGAGCTCTACTACTACCTTCCACACCTATCCATGTTCGTTCCAGGACCCATCTCGAAATATCCAATTCGCTTCTCACCGATAATTTTAACACATATGCCCTTACAAGGCATATGTCAACCCTTCTAGGGATACTTGGAATCCCACCCCCACCCTGCTATTCTAACTAAGACGGAACTTCCTCCATTGATGACAGATTGTTTCGCGAATGTAGCTGTATACAATATCGAACTAAACAGTCTTTCAAATAAGAGAATCTTCCCTAAGGCAACAACCAAACAAGGAACATGCAATAAGGTCAACTCACACATTCTATGACTATTCAGTCCATATTGTATACAACTTAGTGGAAATCTCTAAGCAACCTATCGGCACTAGCATACAGTTCTATTAGCAAATAGCAGATAATAATACAACAATGTGTGATCTCTACCAGGCATTTCAGCAAACATATATCATATTTTTTTACATCCAGAATATTAAATACTTAACCCTTTTCTCATACTGGCGTCGGCTGGCGGTACACACTGTGTCTTCAGTTCACCCTTCATAAAACATCTTTCTTTCATAAAAATGTTTTAAGAAAACTCTTAAGCCTCAACTTGAGTCCAGAACTCACTAAGTGAGCCTGATTCTCTCAAGCTATGCTCTGATACCAACTTGTAAGATCCCAAAATTTTTGAGTAAATTTAAAAATTTTTAAACGGACACTTCAATATAAGAAAAGCCACTTAATTAATTTTCATAAAATTCCATAACTTATAAGTTTAATGAAAACACCCCAGGATTAACAGAAGTTAACGAAATCATAATATAGCGGAATATTAATTCAAAAACAGTCCTTCAATGAAGCAGCACAGTGTATACACGTCATGCCTTGCCATCCATGGTACCTGATGTACCTGAAACAGTAGTTTATATAGGGAAAGGGTAAGCACGGAGCTTAGTGAGTTCCTCAAAATACCATACGATCCATCACATAACATACAACACATCATAACCATTCATATGTCTGTGAGACTCGCGGGCTATCCCTGTTCCGCTGAAGACTCACGGGCAGTTCCCGTTCTATCTTATCGCTCGCAGGCTTCTCCCGTTCCGTCTAATGACTCGCAGGCTATTCCCGTTCCGCCTATTGGCTCGCGGGCTGTCCCCGTTCCGTTCACAAACAATCATTATCATAGAAATAATTCATACAATTATTATAACAGGTAAGATCACCTTAGTCTAACATATCTTCCTTCCTATGCATGCAATATCACCTATAGTATAGTGAGAAGACTCACCTGATTGTAGTTGACTATATCGTTTATCTTTCTCGCCTTTATATTTCCTTTCAACTTTAACTGTTAACATAATAATAAATCTATCATTTCTTAATCCTTAACTATATTATAGTCGCATCATTAAACCCTTCAATAATTCCAATATGATACTCCATGATTTATCAAGTAAAGAACGGCCAGGTAGAAGATTAGATGGGGTGGCATGATCCTTTCAGCATTTTAGCCTTTCGGAAAATCCAACAACCAGATCCCAAGTAATCGGCCTAGGCACCGTCCTCGTAAGTAAATCAATCAGTATTATTTTCAGAATTACGAATTGTTATAACGACGTTTTTAAGGTTTTTATTTACTATTGTTAGAAATGAATATGTTATACTTATTACATATTCTACTTCTTAATACAAAAATTATTTTACAATACCTAATTAAGCTATAGAAAGGTTTGTAGTTACCTTATGACCATTCGTCAGAATCTATAACTCCTTCGTTAGACTTTCGAGCTTCTTCCGCTCACTTGCTTACTCTCTAGTGCTTAGAAACCTCTATATATTGGATTAAGATTTGTTGGTGTGGTTTATGAGATGTTTTGGGGGGTATTTATACTTGAATTCTTGAATAAAAAATGGCATGACACTTTTGACAAAAGATTTTAA
Source organism: Cichorium intybus (assembly GCA_023525715.1). Taxonomy (NCBI): domain Eukaryota; kingdom Viridiplantae; phylum Streptophyta; class Magnoliopsida; order Asterales; family Asteraceae; genus Cichorium; species Cichorium intybus. The sequence continues at coordinate 124,247,666 of CM042011.1, read as the reverse complement.
TAATATAATTTTGTTGAAATTAAAGGCCTTCTAGAATCAGTCTGTTCAAGACTGGTTTAGCCGATCTTAAACCCATTAAATTCACGTTTTTATTTGATATTCCGAAAATTCATCTCAATACCTTTCTAGGGATGTATGGTATGTATTTATACGATTTTTCTATGATTTATTATGATTTTTTGAAAACAGACTATCTAATCTGTCAATTCCGAACTAATCAGTAAAGATTGCATTTTTTACCATCAATAATGTCATTTTCAAGCTTACTATTATGTTTGGTAATTGTACTAGACACAATTTGTAAACTTTGTGCACTGGTTTGAGGTCCAAACGATTTTTTTAGAATTAATTATGATTTTTCTAAAAACGACACAAAATGCTGATTTTCATATGAAATTGTAACTAAAGTTTTTCTTAGCTTTATAATTACCAATGACCATATAATTCCTAACACTCTTATTTTAAGTATATGTTATAATCAGGATACGGGTCTTACATGTGTATTTTCAGTAATACTTTTATCTTGAAACACTGTTATATCAAACCCTTTCGGTAACTCCACTCGATAAAATGTGACAGGCGGTGAGGGTGGTAAGCAATGAATGCTATTTAGAAACCGACCTCATTAGGAATCAAAGAGACTTCCTTAAACCTTCTACACATTTAGAGTAGGTGAGCCTAGTCATGGTCTGACCAATGTTTTTATTTTAAGTTATACATATAGATACAATTCTAATATATATATATATATATATATATATATATATATATATATATATATATATATATATATATATATATATATATATATATATATATATATATATCATTTAAAATTTTAAGTATTCTTTAAAAATTATGTTTAACTATTAATTCTATTAAACACGCAAGGATGCAGTGTTAATAATTAATTTAAACAATCATCCATTAAATTTTGAAGCATTTTAAACTTTGTGTTTAGCTATTAATCCTATTGAGCATGCAAGCATTCTATGTCAATCATTAATCTAAACAATCATACAATACTAAAATCACCATTTTATAACAAGAAATCTGATTTCAGAAAATAAAACGTCACGACCGTCGCGATGCGGAACACTAGAAAACGTGACGTGGCAATCAACAGAAACCGATCATGATAAGAACGACGCGGCGCGGAACACTAGGAAACGCGACGCGGCAAAACCCTAATGATCGTAACTTTAAAAACCCCGCGACGCGATATTTCAAGTACCTCGGCGCGGACGTCGAACAGATTCGATAAATCAGAAAAAAACGATTTTTAATAATTTTAATCGAATCAAAACAGTACAAAATCATGATAAAGTGGCTCTGATACCACTGTTGGAATACGATAACATAAAACAAACGCAGCGAAAACTTAAAACAAAATTGTATTCAACCAGGATCACAGAATCATGCACACTTTTGTAACTGTAAAATCAAGAGGGTTCAAGAAATACCTTTTAGATCTCAGATCTGATCTTGTTAGGATGACGAGAGCCCAAAGTAGAACTCCTCTAATGTAATCGCACCTAAGACAACGATCCAGCACCCGTTGATATAGTATATACCTTTGCTTGAAGTTTTAGCACGTAATACTTAGGGTTTTGAAAGAAATCGGCCGTATACCGAGGGGTGGGAGGAGAGTGACGAAAATTAGGGTTTTGGTAGCCCCTACAACTCAGATCTAGGGTTGTATTTATAGTGTTCCTCATCCTTATCCCCTCCTTTGTGGATATTTCACTTTAGTCATTTATCTTTATTAAGTTTCTAATTAATATACCTTTACTTTGGTATATTAATAAACTTAACCATTAAGTTTCTAATTAATATACCTTTACTTTGGTATATAAATAAACTTAACCCCTCAAGTTTATTTTCGATCTCTTTTAGCTAAATCGTCTCTTGCGTGTAACCCAAAAGGACCCTACTATTTATAATAATATTACCAACTTGTTATAACGATGGACATATAACCAACAAGAACAACTAAGCACTACCTTGAACTCAACAAGCTCAGAAGAAACTCTCCGACGATCACCCACACTCTTTACCCGATCAAGCTATTCAGAATCTCAATGACTAACCCAAACTTGACGATAACCCTACCTCTCAACGAAAGATCCAACTTTCCGAAATAAAACTAAAGCCATCAACCACCCGCCGACACCACAGTGTTAACAAGAATCTAGCCGCAAGCCTAAGCGATCCTAATCAACCTATCACGCATAAGCACCTTCAACCGACAACCTGACAAACGAAACTAACAGCCAACTACTTCCAACTTGACAATCGAAACATCTCCGGACCGACCACGAACGCTGTTACCCGAACGGAACCTACACGATAACGGGAGCACAACCAATTTCGATCGAATCAACCACTGATGCAATCTTCCTACTCCACACAACAACTTCTAAAATTTGCCACTGACCCTCGGTTTCATCTAGGAACCCCACATCCCAACGATCATCCACTAACGACCACGCAGAATTCGACTCAACCCTCATAATCAATAGACGTTGAACCCCACAATCCCTCAAACAATGATGAAGAAGCACACCCACTCATTTCTGCTGTGTACGGAATCGTGTCACCCTTCTGTACCACGTCCGACCTTAGTGAACTTTTACTGGCTCCACAATAAATATCCGAAACTCGCGACCGCATAGAGCACGTCCTTATCTTAACGTCGCAAACTATATCCACCGATCCCTCTTTATCCCAACACAGACAATGAAGTCTACCCATGACGATCTATGAAACGGGAGATCCAAACAAGCACGCTCCCTACTTTGGATTCGAACCAGCTAACAGCTGACCCAGCTGCCACTATCATTCCACAAGAAATCCACCCGTCACTCACTGCCAAAACCATTGACAACAACTTGTCTTTGCCCGCTCACTTGGAATAAATCCCGACCTACTACCCGCATTCTTAGCAACAATACTGAAAAGTGACAAACAAGACTGCGAAAACATAGCGGTAACGACCGACGAGGTTTCGCCTCAACATCCAATTTCTAAGCCCCGCCTCCCATTTCCGGGTCCTCCATCTTCACCTGACGAACACCCTCACACTTCGGAGCAACAACACTCGAACTTCGACCAACATCCCTTGACAATCCCGGACAACTCGCCCTAACGTGGCCAATCTCATTGCATGAAACACAAAACTTCACCTCCAGCTTACCGTCCCAACGGTAGGGGTCCTCCAATCTATCTAAAATTGCAGTTCGAAACTTCTTTACTGACGGTTGACCCAAATCCTGCTTTTTCCTCTTTCTGCCCCAGATGAGCATCGACCTCGATCTCCCTCGACACAACAGCAGACTCCATCTTTACAAACTTCTGACATCGAGCAGTGGTCACAAACTCGCTGATCTCCTTCCTCATCATATCCTGGTATAGAGCCATCATCGCCTCCTCCTTCGCGGCAAACGGCTCCTCAAACAACGCTAGCATCTCCGACTTGACCGAATCAATCACCGGAGGAAGCATCTCAAACACAGTCCAAGTCACCTCTGCGACGACCAAATCTCGAATATCCTCGTCACTCATCTTAGGCCCAACCCGGCCTCGCGAACTAGTCCCGAGTCTCGAATCATTTCCTCTTGGATCACCCTTCTTCATTCTGAAATTCGACAAGAAACGTGTTACAACACCCGCATAACAAAAGCACATACGATTCCCTCATCTACAGATTCCTTAGGTCCCTCGGGACTCCCTTCGTACCAGGTACAAATCATGTGCTTCCAATAGTACGGGCCATTATACTACCTTCTACACCTATTCGTACTTGTTCCGAAGATCGTCTCGATTCCCTAAATCGCCTCACTCCCTTCAAAAGGGCATTCATATATCATTCATACGACCCTGCACCGAAGTGCCTAACACTCTTCCTAGTCTACCTAGGAATTCCACATCTCACCCGCATCGCAAGAACTTCCACTCATACCGTTAGGTCATCTCGTGAACGCGTAATCGTATGCAATAAGAACGAACATACATTTAAATACTTGGCCCGAACTTAAAGTCACAACCAAACAAGGAACAACCAGTAAGGTCTGTTCAAGAATTCTAAGGCTATCCGATCCTATTACATACAATACTAAAGCATTCTCTTAACTTTCTAACACTACAAGCATATGTCCAGAAGGCACATACAAGCATCACAAAGCAAGCAACACACAGCAAGCAGCGATCTAGGCAAAAAGCATCCCCATGATCCAGTCCAATTCTATCATACAATTTCCTGAGTGGGTCCTTAGCCTATTTCTAGCATATAACCAAACATCAGCACATAATATAATGGACATTTTGGGAATTAAATCACTTACTTAAGCTCCAACCGACTGTACGCATCACATCCCATTCTTTTCAAACCCATTTATCTGTCTAAAATGATAAGTCATGTATTTGTACCATGTTTCAAACTCCCAAGCAACGATCAAACAAGAACATGCAAGGGAATCTTCCACATGTTACTTTACCCAACTCCTTACAAATTTATTGAATACAATTTTTCCTTTAAAAAATCATGTTTAGAAAATCCTCAATCCCCAATTTGAGTTTGGATTCACAGTCCTGTTCATGCAAATCCTTGGAATCACATTAATGTTCATCCAAATCCCTCAAACCAAGGCTCTGATACCAACTTGTAACGCCCCAAAATCCAGTGTAGAATTTTTGTTTTTAAAACGGGTCAAGTACAATAAGCGGTTTACAAAATAAAGCCATTTAATTAAAATATAATATTTAAAACACATAAATCGTACTTATCAAAATATTTTTAAACATTATCCAGCGGAAGGCTTAAATACCAAATCTTCAGATGTGGTACAGTCGCGCTGTGCTCCAAGCTCAAGCCAACAAATACCTAAAAAATAGTTAGGGTGAATGAGTAAGCACAAAGCTTAGTGAGTTCCCCAAAATACCACACGATTCATCACTTAACACACAATCACAAAAGGTCTTCGAGCTTGCCCCGAACAACCTGGCTCTCGGACCTGCCCTGATCCGCCTCGGCTAAGAACTCACGAGCCTGCCCCGTTCCGTCCATCACAGGATCAACTCATTTTTTGATCTTCGGGTGCCCAGGTACGACCGGTCATGCATCGTCCTTTATCAAGCAGCAACCCTCAGATCGATCAACTCATTCTTCAATTGCCAGAACGAAACCAATGACTGTCACATATAAGCACAACATCCCAAGCATACAACCTAACCCATCGGGTTCGTATTACCAACCATACAAACAAATAACGTAAGGCATGCCAAGCTAACACATTACTTCAAACAGTAATTAAGGCTACCTACGCATGCAACTTCATCCACAGTATAGTGAGAAGACTCACCTGATCTACAAAGCCAAACAGCAATCCACACGCGCTTTTTAGATCCGACTACGCGAACCTCCTAATAAGGATAAACTCCACTTAGAACTTCCTACACCCCAAACAGGATAAACTTCTAAGACCGGTAAAAACCCTCAAGGTTGACCAAAAGTCAAACCGGTCAAAAAGTCAACGGTCAAAGTCAAAGTCAAGTCAACGCAACAGGTAGTTAGCACTGCTAACTTCCCTAGTTAGCGTCGCTAACTATGAACAACCTAAAAAATCCAATAAGCTCTCAATCCATTCAGCCAAGGTCTCAATCCTTCCAGGGACCTTCCAACGGTCCATAAAAAATCCTAACTTTACCATCTAAACATGACGATACAAGTTTATGAACTAGATCTAAGTCCAAAATGGTCAAAACTCAACAAAACCACCAAAGAGAGTTTGACTTGCTCTCTAAACCAACTCAATGGTTCTAGATCAGGACTAAAAGGCATAATGTTCCAGAATTTATCCTTCACAACCATGGATAACATTAAAAAGGGACCATCACTCCATTTCAATGCATAAAATCTCACTAAAAACACAATAAGAACCTTAAAAATGCATAAAGGTGGGAACTTTGCTCACAATGGTCCAAAAAAAAGTAGATCTTTGAAGCTTCACCCAAGAGAAACAACTTCTAGCATCACCATCAGTATTCTAACATCACCCAAGCATCAAAAATCCTTCCCAAGAGGCCAAAACCACCAAAAAATCATCGAAATGCGCTACAGAGAGAAAATGATGAGTTTGGGGGATGAAAGGGTGTATATGGCGGCTGCTCTAGGGTTCCCAACCCTTAAATACGGCCCAAACATGAAAATCTAGGGTTTTGGCCCAAAATCAGAAGTTACCGTCGTCGCTAACTGCACATCATGCAAACCCACTCAACAGAAGCACATTAGCGACGCTAAAAGCACATTAACCTCTTTTCACCCAAAAATTGATTTATTTTATCTCAAGACTTGACATTTCAGGATTAAGGTCTTACTCATTCACAATATGAATTTGATATTGTGAACAAAAAATAACAAAACATCTAAAGAATTCACTTGAAGTTCTGTTTATCATTTTAACCTTCTAATTATTCAAAAATGAATTTTAATGAAATTCACAAGAGAATTTACTCATATTTACATTTGAATTCTAATAAATATTCACATTCACATGTGAATCTGAGTAAATTTACGTGTGAATTTAAGCAATTTCACTTGTAACTTTTTCTAGTTCAATATTTTAATTATTTATACATGAATTTAGTGAGATTCAAATATGAATTTACTCAAACTCACTTGCAAATTTACTCAAATTCATATATCAATATCATATGGTATTGTGAATGACAACAAGTGAATTAAACATTGTTCAAATTCACATTGTCAATTTCAACGAGCTGGAATAGTGCAAAAAATATTTCAGGCTTACATTGTGAGTCAAAGAACTAAAATTTCAATTTTTTAAAACTTTTTATATATCAACATGAATGACTATTTATAGATGACAAAAAACTATAAATTTTTATATATTCATTTTTTTGATAAAAAAGTAAGCCACAAAAGTTAAATAAAAAGTGAGATGTTTTGTCATAATTCAGTACATACACGTCTCTTGTAAGTTGAATAAACGTATACATGAGATTCACCCGTTGGTTCTGATATTAACTTTAGTTGAATTTTGAAAATTCTATTATAAATATAATCTTACTTAAAAAAACTAACATATATTAGTGCATCTCCAATCATCAACATTTTGTATATCCATTTTGCTCTTTCATACAACTTTTCACTAATTTTATTAAACAAAATGCTTTCAACTTAACTCATCTCATGTCATCGATAATTTTTTTTAGCTTTTTTATGAAATTAACTATATTATTTTCAACATTCTAAAATATTTTAGAGATTTTGTATTTAATTTATTATTTTTAAACATATGTAATATTTATAAAATAAAAATACAAGACAATAACATTAAAAATTATATTATAATAAAATGCAAATGTGGGTGTTTTTTAAAATAAAAAATATGATAAATTATTATATATTTAGTTATAAAATTAAAAAACGACAAATATATCATATGATCATTACGAATTTAGAGTTTAATATTGAAGATTAAAATGTTAAAAAATTTAATAATAAAAAATAATAATGCATTAAAATTTATAAACAATATGGGAATGAAATAAAATATTATTAAATAAAAAAATTTAGTATACAAACTATAAAACTTCAAAAACCATTTAATAAAATCTAACAATTTTTATTATTAACTTAAAAATTAATTTAATATAATAATAAAAAGTCTTCTTCAAAATGATTCCTAACTAGGGTATTCTTATCGCGCTTCACTGCAAATATAAATATGAAATATGATAATAGAAGAAATGCTAAGACAACTTAACGTCAATGTATGGAAACAAAAAAAATTGTGTAAATAAATATAATATAAGGCCAAAACTTTAATTATTGTAATATATATATATATATATATATATATATATATATATATATATATATATATATATATATATATATATATATATATATATATATATATATATTCAAATATATTCAAATGAGAACCATTAAAAGATTAAGAACTAAAAGAACTAATATAAGTCACATATTATTTTGATCCAAGGATTGAGGGGTTTGATCGTCTACAACGCGTTCACACTATTTAACATCCATATATATACAACTCTCCGATGAACTGCGTCAAGGGCCGAGATTGGTTATCACGGTTCTCAACTTTTTAATGGTTCTCATGTGAACCCTTCCATATATATATATATATATATATATATATATATATATATATATATATATATATATATATATATATATATATATATATATATATATATATATATATATATATATATATATAAGAAAACTTGTAAAAAACATTTGCAAAAAATTTATAAAAAAGTATTGAAAAGTGGGTCAAAATTATAATAAAAAACCTATGCGAAAATGAAAAAAAAAAGATGTTTACCAAATTTACAAAACAAATTTGAGATTTAGATGAATTTGTATAAAACGAAAGTTTGTAGGAAAACATCTATTAAAAAAAAAAGCGCGAGGAAGGGGTATTCAACCCGGGTCCCCGCTTACATAACTAAGTTATTACTTTCAATTGCTTTAAACTTAGATATAGTGCTTGGGTTAGTTGGAGTGAATGAACTTGCAATCCCAGTTGCTACTTATTGTAATTCATGTTTTTTTGTACTTCTCTAGCGTCTTGCTAGTTTTTTTTTATTATATATCCTCCGTTCTTAAAAAAAAAAAAAAAAAAACTACCTCTCTTATCTAACAATGTTACACGCCGTTACACCAAAGAAAAATCTTTAAAGACAAGATGGACACAAATTAACAAAATCCAAAAATAAACAATAATCCGACGTTATTTAAACTGGCCTAATAGATAATCAGTGACTCAAAACAAGTTATAATTTTTTGCGATAATACATAGATCAATAAAAATATAATATTATTATGTACCTTTAAAGCCCCAAATACAAGTAAAAACCGTGGCGTGAAAATTGTATGGGAAGAACATTGTCCAATTTTAGGGGGAATATTTTGGAAAGAGACTGCTAATACTAGGAGTGTGTAGCAAGGTATTATGCTGCGGTTAAAAAGGGCCCTCTGTATTCTCTGCTTGACACGTTTGCAGAAGGAACGCACTTTTCTCCGATCTCTTATTTATCTTCACACGGGCCTACAATAATTCAAAATACAAAGATTTTCTTTTTAAATTCAATTAAGAAATATAATGTGTTTTTCTGATATTTGAATTTATTTTATAATTTTGATTTTACTACAAGTTATTCTTTGGTTTAGCTTTGTTAAGACTAAGGGAAGAAGAGTCCTTACATATATGTTAACAATAGTTAAATATATTTGAACTAGATATGATAACTCTGTATCATTCATTGTTCAAGACTAAGGGAAGAAGAGTCCTTTCAGTTATACGTTTACACGAAATTTCAATTCATTCCCGTATGTGTTTCAAATTTATATATCACACTTTTTAAACTAATTAATGTATGTATAACAATAGTTAAGTAGAGGCTCTAGTTAAAGGGAACCGACATAAAATATGTGATCTGCATAATTAAAAAAAATATTTATTATATTTATAAAAGTAAATTAGCTTAGATTTATAATTTAATGTACCATCCTCCACAGTGGCATTCAGATATACCCAATTACCGAGATAACAAATAAGAGGAAATATAATAATTGATCATTTGTATCCATGTAGAATTATGTTGGATTTTGGTTCAATTAATGCAATAAAAATACGAAACAGAAATACAAATAATATATAGATTAATATATAGATTGTTAATCTATTTATAGATTGACCACAGTGCCATATAAGAATTAAAGAAACGACCACAAAGAGTGCACAATCAATACTTACATTGTACCAAGTCATTATGGGTGCTAATCGAGTACTAACAGGAGTGCGATCTTGGAATTACCTTAGTCTGCTAGAACTCAAGATCAAACAACTTATCAAGAATAACTTTGTCACCGTAGAGTAATGACTTTGAAAACCTAAGAACCTAGTGAAATTCATCCACAAATGGTTGTTAGGTCAAACAGTATCACATCGCTTGAACATGGTGAAATTAGGGTTTACCCAAGATTGGTTTGACATGGTCGATGCTTGAGCGTTGTACAATTTCCCTTAGGGATTGCTAAATCGCACCCAAGATTGGTTTGACAATGTTATGATTAGACACACATACTAGCGACCTCCCACTAGTGAAAGACATAACTTCTAGTTGTTTGGAATTGTTGGATAATAAACAACTTAAGTAACCAAAAAAAATGCAGCAGAATAATATCGTTTTGTTAGTTATAGTTTTATAGTTTCTGTGTAGTTAGTATACTTTTGTATAATATAAGGGTCCTTTATGTAAATATGTCAATGTAATATATATATATATATATATATATATATATATATATATATATATATATATATATATATATATATATATATATCTGCTGATATCTAATGCAAACGCTAATAGGGTATTTTCCATATTAACATGGTATCGAGCCAGATCCCTTGTACGGCTCCTTTGTGATCGACACCTCAATTTTTTTTGTTGTCCCAAGTGATTGCTTCATCGTCCCCTTTCTTGCTGCTGTCGCCACTGCTCCTGCCTTCTACGATCCGTGCTTCTCTCGTGACTTCCGCTGCCCTACTCGTCACTTCCATGCAATCTGGTTTCTCTAGTGTTTGGCTACAACCCCTCTTCCCACGGTTAGTTATCTAATTGTTACTACGTTCTTTTACTCTCACTTGTTTTTCGATTTTCTATTCCACCATGACCACACCCACACCCTCTAGCACCCCCACACCCACTGCCTAACAGTTAGTTTATTCAGTTACAAATGTCCACCATATCTTTAGCTTCAAACTCACATCCGATGGTTCTAAATACAAGCTATGGTGTCGTATCTTCAAAGACATTTGCACCTGTGCTAAAGTAATCGGTCATATAACTAGAAAATCCCAACCAACAAGTGAAGATGATGAAGATTGGGCGTCTATTGACTCCTGGGTAAAATCCCGGTTTTATTCGTGCACTACTAAATATATGCGGGATAATTTACACGAATATTTTCTCAATAATAAGATGCCTCGAATGCTTCAACTACAAGAACAATTCCGCAATACAAAAAATGTGCCTTCTCCATCCATGAATACTGCCACAACCTCAAACACCTTGCTGATGCACTCCATGATGTTGATTCTGATATTTCTGAAGTTGAACTTGTCATGCAAATTTTACGTGGTTTACCCCCTCCTACCAAAGAATTGTTGATGTCATCACCAACACTAAACTGTTTCCATCCTTCCTCGAAGCCAAAAATATGCTCCTACTTCATGAAAACCGAGAAGAAACAAATGACACCATCCCCGATCCAAATAACACTACTACCACAACCCTTTATTCCGTCTCCTATCAACCCGGAAAAATCGAAAATCAAATGGAATAAAAATCTTGGTAATAATCGGACTACTTCCAAGGGGCGGGTAATTCTAGTCATTCTACTAGTACTAACCAATTTGCGGGTACAAATTCAAGTTAGTCGTCTCAATTTGCAGGAATTATGGGATCGAATCCGGGTGCACCTGTGCAACAAAATGCATCTCAATTTTTCTCACTTTCCAGCACCAAATACTCAATTTTTTTAGCACTATTATCACCTCATGCAACCTCCCGGTGGACCTCCTGGTCAATAGCAACCTGTCGCAGCCCACTTCCACGTGGCCCAATATTCCTTTGGTAGTCCCCCTCAGCAGCAGCAACCTGCGGGCCCATTCCATCTCCAGGCCCACCAACTGACGCCTCTTATTCAGCCCACCAGCTTCAGCCCACAGCCCACCGTAGGTGGCTTCTTTGCGTCACCAGGCCCACCGCCTTCATCGGGCCCGCAGTACACAGACCTTTCCTCCGTTTTTCAGTGCAACCTCTACCCGACAACAACTACTATATGGACATGGGAGCTAGCTCACACATGAACTTCAATCAAGGTAACATGCTTTCCCTTATTCCTTGCAATTCTAAGTTCATAATGGTTGGTAATGGTGTTATTATTCCGGTTTCTCACATTGGTCACACATATCTTCCGTATTCAAACAATCAATTTTCTCTAAAAAATGTTCTTGTTTCAGATGAAATGATTAAAAATCTTGTTTCTGTTCGTAGATTTACTACTGATAATTGGGTGTCTGTTTCATTTGATCCTTTTGGTTTTTCTATTAAAGATATTAACACTGATGCCCTCTTCTAGCGATGCGATAGTATTGGCGATCTATACCCCTGTACTCCGTCTCCCACGGTCACGGACTCAGTATCTCTGTTGTCTCGTTTCCTACTTGGCATCGTCGTTTTATTTCCAGTACTACAACTAAAATTCCAATTTTTCATGCTTGTCAACTTGGAAAACATTGTCGTTTACCTTTTACATCTTCTTTGTCTAAAACTACTTGTGTTTTTGAGCTTGTTCGTTCTGACTTATGGATATCTCCCATTACTAGCATGAGTGGTTTTAAGTACTATATTTAGTTTCTTGATGATTTCTCACAATTTTAACGGGTTTTTCCGTTACGTGCTAAATCTGAGGTGTATTCTGTTTTCTGTGACTTTTGCATCTATGTCAAAAATCAATTTAAATCTGTTAAATCTTTTCAATGTGACAATGGACGCGAATTTAGAAATCATCTTCTCCTAATGTATGTCCAATATAATGGCATCACCATTCGCTTTTTGTGCCCTTATACATCTCAACAAAATGGCAAAGCCGAAAGATCCATCCAAACCATCAACAACATTGTACGCACCTTTCTTTTTCAAGCTTCCTTAGCTCGCAAGTTCTGAACTGAAGCCTTACTTACTGTGGTCCACACTCTCAACTTTCTTCCGTCAATTACTCTCTCGTTTAAGACTCCCTTTGAAGTTATCTTTGGTTTTTCTCCCAAGTATGATCATCTTCATGTCTTCGGGTGCTTATGCTACCCAAACACATCGTCAACCGCACCTCACAAACTCTCTCCTCATTCTTCCGCTTACGTCTATCTCGGTCCCGTAACGAACCACAAAGGCCATAAGTGCCTTGATCTAGTTAGACAACGAGTCATCGTTTCTCGCCATGTCATCTTCGACGAGGATCACTTTCCATACGATGACTTTCATCCTCTTTCCTCCACTTCTAACTATGATCAATTCATCACTGATGATGACCCCCCTCTATTCTTCCGCTCTCAGTTTCTCTTCCATCCAAACCTGTGGTGTCCCCTCCATCTTCTCCTACTCTATTACCGAACCCTCCCCCTTATCGCTCGAGTCATCCTATGACTACCCGCCTTCGCACATTTTCTCTTAAACCTCGTGTTCTTCTCAATCTCTCCACTACCTCCGACATCTCTCCCATTCTTAGGTCCACAGCTCAGGCTTTGTGTGATCCGAATTGGAAGTCGGCTATGGATGTGGAAATGTCAGCCCTTACTAAGAATCACACATGGGATCTCGTTCCACGTCCTCCTACTGCCAACATTGTTGGCTGTCGATGGCTTTACCGATACAAGTACGACTCTCGAGGTAATCTTGATCGCTATAAAGACCGTTTGGTTGCTCAGGGTTTCTCACAGCAAACTGGTCTTGATTTCGATGACACTTTCAGTCTGATCGTTAAACCAGCTACCATTCGCACTGTTCTCTGTATTGTCGTCTCTCGCAAGTGGCATATCCATCAGCTTGATGTCAAGAATGCCTTTCTTCATGGCAACTTGACTGAAGAAGTCTACATGAAACAACCCCCTGGGTATTGCTGCTACGCGTACCTCTGACAGTTTGTTTCTTTCCCAAACTGCCTTTGTGAAGAAGATTCTATCTCGAGCATATATGCTCTCCTGCAATCCGTGTAGCACACCTACGAACACCAAACCAAAACTCTCTTCATCTGGGAAACCGGTTTCCGATCCGACCTTGTATAGAAGTCTCGTAGGGGCTCTTCATTATTTGACATTTACTCGTCTTGATATTGTCTATGCTGTTCAACAAGTATCTCTCTTCATCCATCATCCTCATGAACCGCATTTTATGGCCCTCAAAACGTATCCTACGTTATATTCAGGTTACACTTCATCATGGTCTGTTCATTTCTCCGTCTCATGTCGATCGTTTGGTCTCTTATTCTGAGGCTGACTAGGCCGGCTGTCCCTCGACACGTCGGTCCACGTCTGGGTTCTGCATTTATCTTGGCAATAATCTCCTCTCTTGGTCCTCCAAATGTCAGCACGTCATCTTTAGGTCTAACGCCAAAGCGAGTACCGGTGGGTAGCTAACGTAGTTGCCGAAACTGCTTGGTTACGGAACCTTCTTCTTAAGCTTTCTTGCCCGTTAACTCACGATATGGTCGTGTTTTGTAACAATGTGAGTGTTATGTACTTAGCTTCTAACCCATTTTAGCACCAAAGAACCAAACATGTGGAAATAGATTTTCATTTTGTAAGGGAATGTGTTGCTATAGGTTAAGTTTGTGTGTTACATGTTCCCTCAGCCCATCAGTTTGCATATATCTTTACCAAAGGACTTCCTACATAGTTATTTCTTGATTTCAGGGACAGTTTAAGCATACGAGAACCTCCCGCTCAAACTGAGGGGGAGTGTTAGTTATAGTATTATAGTTTCTGTGTAGTTAGTATACTTTTGTATAGTATAAGGGTCCTTTATGCAAATATGTCAATGTACTCTATATATATATATATATATATATATATATATATATATATATATATATATATATATATATATATATATATATATATATATATATATATATATATATATATATATATATATATATATATATATATATATTGATATCTAATGCAAACCCTAAGAGGGTATTTTCCACATTAACAAGTTTGATACAATTCCTAGAAACATATTTAATTGAATCATCTAAGAGTAACTAACATCATCAATATTCTTTTCATAACAAATATATATAACTCAACTTATACGAGGCCTGCACTTGAGATCAAAATTATGATGTCCTCTATCATTATCTACACAAGTAAACACAAACAAGTACTAGACTAGCAATCAGCAAATCAATAGGAGGGCAAGAGTCACATATCATTTTTTTTCACTGTTACCTTAAAGCCTTATAAACCTTCCTTATAATATGTAAGCCATTAAGTTTAGTAAATAATAATTTTATTTCATAAAAATATTATTTATTTCATGTCTTTAATTTACCATTGTGTGTGACTCCATAGGTTTATATATAATTACATGAATAGTTGAATTCTTGGTTTCTGATACATATCCAATAGACTCCCACTTGTAAAATGGATAAAGACAGTTAACTATATAAACCATGGCAAGTGACAACGCCTAGTAATATTAAATATTTTAGTCGTTGTCGAGCCCTATTCTTAGTGGAATTATATCATATATATCGTGGTATTCTCACTTTTCGTGCCAGCACTTGTTTGCAAAGAAATAATGAAAACAGGGACCAAAAGTGTGCAATTTGGAAGAAGTTTGAAGATCAAGGCAAAATCAGACAAAGACATACGCGCGCCGCAGAATTCATCAAGGCGCGACGTGGTTATGAGGCGGTGGAAAGAATTTAAATGCCGATAAAACGGGGATAAACCCGCACGCGCGCCGTGGGATCCACTTATGTGCGGCGCGGCTTCGAGATTTTTGAAACTATAAATAGAGGCTCTTAGGTCGAAAAATGTAGTGAAGACCTGGTGTGAAATCGACCCCCAAGGCTCTTTGACTTTGAGATTTATCTTCAGCAACCATCTTTTGGTATTTTCATGTTTTTATCTTTAATTTTCAATTAGTTAAATAGTTAGTGATAGTTGGCTAGTGTCTTTGGGAGTGACAACCATTGACATTGAGTCTTGATTTCTGTTTTTGATAGTTTGGTTACTGTTTTGGACCTTTGGATCTGATTTTGTTAATGGTAATCATTTGGTTTATGTTAATTGCTCAGTTTTCGGTGTTTATGCTTGTGGATGAATTTTTGAGTGATTGGATTGTGTTTGGTGTTTGGTTTGCCCTTGATTGCTTCTGATTTAGAGATGTACTTCTAATTTCAATAGGTAACAAGGTTTAGTTAGTAGCTTAGTTTAGTTAATGCTTGCTTGGAATTGTTTTAGTTTATGATTTTTGGGATTGTTTGGGAAAAGTTAGGAACTAGGTCCTCTGATTGTAGCGTGACACTGCAGTTGGTAATCTATCACCTGTCTCGACCACGTAACTCCTGTGGATCGACCCTGACTTCCACTGTGCTAAGTGTGTGTGTTAGGTATTTTCTTATTTTTGACCGCATAACGACCGCTGCGATGTCAAATTTTGGCGCCGTTGCCGGGGAGTTGTGAGCTTGAGAATAGGTGATCTGTAGGACTTTTAGTTTCTAAATTTTTGGTTTTTGATATTGAGATTTCAGTTAGTTAGTAATTTTGCCTTTTGATTTCTCGGGTGTGTTGCATTAGTGCATGCATACCCGTAGGGGTGAGCAATTATCCCCTTTGCGTTTTGACTCAAAATTGAGCGAACTGTGCGCAAGATTCGTGCACGTAGACGTCTAAATACAATGAGTTTTAGTAATGTCAGTAGTAGTATAGTTAGTGTTGCCTAGGAACCCTTGGGTGAGGCAACGGGGATGTCATTTATTCCCCCAATTTCAGAATTTCACATTGGGAGCACGAGTGCTACTGGTGGTGCAGCTTCAACCCCTGCACCTATACTATCATGCACTCCGCCGTCGATTCCGCCATTTCAACCTTTATCCTAACCACAATCCACAAACCCATTTACATCTGCCATGTCTTGGGGAGCGCCGACCCGTGATGGCACCCCAGTATCTAGACAGCAGACACCCATTTCTCAACCTATTTCACAACCACCACCAGTACTTTTCAAATCACAAACCACATTCCAACCTATACCACCGCAACAACAATACCAGCAACCACCTCAGCAGCAGTACCAGTATCAAGAGGCTGAGGAGAGGTATGAGGATGAATACGAAAGATGGGTTCCACCAGCACCACAGCAATCATGGAACCGAGGTCGGGGACCTCCGAGAAGACCACAAAAACACCAACCATTACAAGGTCAGCAGCGATATAACGATCATCATTTTTACGGTAATCCTATTCAACCCTTATATTTTGCACAACCGAGGGGGCAATCGGTTGCATCGCACTTCCAGCCACGGGAGTATGATGACTCGTCGCCCATTTACATTCCTGATGATATAGAATCTCAAGTAGAAATTAGGCCCCAGTTGATAGGAATATTAATGTAATTTAGAGGTTATATGACTGATGATCCATACAATCACTTGTATGAGTTCATAGCTATCGCAAATGCTGATACCCCTAGACACACCAATAGGGATACTTTTAGGTTAATATTATTTCCTTTCACCTTAAAGGATAAGGCCAAATACTTGTTCACATATCTTCCACCTAATAGTATCACTAGTTGGGACCAACTTAAGGCAAAGTTTCTACAAGAATTCTATCCAGTCAGCAAGACCACAAAAGTTAGACGTGCAATTCAAGAGTTTCAGCAGAAGCCTGGTGAGGCTTTTCATGAAGCATTTGATCGATTAAAGGAGTTATTGCGTTCCTGCCCGCACCATGAGGTTCCCAAATGGCATTTATGTGGCAAGAGCCAGAGGATGCCTAGAGGTTTTTAGAGCAGTTGAGCTTAGGATCTAAGGTCAGTAGATCCATGAAGGATAATACAATTTAGGTAGCAAACATTGAAGCAGAAAACAAGTGGAAGATGGAAATTCAGAAGGAGCTTAGTGCTGTAACTAAAAAGTTTAATCAAATGCTCGCGAGGTTTCAACAAGAGAAGGAAGCATATGTATTGCATGGGCAAGTTATATGTAATACATGTGGTGCAATAGGACATAATCATAGTGAATGCTTGATGACTCATGAGGAAATTAGTTAAGTGCATAGATATGGCCAATTCCATAATGCACCACGACCATTCAGAAACAATCAGCAGCGAGAGGTAAGACAACCACCGGTGAGGCAGCAGCAGATGCAACCTACACCTCCAGTAGGAAGTATGAATATTGGCATGCAGGAAATTTTTGGAATGTTAGTTAAGCTCCAGGAAGTGGAGGATGCCAATTCTAAAGCAATTCTAAAGCTAGGGGAGTTAATTATTAAGATGGAGGAAGATAGAGCACAAGAGAAGGCACAACCGTCGAAAGTGCAAGTGAATGAGGTTATCACACTTAGGAGCAGGAAGAAAGTGGATAACAAGGTTACAGCTCCACCAGCAGAAGAGGATAGTGATGTAGAAATAATTTTTGATGAGAAAGAAGAACTAGAAAAGGAAAAGAAAAAGGGGAAGGAGGAACAAGAAAAGAAGAAGAAACATACAAGTACATGGGAGAAGGGGGAAACAAGTGGGACAGTTCCTTTCCCTACGACTTTGGAAAAGCCGGAGAAAAGACCATATGGAAAGAAGGGACCGCAGGCGGAAGATATATGGGAACTGTTTAGTCAGATCAAGGTTAACATTCCATTAGTTAAACTTATCAAGGAAGTCCCTGCTTATGCAAAGTTTCTCAAGGATATATGCATCCACAAAAAGCATATCTTGTCCCATTTGCCTAAAATGATTAGTTTGCCTGAGAATGTAAGTTCTATTTTAATGGATGCATTGCCTCCCAAGATGAAGGATCCTGGGGTTCCTCTCATCTCTGTTGACTTAGGTGATGTGCACATTAAGAGAGCTCTGTTAGATTTAGGCGTGAGTGTGAACATTTTACCTGGACAGTTATTTGACAAATATGAGCTCGGCACCATGAGATCTACAGATGTAATTCTTCAGCTTGCTGATAAGTCTACAAAGATCCCCAGGGGGATGTTATCGGATGTCATCATCAAGGTGGAAGATTTCTATTACCCAGCGGATTTCTTGGTTTTGGACACTCGTCAGGCTGCCAATGGAGAGCAACCGACAATCATCTTAGGGCGACCTTTCTTGGCCACGGCTAATGCAAACATCGACTGTCGTACAGGAGAGATGGGGATTTCCTTTGGGCATCGGCAAACTAAGATTAACATTTTTAATGCCAAAGGTAATACCATGGAGGATGAAGAATGCTACCAGGTGGACATCATAGATGAATTAGTACAGCAGTATATGCCAGAAGTGTTGCAGCAAGAGGTGATGGAGACTCAAGAAGAAGGAGAGGCTGAGCAGGAAAAGCAAGAAGAAGCAACGGAAAAGGACAAAGACATGAAGTATGAGGAATGCGCGCACATAGAGAAGCTACCGACAGAGATTCCTAAGACATTAAAACCATCATTGCAGGAACCACCGAAACTGGAGTTGAGACCATTACCAGCCCATCTAAAGTATGCCTTTCTAGGAGAAAATGATACTTTGCTAGTGATTTTAGCAGCAAACTTGACAGAGGAACAAGAAAAGGAATTACTCAAGATATTGTCCAAGCATAAGGAGGCTATTGGTTGGACAATCGCAGATTTAAAAGGAATTAGTCCAACCACATGTATGCATCGAATCATCATAGAAGAAGGAGCTAAACCTGCCAGAGACACGCAGAGAAGATTGAATCCAAATCTGAAGGAAGTTGTGAAAAAGGAAGTTCTAAAGTGGTTGGATGCTGGGATCATATATCCGATCTCTGATAGTGAATGGGTCAGCCCGACACAGACATCGCTAAAGAAATCTGGAATAACTGTTGTGGATACTAAATATGGTGACAAAGTTTCCACAAGATGGAGAGTATGTATCGATTACCGGAAACTCAATGCCGCAACATTTAAGGACCATTTTCCATTACCATTCATCGATCAGATCGTGGAAAAGTTAGCTGGATTGTAGTATTATTGTTTCTTGGACGGCTATTCTGGGTATAACCAGATTGCCATTCATCCGGAGGATCAAGCAAATACCACATTCACATGTCCATATGGTACTTTTACGTTTCGCAGAATGCCATTCGGATTGTGCAATGCCCCCGCTACATTTCAACGGTGTATGATGGCGATATTCTCCGACATGATTGGTGACGCTTTGGAAATCTTCATGGACGATTTCTCGATTTTTGGATCAACATTTGAAGCCTACTTAAGTCAATTGGAAAAGGTATTACAAAGATGTGTTGAGTCTAATCTGGTGCTTTCTTGGGAGAAAAGCCATTTCATGGTTAGAGAAGGAATAGTTTTAGGTCATGTGGTCTCTGAGAGAGGATTTGTGGTAGATCGTGCTAAGGTTAAGGTTATTTCCACATTGCCACCCCCGACATCTGTGAAAGGGGTTAGATCTTTTTAGGTCATGCTGGTTTTTACCGTAGATTTATTAAGGATTTTAGTACTATCTCCAAACCTCTTTGTGGCCTTCTTTTGAAAGACGCACCATTTATTTTTGATGAAGAATGTGTAAAAGCATTTAACATTCTAAAAAATAAATTGGTCGAGGCTCCCATTCTAAAACCTCCTAATTGGACCCAACCTTTTGAAATAATGTGTGATGCTAGTGACTATGCTGCTGGTGCAGTATTAGGCCAAAGGGTGACCGGAAACCAGTAGTTATTTGCTATGCTAGTAAAACTTTTTCTGAAGCTCAATTAAATTATACAACTACCGAAAAAGAATTACTTGCTGTCGTATTTGCGCTAGACAAGTTCCGATCGTATATTTGGGGATCCAAGGTGGTAGTTTACACTGACCACAGTGCGGTTCGACATTTGCTTGCGAAAAAGGAGTCTAAACCAAGATTGATTAGATGGATACTTATGTTACAAGAGTTCGATGTGGAAATCAAGGACAAGAAGGGAGCAGAGAATGTAGTGGCAGATCATCTCTCTCGACTGCTAGCAGAAGGATTGGAAGCTGGAATCAAAGATTCATTCCCAGATGAGCAGCTGCTGGAACTTACTGGAGCTCCATGGTACGCAAACTATGTGAATTTTATGGCCACTGGAGCAATACCAAAACACTGGACTAGACAGAGGCAAAAACAATTCCGCACATATGCAAAGAGATTTATTTGGGATAACCTTGACCTTTTCAAGGTAGGAGAGGATCAAATAATACGCCGATATGTGCCTGATAGCGAAATTGAGGAGGTATTGGAGCATTGCCATGCATCAGCATGTGGAGGGCATTTCAGCGGTAAAAAGACAGGGTATAAGGTTTTAGAATCTGGATTGTACTGGCCAACCATCTTCAGAGATGCACATAAAACTGCTAAGGAATGCCTCAACTGCCAACAGCTTGGATCTTGGTAGTGGACATTGTCGATGTCTGGGGAATTGACTTTATGGGTCCATTTCCCACGTCACATGGTTATGTTTACATTTTGGTAGCAGTGGATTATGTGTATAAATGGATCGAGGCAGAGGCAACCCGCACGAACGACCACCATGTGGTGTGTACATTCGTAAAGAAAAACATTTTCACCAGGCATGGAGTTCCAAGAGTGATCATAAGCGACGGAGGGTCCCATTTCAAGAATTTTAAATTTGGAAGGCTGCTAAAGCACTACGGGGTGAATCATTGGATTGCAACACCTTATCATCCTCAGACGAGCGGCCAAGTGGAAGTGTCCAATAGGCAGATAAAAGAAATTCTTCAAAAGACAGTCAAAACCGACAGGAAAGATTGGTCACTAAGATTGGATGATGCGATATGGGCATACCGAACTGCTTATAAGACACCGATCGGAACCACTCCATATTGGTTGATTTACGGAAAAGGTTGTCACTTGCCTATGGAACTTGCCAACCGAGCTTTATGGGCAACCAAACAAGTGAATATGGACTACACTGAAGCTGGAAAAGAACGTAAATTACAGCTGTCCGAGTTGGAGGAGCTACGAGACGAAGCATACGAGAATGCAGCTACGTATAAATCGAAAATGAAGTGGTATCACGACGCTAAGCTTAGGTTGAAAACTTTTGAAGTTGGACAAAAAGTGTGGCTGTACAACTCGCGGTTGAAGATGTTTCTCGGGAAACTGAGGAGTAAGTGGAATGGCCCTTACGAAATGGTTAGTGTCACAGATTATGGTGCAATAGAGATTCGGGATTTCAAAGGCAGACCCCGTTCAAAGTCAATGGACATAGACTTAAACCCTATGTCATCTCAGGCACATTTCAAAAATTGGAAGTGGAAATGGTGGAATTCGTGACAGACAGTCCTGTGTATACGTCATAAGTCAGGTAAGTGCACATCTGGCTGAAGACGTTAAACTTAGCGCTTGTCGGGAGGCAACCTGATCGTCATCTGTATCATTGCATTTTTTTCTTAATAGTAATTAATTACACTCAATTGGTCATGGTGAGAAAAGAGCAAGTGTGGGGTCATTTTTGGTAATTTTGCAACACCGTGACGCGGGATCCTAGGATCCGTGCCACGCGTGTCGATTTTCGCGATTATAATTAAAATCAGAATTTTATACGTAACGCGGATAGAAGCTTCCCGTGCCGCGGTCTTATCTTAATTTGAATTTAGAGATAATCACCAAAACAGAGTTTGAATTCCATTCCAAAACCCTCACACTTGTATATAATCCAAACTGCTTAATTCATTGCATTCTTTACCGTGATAAATCTTTAGTGCACTCTATTCACCTGCATCGTCGTATTCTTCTCAGCAGAATCAAGTAAGTACACTCTTTTCTTCTCTTTTCTTTTGAAGTGTTGAACTATGGAAAAGCCTCTGTAAATCGTAATGTAGCAATTGTCTGATAAAATTGATGTTGGAATTAGGTTTAGACTGCTGTATCTCACAAAACCCAATGTTTAGAATCAAGTTTATTGTCCTGAAATAGACATAATCGTTGATTTTTGGGTTGAACTCGTTCGCCGCGCCGCAGACTGTTACAGTCAGCGATGCGGGATATGAATGTTCTTATGGCGCGTCGCGGCACATCTGGTCCGCGCCGCGTCGAACGCTGGACAGTGCATTAATGTTCAATTTTTATGCATTCTGCAGGCACTATGTCTTCCTCCGCAAGTTCAGAATCTATTGACCGGAACTCCTTGGCTACAGGAGTTGGCAGAACACTCGCCTACAGCTTTTACAATCGTCGATCGGTGCAGCAACATAAGAGGATTCTTCCCGCCCGGCCGGTCAACTGGGAGTTAACCATGGAATCGGGAATCCTGGATCATTTACAAGACTGGTTAGTCCAAGGGGGCTACGAGGCTGGTGAGCTTACTTACACGTGTCGGGAAATTGAGAACGTGGTTCACGTGGAAGAACCAATTTATCGTTAGGTGTTCTTGCAATTTCTTGCAAGCTATCACTTTGATAATCAGCCATTGGGGATGGACACTGAAGAGATGGTCCGATTTCGGTTGGGAAATCACAACCGGAGCTGCAGTATGAGGGAATTTGGTTATCGGATCGGGTTGTACACAGAGGAGGAGTCGGAGGCACCGGGGTTCGGATCATTTCACAGACGTGCCAACTATGATGCCGACAGCTCCTTCTCGCCTACTGATTATTGGAGTACCATATCATCCACGCGGTATCACGAGAATACCGTGCGAGAGGGGCTGATGAACTTGCCGGCGCACCAGATGTTGCATCGGTTGATATCGACTATGTTCTGGCCTCGTGCGGACGAGGAACGGGTTCTACCACGTGAGCTATATCTCATGTGGTGTTTGACGCGGATGCTCCAGACATGCAACATTCCATACTTCGTGGCAGACTACTTCAAGCAGATCACGGACGCACCGTTAAAGCATATAGCTCTCGGTGGTGGGCACTACGTGATGAGGCTGGCACAATCCTACGGGTTGCTATCCGAGTACACCACCAAAGGATTAACACTTATTCAACCAGTCCCTTTCAGTCTGTCGACCACCATCTCCCGAGATGTTATTTATGTTGATGATGGAATCACAGCAACTGAGCGATTCCCATTCCCAGTATTACGAGCCGAACCATCGACTTCCAAAAAGCATCCGCGGGTAACCATCAATTTACCCCGAGGACTCTCCCTGGCCACCATGGAATCAAGATACTTGGCCGATGAAGTAAAGGCGGTTCAGAAAGCTTTGCAGACCCACTGACGGGAACACCAGGTTCAAGCAATGGCGATGCATGAGATCGATAGGCGTACTAAAAATACACATGCACAACTTCTGTGGCTATCAGAATGTGTCATCAATTTCATTAACGGGTCCCAAAACCCTATCCCAAGACCCCAGCCACAGGATGTTGCGGAAGAAGAAGAACCGATGGAGGATGAGGAGGTAGATCCAGAAGAGGATGAGGAGGATGACACCGCCCACAATTGAGGGTAGTGTAATTATAAGTTGAATTGTTTTCTTTTGTTTTTGATTTTGTTGCATTATAGACACTTCATAGTATTTTTTTCCGTAGGATGTTAATATTTCAGTACATGAATAAGTCTTATTGGGCATTAGGGAAGTAATAAATTTAGTTGATTTTGTGTTGAATGTTTGTTGTGAGTGTTTGAAATTGGGCAAATCTGCTGAAATTACCGCGCCACGGCACCCTTATAAGGCGCGACGTGGTCATTTCCCATTTGACGGTAGTTTCGACCCTCGTAATTACCGCAACGCGCGTTCTTCAATCACGCGTTGTGGCCATCCGCAACACATAAAGTTAATATGTTGTACATTTTCTCCTTTAGTATTTGTTTTTTATTTGCATTTAATCTTTTTTGTGAGTCATGCATGTGATACCAAAAACTGGGGGGAGTTGTTTCAAGCAAGTGTGGGGTCACTGTGCCCCCTCCACTTGTCTTGACCACTGGCGTGTTCACTGTTGCGTTACAACTCCAGAATGCTAAATTAAGGACCTTTTTGTTCGTATTTATACCTGTGACACCAAGTACCCATCAAGTGATCTACCGTCCAAAGGGGTAACTCTTTCTCCCTTGTTCTAAATAGTTTTTGTACAACGGGGACGTTGTACGGTTTTTAGTGTGGGGTGTGGATGGTCGAAAGAGTAGTTTTTGAAATTTTTGCGAAAAATGACCGATTTTCAAAAAAATTTAGCAACTTTTTCAAAAATTTTTTATAGATTGTAATTTTGAAACGGATAGTTTATGATTGTCTATAGCATTAGTATTTTTCAAGAAATACTATTTAGTTATGATTATGCTATTAGTTTAGTCAAATAAGTTAAGTTTTAGGAGTTAGACGATTGAGATATTTTAAGATTGGAATTTAGGAAGGGACTGTCAATCAGTGGTCTTTGTTGTTCAAGCCGGTAAGTCTAAAATGGGTGGGGCTTATGCACCTTACCACCTAAGATCGTCTGGTCTGGGATGGTATTTCTGAAAGCTCGTTACACGGACAACATCGAAAGTCATGGACAATTCCTTAATGGCCTTTAGAATCTGAATGAGTATGAACACTTCATTGTGGATAGAAATTTTGTAATCAAGGGTTCTCTAGAAAGCCATGAATTCCAAAGAACATCCCGATTATGTTTTCACGAACTATTTCACTCTAACTCATAAGGTAATAAGCTTTGAAACTGAACACAGTCAAAAATTGTTTGAGTCTTAGTTAAAATCTATTAAAAACTCTCTTGCTTGTGGACAAGCAAGGCACAAGTGTGGGGTGTTTGACAACGCCTAGTAATATCAAATATTTTATTCGTTGTTGAGCCCTATTCTTAGTGGAATTATATCATATATATCGTGGTATTCTCACTTTTTGTGCCAGCACTTGTTTGGAAAGAAATAATGAAAACAGGGACCAAAAGCGTGCAATTTGGAAGAAGTTTGAAGATCAAGGCAAAATCAGGAAAAGACGTACGCACGCCACAGAATTCATCAAGGCGCGACGCGGTTATGAGGCAGTGGAAAGAATTTAAATGCCGATAAAACGGGGATAGACCCGCACGCGCGCCGCGAGATCCACTTATGCGCGACGCGCCTTCGAGATTTTTGCAACTACAAATAGAGGCTCTTAGGTCGAATAAAGTAGCGAAGACCTGGTGTGAAATCGACCCTCAAGGCTCTTTGACTCCGAGATTTAGGTTCAGCAACCATCTTTTGGTATTTTCATGTTTTTATCTTTAATTTTCAATTAGTTAAATAGTTAGTGATAGTTGGCTAGTGTCTTTGGGAGTGACAACCATTGACATTGAGTCTTGATTTCTATTTTTGATAGTTTGGTTACTGTTTTGGACCTTTGGATCTGATTTTGTTAATGGTAATCATTTGGTTTATGTTAATTGCTCAGTTTTTCGGTGTTTATGCTTGTGAATGAATTTTTGAGTGATTGGATTGTGTTTGATGTTTGGTTTGCCCTTGATTGCTCCTGATTTGGAGATGTACTTCTGATTTCAGTAGGTAACAAGGTTTAGTTAGTAGCTTAGTTTAGTTAATTCTTGCTTGGAATTGTTTTAGTTTATGATTTTTGGGATTGTTTGGCAAAAGTTAGGATCTAGGTCCTCTGACTGTAGAGTGACACTGTAGTTGGTAATCTGTGACCTGTCTCGACCACGTAACTCCTGTGGATTGACCTTGACTTCCACTGTGCTAAGTGTGTGTGTTAGGTATTTTCTTATTTTTGACCGCATGACGACCGCTGCGATGTCAGCAAGTTTCTCGTAACGTGTCACTGCCCCTAACCATATTTAAATGTTATTTTAAAAAAACGAATAGATTAACTTGTACTGTAGAATGACTTGTCTTCTTAACACTTTGCTTTAATATCATGAGTCATGGACAAAATTATTCTCATATTAGTTCTATTGGTTATATGTCCATGGTCGCAATCCTCGAAGTGTCTCGATCTATTATATTAATTACGATCAGCTTGTTGGATTAGGTGTCTAAGCCATGACTAATAATTAGTATTTATCTAATTAATAGTAGCATAGTCCATTTGGGTTGCCCTCATAGTTGGAGGATTGGCAGAAAGTCCGGTAGAGAGAAAGGTTGATTTATTATGTGATTAATGAATCAATAGAAATTAAATAAATAGTTTATTAATATATTTAAGTGATAATATATTAATTAGAAACTATAATAATTAATTAGGAATTTTTCTAGAATTAATTGGAATTAATTTGGCAGTTAAATTGATTAATTAAGGTGTAGGGACTAAAACTGTAATTATTCAATAGTTGAATAAGTGACAGTTTGAGTGAGTGTGTGTGACCAAAAAAATTATATATGGAAACATATATATTTTCGATTTTAATAATGAGGATAAAAGGATTTGAATTAATAAGATAATAGTTTATCTTGATTGAATTCAAAAGGTTTATCTCTTAAGGTTTATCTGGTCATCCACTGGAGCCTATAAATAGGGAGGCTCTCCCTAAACCCTAGACCACGAATTTTAACTCTCTCTCCCAAGGAATTTTCGGCCAAGAGCTCAGCTAAGGGTGTGACTGCATTTGAGGCAAGAGACTTCTGTTGCTTTGCTTCCAAGATTCACTTTAAGGTTGGTTTTTCTTGATCTTTCTTTTAGTTTATCTTTTTCTGGCCTTCTAGGATATGTTATATGTTTAATTAGAAGAAAACCTAGATCTATATAGGTTGCATGTGAACTTAGGAATGTTAGTTCATAGTTGCAGAAAACCTTTCACATCTGACTGCAGCACCTCGTGATCCTCAAAGTGTCGTGTCGTTCTGCTTGTTTGATCATGATCAACTAGTTGCTTCGTGCCACAATCGTCAGCTTCTAGCGTCGCAATGGTTATGACAGATTTAGTCGAAATTTGTGAAACCTTGTTTCTATGTGACGTGTCCTATTGTTCTTTGCATCACGTAATTTTAATAGAAAAGTTCTTTGAAAAGAATGTTTTAAATGTTTTAAAAGTTAAATGATTAGCAGGATCAAAACAATTCATTTTAAATTAAATAGTTTAATTCTGTTAGATTGCAGCAATCCTTTGATTTATTTTGTATTTGGTGTCTAAATGATTTGTGTATGGATGTCATTTAAACATTCATATATACAATGTGTTGGTTAACAAAAATCCTATTTTTCTCTTATCAATTGTTTAAAGGTGTGCATTTATCTTGTATGGATCTGATAACATTTGGTATCAACTAGAAATGTGTATGTGATGCTTGAATAGTTGTTTTGATATTTTATGAGTCGTTTTGCGACTTGCATTTCATTTTAATATCATTAATTTGTAATATAATTTTTTCTTTTTGATTAATTAGCAAAAAATTTACCAATTTAGTTAATGTAACAAATGAAGACCATAGATCACCAAGATGGAACCATGGAGTTAATGGCAAAGCAAAAGAAGCCGAAGCATCCTAATGGATGGTTTTGTCCCTAGAATTCACCACATTTTTCCGCGTGTTGGATCATGGGAAAACACATAGGACTTGAGGAAAATGTTACTGTTACTGCATGTTTGAAAGATTGTGTTCTGTTCATTTACATTATTACATGGCTGCTTAATTGAAATTGGAAACACAAATAAATAAAACTGTTAAAAGTTAATAGAATTTTTTCAAACTAAAATTGGCATTTTCAGAATGGTTTTCAACAGTTTAAAATAAGCTTTTGTCAAGTGAAATATAACAATCAAAATTTTAATGCTATGCTAAAAACTATTTAATGGTGATGTAATAAAAAGTTGCTATTAAGTCATCCATTAAGTGCTTAATGAAAAACGATAAAATTTTCCAAGTATGTGCTAATGTGGAAATATGTGAATTATTATTTCATTAAGTTCTTTATGATATTTATGTGTTGTAGAAATGAATAAATGAGAATAAGGATAAAAATATGAGTGATTGTTATTAGAGAAATTATAATTTTGTATTATTTTGTGAATGAATAACTCAAGATACGTTTAGAATTGGAAAATACTAATATCATGGAAAATGAAGTTCTTGAAGATATGAGAATACAGGAAAAAAGAATGGAAAATTTTGGAGAAAGAATGGTCAAGTTCAAGCAGGAATATCGAAAAATGCATCAAGAATTGGAAGGACTTCGGTAAAGGTAAATTGTAGTTCTCATGGTAAGCTTTATGTACATATAAATTTTCTAAAAATTGGACAACGTCTGAAGAAATTATGGCCTTGGAAAAATGGTGTAAAACTGCATTAGAATGGCAAAAAAGTAGGAATTTTCTATGTGTTGGACCACCTTATGCACGGGCTGCGTAGATTTTCAAAGGAAGGTGTGTGGGCTGCATGACTTTGTGAAAACTTTGTGTGGGCCGTGTGAAATGTCGTGTTATATACATCCAGGGCACGTGAGGGTGCCAAGTCAACTCTATTTTTTACACTAGGCTGCTATTTATGTGCCAAATGGATCCCACTATCTATGGGTTTATGGACGTGAGAAAGGACCTTTTCAACCATTTTCCATCTCATTTCTCTAGAAAACTCTCTCTAAGAACACGATGTGTGTTCTTTGTGTATGAGTGTGTTTGAATTCAATCAAGCTACTAAGTTCAAGCTAATCAAAGGGCTTTTTGGTGCAAATTACTCCTTGCAAGGTAAGAAACACTTCCATATAATTTATTTGGGTTAAATCTTTAAGGAATTGATTATGGCATGATGCTTAGTTAATAAAATTTTCACTTTAAACACCATTAAGTCATCAATTTGAGTTGACTCATATGAATAAAGGTTGGGTATTAGTCAAACTGATCAAACTTATGGATAAATTATGATTGATTGATGATAAATTGATTATAAATAATCAAAAAATTTGTATTGTAATGATATTTTGTTCAAGGAGTATTCCAGTAAAGTTTTAGTATGGATTATTAGTGAAGTTATGAATTATAGTTGTGAGTTTCTCCATGGGATTGGATTATAACTATGGTACTGGTAATAAATATGTTTGTAGGAATGTGTAATTGAGTCAAAATCATGAAATGAAGTATAGTATGACTTAATGGATTAAGTGATTTAAGGAATCCTTGATAGAAGAATGTAATATATGATAGGTATTAATGAATACATGTTATATATGTGACAACGCCTAGTAATATCAAGTATTTTAGTCATTGTTAGGCCCTATTCTTGATGAAATCATATCATAGATACACTGGTATTTCTCACTTTTTGTGCTAGTGCTTGTGTGCAAGAAAATGCTAAAAACAGGGACTAAAAGCGGGCAAAATGGAAGAAGTTTGGATCAAGTCAATATCAGTCGAATAAACACGCGCGTCGTGGGAACGACGGCATATGCGTCGCGCCACGTCATAGATCAGGCAATTCAAAAAGCGAAAAAACGGGGATAAGGTGATACGAGTGTCGCTGCTTCAGGCTTTACGTGCCGCGGGTCGACAGATTTCTCAAGTATAAATAGAGGTCTTTAGGTCGGATTTTGGAGGCAATGATCGAACCCTAAGGTGGACTTAAGGCTTCTTTGACTCAAGTTTCGGAATTTCAGCAACCATTCTTGGTATTTCTTATGTTTTCACTTTTAGTTTAATGTTCTTTAGTTTAAATTAGTTTCTAGCCTAGTGTTTCTGGATTTTTCAGACCAGTAGCTTTAGTCTAGGGTTACTTATTTGCGATTTTCAGTACATTGGATCTTCTGTTTTGGTTTATAATTCAAGTAATCATTCAGTTTATGTTTTTATTGCACTTTTTAGCTTTAATTGTGTTTGGATGCTTGTTTGGTTTGATTGGATTGATTGTTTACTTTTGGGTTCTGAATTTGGTTTCTGATTTCAGTAAGTATTCATAGTTTAGGAGTGGATTTGATTTAGCTTAGTTGATGTTTGAATTGGATTTTGGAAATTGCTTTGGAATTGTGTTTTTGTGTGATTTTTGGAAAAGTAGAGTTAGTGCCTCTGGCTGTAGTGTGACACTATAGTTGGTAAGCTATCGTCTTGTCTTGACCACCAAACTCCCGTGGATCGACCCTTGCTACCGCTATACTAGTGCGTGTGAGCTTTATTTTCTTATGTTTGACCGCATAACGACCCCTGCGCTGTCAAATTTTGGCGTCGTTGCCGGGGAGTTGTGCGCTTAGGATAAGACGATCAGCAGGTTTGTTTCTGATTTTTTATGTTTGATTTTAGTTTGTTGATTTTTTGTATGTGTACGTCCTCATAATGGGCGATTACATATACCCGGATCACTACGAGTATTATGAAAATCCGGCCAACAACCATTACGAGGATGATTGCAATAATAGATCATTTGATGACAATGGATGGCTGACCGAGGAGCCATCTCAACCTGAAAATTCTGCAATTTGGGCCCAATTCTTGGAACTCATGGTTAATACCTACCAAATGCAGAAGGATCAAGCCGATGCTCTTGTAAGATTGCAAGGTTCCTTAGATCAGTTGGAGGAAAATATGGGATCTTCACCACCCTTGCCAGAACCTGAGGCGAGTGATTTTAATACCAATGATAATGTGTGTGAACCTGCATCATCTGAACATGTGATGGAATGCACCTTAGGAAAGTCAAGAGACCATTGAGAGGGTCGAAAATGTTGTTGAGGAAGAGGTTGTAGGTGAAAATGCTACCCCTGACTCAACAGCTTTTGATGTTTTTGAAAATATTGATAATGCCAATCTGGTGATGAGTGAACCCATACCATCACCAGACAACGTGATCGAAATAGTTATCGAGGAAGGGGGCGTAGATGACAATACCACCCCCGACCCTGCAATTTTTGAAAATTTTGAGCATTTTGAAAATAAAGATCTGGTGATGGGTGACTTTATACCACCACCAGATAAAACCAGTCGCTCACTCTTGGTACCAATCCACCTGTTGGACGATGACCAAGATGATGACGACGACGATGTGGTCTTTGAAAACAATAAACACGATTTCTTTTGCACTCATGATCCATTCATGAATGGAAAATTAGATGTAATCAATACCATCGATGAGGACATACGGAAGCATATCAGTAGTATGCCTTCCAATCCCATTCGATTGGAAAATCTTAATTGGCACTTTAGACAAAAACCGCAACGTATAGACGACACATATTATGCTGACAAACGAGGCAGAACACAATTACTGGGAGTGGCACTGGGCGCGCTCCACATCAAGCCGGTGATTTTGAAGACACACCGAAGGAAGGACCGAGCTTGGAGATTTAAAGCTACTTCTAGGCATTCGCGCGAAATAATCAGAAAATGGCAACCGGGCAGCAGCACAGGAATCGGCAAACCATTTGATCCAGGAAAGTTGGAAGAACATTAGGTCAACAAAAGGACGGTGGTTACTGGAATCCAGTGGAATCAAATAGTGTACGATCCACCGTAGCCGCGGAAGCACGTCTGGCTGAAGACGTTAAACTTAACGCTTGTTGGGAGGCAACCCATCTGTAAATAGGTTAGGTATAGTGTTTTTAGAAGTAATTAGGAAATATCATCATCATCATTGCAGGTATTCGTGGTACGAGGCAAGTGTGGGGTCAAACGAAAAACTTTGGAGAATTTAGAAGGCGCGACGCGGCATGGAGTAAAACGCGACCCGGGATCGCAATGTAACCCGATGCACAGGGGTTAAATTGGACACGCGCGACGCGGATCACATCCACGCGCGTCGCAGAATTTTATCAGACGGAAACCGCCTTTATAAGGTAAGACTTCTCATCGCACACACACACATGCCACACCGCGCAACAGAGCATCGATCGACCAACAAAATTTCACGTATTTCTCTCTTGTTTCTTATTGCTAATATCGAGCTACGCCGTTTAAACTCATTTGTGCTAGCTATTACAATCATTTAGCCTGCGAAATTGAGTAATTTCTTCAAAACTAGAAAACTTAGAAAATCGGCAATGCCGACTCGTAGGGTGTTGTATTCGCAAAAACCACACCCTAGGGAGGCTATTCGGTAATTAAGGTACCTTGTAGTAGCGTTGGATTGAGTTTAACAGGTGAAATCATGGATTTTTGGGAATTTTTTCGTACCAGACTTACGGCGCAATGCGCCAAGTTCTTGAGTCGCATCGCGTGTGTCTGTGCATGGTGAAGGACTGATTTTGCAAAATATTTTGTGTGACTTCTTGTGTAGATGGCATACAGGGAGGATCACCTATTTGTCCAGTTTCCACAGATGTTGGACGAGACTCCACTATATGAGCCTCGCCCCGAGGAGCTTAGTTCCAGACCGGTCCTTACTGCCATGCAGCTGGACCGAGCGATTCTACACCAGGCTGGACTTTGGGTAGAGATTTTACCATACCTACATCGCACCTGGACTGACGGGGAGCATACTTTCACTTGCCAGGGCTAGGACATGCTCATGGCTACTGCTGAGGACGTGGTGTACAAGGAGCTCGTGCTCGAGTTCCTCTTGACTTGTCGCTACGCGCCAGCATCATAGGAGGCGCGATCCCAGCTGGTCCGATTTAGGCTGGGAGGTGAGAGCCGGGAGTGCAGCCTCCGCGAGTTCGCCAGATGCACCGGGATTTACACGGATTGGGAGGTGAGGAGCCTTCATTTTTTCACCCTTCCTCCGTGCTTGCATCAGGGGACAGCCTCAGAGGGAGGGTAATACAGTTATATGGGCATCGATGTCCAATGTTATGTTTGAGGCTAGGTCGGCCAGGGAGAGCTAGCTCCGCGACCCACTCCATCGGTTGATGCACCGTATCGTATCCACTTCTGTCATGCAGAAGCAGGGATGCGAGAAGGTGTCTGGGGAGGACATGACCTACATGTGGGCCCTCTCCGATGCTAGCAGGTTCATCAACCTGCCTTACGTACTAGCGGTTTCATTGACGACCCAGGCAGCGGGCGTATCCGACAACAACCCTATGACCGGCAGACACTTTATCACCCGCCTGGCCCGATCCTACAACATTTTGATGGCTGAGGCCATGGCGAGCATGACGTCGACACTACCCTCCAGGACATCGATCCGATACCTGGAGAACATGAGGCTTATCCACCAGCCGCGTGCAGGTGTTATTTTGAGGATGCCGACAGAGGCATCAGAGGGTCCCCAGGCAGAGGAGGAGGTGCCGGTGAACCGACAGAGACGAAGGGTGGACCCACCATTTAAGACACCAGTTCAGCCCCAGCCACCACCACAGCTCGCAGACATGCAGGCTGCGGTGAAGGCCCTGGACAAGAGGATGACGCACGTCGAGGCTCATCACCGGTGGATGGTTGAGACGCAGAGATTGATCATGCTCCAGCTGCGTATTGAGGAGTTTCCAAATTACCCTTCGAGTGATCCAGATGATGAGGCTGGTCCATCTGGGATCCACCATGATGATTGATGTATTTTTTTCTTTTATCTTTTGAAACATTGTACAAAATTTATTACTATCTTTTGTTTCTTTTGTTTTATCGTTTATGTGTTTGTTTTTGTTGCGTTTAATTTGTTTGTGAGTGTTGCATGTGAATACCAAATGGAGTCTACTAGGGATTTGTTTCAAGCAAGTGTGGGGTCATTGTACCCTTACACTTGCCATTTCACCGGCGTGTTTATTGCTGCGCCACAACTCCTGAAATTCTGAATCATGAGAAGTTCGTGTTTTTGTATCCTGTGACAATCAAGTTCCAACAAGGAGTCAACCGTCTCAAGGGGTAACTCTTTCTCCCTTATTCTGAAATAATTTTAAGTGCAACGGGGACGTTGTACGGTTTTAAGTGTGGGGTGTGGACGGTCAAGAGAGTGTTTTTGAAATTTTTGCGGGAAATGAGCAATTTTCAAAATTTTTAGCAATTTTTTTCAAAATTTTTAATAGATTGTAATTTTGAAACGAATAGTTTTGAATGTTAGCATTGGTATTTTTCAAGAAGTACTATTTAGTTGTTATCATGCTATCTGTTTAGTCAAATAAGTTGAGTTTTAAGAGTTAACAAATTTTAAGATTTTGAGTATTTTAGGATTGGAATTTAGGAAGGAACTGTCAATCAGTGGCATTTGTTGTTCGAGCCGGTAGGTCTGAAAAGGGTGGGCTCGAAAAAGGCACTTATGCACCTTACCACCTAAGATCGTCTGGCTTGGGATGGTATTTCTGAAAGCTCGTTACACGGACAACATCGAAAGTCATGGACAATTCTTTAATGGCCGTTAGAATCTGAATGAGTACGTACACTTCTTTGTGGACAGAAAATTTGTAATCAAGGATTCTCTTGAAAGTCATGAATTCCAAAGAATATTCTAGTCAGTTTTATCAAAATCATTTTTAATCTAATTCTGGAAACAATAAACTTTGAAATTGAACACGTTCAAAAATGTTTGAGTCTTTATTAAAATCTGTTAAAAACTCTCTTGCTTGGGGACATGCAAGGCACAAGTGTGTGGTGTTTGACAACTGACAACGCCTAGTGATATCAAGTATTTTAGGCGTTGTTGAGCCCTGGTCTTGGTAAAATTATATCATATATGCATGGGTATTCTCACTTTTCGTGTCAGGACTTGTCTGGAGAAAAAGAACAGAAACAGGGACTAAAAGTGTACAAAAAGGAAAAAGTATGGAAAGAATGAAAAATCAAGAGAAGACGCACGCGCGCCGCGGGTTTTGGACTTGCGCGACGCGGATGTAAGGCGGTGGAACACATTTAAATGACGAAAAAACGGGGAACGGATAAGTACGCGTGCCGCGGATTTCACATTTGCGCGGCGCGGTGACGGGAAATTTGCAACTATAAATAGAGGCATTTCCGGCCGAAAACCCTAGCAAAGACTTGGTGTAAACATCGACCTAGAAGCTCTTTGACTCGAGGATTCATTTCAGCAAGCTCATATTTGGTATTTTCACGTTTTAGATTTTTATTTCATTTTAGTTAAACATTTGTAAGCTTTGAGTTGAGTCTTTGGGTGTGACAACCATTGATCTCAGGCTTAGGGTTCTGTTTTAGTAGCACTTTGGTTACTGATTTTGTATTTGGATATTGGATTTGGTGAATGCAATCATTCGGTCACGTTGAATATTGGTTTTTCGGTGTTTTGGTTGTTAGTTTGTTATTTGGTTGTTTAATTGTGATTGAGCTTGTTTGTGACTTGGTTGGGACTGTTTTCCCTTGCTGAAAACAGTGGCTAACTTGGTTAGGTTAGGCATTAAACCTTGGCTATTAACTGTCTCATAGGACTATTAGTTATTAGCTAGTTTATGTTATGCTCGGTTTTGCTAGTTTGAATGCCTTCAATTGCTACTGATTCAGAGATGCACTTCTGAGTTCAGAAAGTAACTAGGTTATTTGGACATAGCTAAGCTTGGCTTGGGTGTTTGAATATTGCTTTGAGGTAGACAGATAGAAATTAATTCCTCCGACTATAGCCGTGACACTATCAGTTGGTAATCTCTCATCTAGGCTGACCACGTAGCTCCTGTGGATCGACCCTGACTCCACTATACTAGTGAATGTTAGGTTATTTCTTATTTTTGACCGCATGACGACCTCTGCGTGCACGTCAAATTTTGGCGCCGTTGCCGGGGAGCTGT
The DNA here is from genome assembly GCA_023525715.1 of Cichorium intybus. Taxonomy (NCBI): domain Eukaryota; kingdom Viridiplantae; phylum Streptophyta; class Magnoliopsida; order Asterales; family Asteraceae; genus Cichorium; species Cichorium intybus. The sequence goes on along the minus strand of CM042011.1, from coordinate 124,211,344 downwards.
GAGCTTAGAATAGGTGAGTAGTAGGAATTTGTTTCTTGCTTTTTGAATCTTCAATTTGGTGTAATTTCATTTTTTGGTTTTGATTCTTGTGGGCGTATTGCACTAGTGTATGCGTACCCGCAGGGGAGAGCAAGCATCCCCATTACAGTTTGATTCTGAAATTGAACGTACTGCGCGCAAACTCCGTGCCCGTAGGCGTTTGAGCATCATGAATTATAGTCAAGTCAGCAGTAGTCCGGTTAGTGTTGCCCAGGACCCAGCAGGTGAGGCAACTGGGAGGTTTTCTATCCCTCCACTTTCAGAATTTCAGTTTGGAAGTTCGAGTGCGTCTGGTGGTGCAGTTTCAGCCCCTGCACCCATACCAGCATGCACTCCGCCATGTATTCCACCATTTTTACCCGCTTCTCAACCACAATCCACCAATCCCTTCACATCTGCTATGACTTGGGGAGAGCCGACCCGAGATGGCACCCCAACTCCTAGACAGCATACACCAACATCACAACCACAACCAGCTCTCTTTAAACCTCAACCTACATACCAACCAACACAACCTATACACTTTCAACCACCGCATCAACCGCAATACCAATACCCAGAGACGGAGGAAGTGTATGACGAAGAAGATGAAGGATGGGTGCCACCGGCACCGCAACCACAATGGAACCGAGGTCGGGGACCTCCCAGGCGAGCACCACCATACCAACCAGGTCAGCGGGAGTACAATGATCATCTTTACGGTAACCCCGCTCAACCCTTACATTTTGCACAGCCGAGACGGCAATCGGTTGCATCACATTTCCAACCGCGGGAATATGATGATTCGTCGCCGATCTATATTCCTGATAACATAGATTCGCAAGTAGAAATCAAACCTCAATTATTAGGAATATTAATTCAGTTTAGGGGATACAAGACTGACGACCCTTATAATCATTTGTATGAATTCTTAGCAATCGCCAACGCCAACACTCCTAGGAATACTGACAGAGATATTTTTAGGCTTAGATTGTTTCCATTCACCCTTAAGGATAAAGCCAAGTATTGGTTTACATCCTTACCATCAAATAGTATTACTAGTTGGGAACAACTCAAGGCGAAGTTTTTGCAAGAATTCTATCCAGTCAGTAAAACCACGGAGATTAGACGAGCGATACAAGATTTTCAGCAAAAACCTAGAGAGGCTTTTCATGAAGCTTTTGACAGATTGAAGGAGCTGTTGAGATCTTGTCCACATCATGAAGTCCCTAAGTGGCAGCTGGTCAAATTATTTTTCGAGGGAGTTAATGAAACGCACCAGGTCATGATAAATGCCTCGTCAAGCGGGACATTTATGTGGCAAGAGCCAGATGATGCCTGGAGATTTTTGGAGCAGCTGAGTTTAGGATCAAAAGTCAGTGGGTCAATGAAGGATAAGACTGTATATGTAGCAAATGTCGAAGCAGAGAACAAATGGAAAGCTGAGATTCAAAAGGAGCTCACTGCTGTTACAAAAAGGTTCAATCAGATGCTCGAGAGATTTCAACAAGAAAAAGGGGCATACGTGTTACATGGGCAAAGCATCTGCAATACATGTGGAAAAGTAGGACACAATCATAATGAGTGTTCAATGACTCATGAGGAAATAAGTCAAGTGCATGGATATGGTCGATTTCACAACACACCAAGACCATTCCGAAGCAATCAACAACGAGAATCAAGACAGCCACCTATAAGGCAACAACAGGTGCAAACTCCACCTTCATCAGGAAGTACGAACATTGGTTTGCAAGAAATCTTCGGGTTACTAGTGCAACTTCAGGAGGTAGAGAAATCTAATTCAGAAGCAATCTTGAGACTAGGAGAGTCTCTTGGCAAAATAGAAAAACAAAAAGCAAAGGAGCAGGAGCAATCACACAAAATGCAAGTCAATGAAGTTATCACACTTAGGAGCGGGAAGAAGGTAGATAACAAGGTTGCAGCCCCGGTTAATGATGATGACAGTGATGTGGAAATAGTTTTTGATGAAAAAGAAGAATTAGAAAAGAGAAAGAATAAAGAGGAGCAGGTGCAGAAGAAGAAGACGAGCACCTGAGAAAAAGGAGAATCAAGTGGAACAGTTCCTTTTCCTACAGCCTTGGAAAAGCCGGAAAAATGACCATTTGGGAAGAAGGGACCACAAGCTGAAGATATGTGGGAATTGTTTAGTCAAATCAAAGTAAACATTCCTTTGGTTAAACTCATCAAGGAGGTTCCTGCATATGCTAAATTTCTCAAAGACATGTGTATACATAAGAAGCATATTCTGTCTCACCTGCCTAAGATGATTAGCTTACCCGAGAATGTAAGCTCTATCCTCATGGATGCACTTCCGCCAAAGATGAAAGATCCAGGAGTCCCTCTCATTTCCGTAGATTTAGGCAATGTGCACATCAAAAGGGCCCTCTTAGATTTAGGTGCAAGCGTGAATATACTGCCGGGGCAGTTATTCGACAAGCATGAGTTTGGTACTATGAAATCTACTGATGTAATTTTGCAATTGGCCGATAAATCCACCAAGGTTCCTAGGGTATGTTAGTTGATGTAATCATCAGGGTAGGAGAATTTTACTACCCAGCAGACTTTCTTGTTTTGGACACTCGTCAAGCAACAAATGGTGAGCAACCGACAATTATTCTAGGGCGGCCGTTTTTGGCCACGGCCAATGCAAATATTGCTTGTCGTACTGGAGAAATGGGGATATCTTTTGGACACCGACAGGCCAAGATCAACATTTTCAATGCAGATCTCAAAGGCCGTAACATGGAAGAAGATGAATGCTATCAAGTGGACATCATAGATGAACTGGTGCAGCAATATGCCCCAAAGGTACTTCAAGAAGAAGAAATAGAAATTCAGGAGGAAGCAATTGTTGGCAGAACAGAAACACAAAATATGGAAGAGAAAAAAGGGTTCAAGTCCGAGGAATGCGCGCATATAGAGAAGTTACCAACAGAGATTCCAAAGACACTAAGGCCCTCCTTACAAGAACCACCGAAGTTGGAGCTGAAACCCTTACCAGAACATCTGAAGTATGCCTTTTTAGGGGAGAAAGATACTTTACCAGTAATTGTAGCAGCCAACTTGACGGAGAAGCAAGAACTTGAATTGCTGAAAGTATTGTCCACACATAAGGAGGCTATTGGTTGGACAATTGCGGACCTAAAAGGGATTAGTCCGACTACATGCATGCATCGCATTATCACAGAAGAAGGAGCCAAACCTGCCAGAGATACGCAAAGAAGGTTGAATCCCAACTTAAAAGAAGTTGTCAAAAAGGAGGTTCTTAAATGGTTGGACGCAGGAATCATTTATCCTATTTCCGACAGTGAATGGGTTAGCCCAACGCAGACTGTGCCGAAAAAGTCAGGAATTACTGTAGTAGATACTAAGGATGGCGACAAGATATCAACGAGACCTGTGACTGGATGGCGAGTTTGTATTGACTATCGGAAACTTAATGCTGCCACGTCTAAAGATCATTTTCCATTACCCTTCATCGACCAAATTGTGGAAAAATTAGCCGGGCAAAAGTACTACTGTTTTTTGGATGGATACTCAGGGTATAACCAGATTGCAATTCATCCGGAAGATCAGGCGAAGACAACGTTTACATGTCCTTATGGTACTTTTGCTTTTCGCAGAATGCCATTTGGGTTATGTAACGCACCTGCAACATTTCAACGATGTATGATGGCAATTTTTTCTGACATGATCGGGGAGGCTCTAGAAATCTTCATGGATGATTTCTCAATTTTTGGACCTACATTTGAGGCTTGTTTAGATCAATTGGAAAAGGTGCTGAAAAGATGTGTGGAAACAAACTTGGTTCTTTCATGGGAGAAAAGCCATTTTATGGTACGAGAAGGAATAGTATTGGGACATGTGGTTTCTGAAAGAGGATTCGAAGTCGATCGCGCTAAAGTTAAGGTCATATCCACATTGCCACCTCCAACATCGGTGAAAGGAGTTAGATCATTCTTGGGGCATGCAGGATTTTATCGCATGTTCATTAAAGATTTTAGTGCTATCTCTAAGCCCCTCTGTGGTCTTCTGTTAAAGGACGCACCATTTATTTTTGACGATGAATGTACAAAGGCATTCAATATCCTTAAAAATAAATTGGTCGAGGCCCCCATCCTGAAGCCACCTGACTGGACACAACCTTTCGAGATAATATGTGACGCTAGCGATTACGCCGCCGGTGCAGTGTTAGGACAGAAAATTGATAGGAAGCCTATTGTCATTTGCTATGCTAGTAAAACTTTTTCCGAAGCTCAATTGAATTACACAACCACTGAAAAAGAGTTATTAGCTGTAGTTTTTGCTTTAGATAAATTCAGATCTTATATCTGGGGATCCAAGGTGGTGGTTTACACTGACCACAGTGCAGTTCGACAATTGCTCACAAAAAAGGAATCCAAACCTCGATTAATCAGGTGGATTCTTCTGCTGCAAGAATTCGATATAGACATCAAAGACAAGAAGGGAGCCGAGAACGTGGTAGCAGATCATCTTTCAAGACTACCAGTTGAAGGACTGGAAACAGGAATTCAAGATTCATTTCCCGACGAACAGCTGTTAGAAGTCAATGGAGCTCCATGGTACGCAAATTATGTAAATTTCCTGGCTACAGGAGCAATACCAAAACATTGGACGAAACAACGGCAGAAGCAATTTCGAACGTACGTAAAGAGATTCATTTGGGACGATCCAGACCTTTTCAAGGTAGGTGAAGATCAGATAATTCGTCGATGTGTGCCGGACAATGAAATTGGTAAAGTGTTGGATCTCTGCCATGCGTCAGCATGTGGAGGACACTTCAGTGGAAGGAAAACCGGATATAAAGTTCTCGAATCCGGATTGTATTGGCCGACTATCTTTCGGGACGCGCATAGGACTGCCAAAGAGTGCCTCAATTGTCAGCAATTAGGAAATATATCAAAAAGGGATCAAATGCCGTTGAATCCAATTTTGGTGGTAGACATCTTTGATGTCTGGGGAATCGATTTTATGGGTCCATTCCCCACATCACATGGATACGTCTACATTTTGGTGGCAGTAGATTATGTTTCAAAATGGATTGAGGCCGAAGCAACTCGTACAAATGACCATCACGTGGTGTGCAAATTTGTGAAGAAAAATATCTTCACCAGGCATGGAGTCCCAAGGGTAATCATTAGTGACGGAGGATCGCATTTTAAGAATTTCAAGTTCGGAAGATTGCTGAAACATTATGGGGCAAATCATCGCATTGCAACGCCTTATCACCCACAGACTAGTGGCCAAGTCGAAGTATCCAATAGGCAAATCAAATAGATCCTTCAGAAGACTGTCAAGACGGATAGAAAAGATTGGTCGTTAAGGTTAGATGACGCATTATGGGCATACCGGACAGCATACAAAACACCGATTGGAACCACTCCATATCGGTTGGTTTATGGGAAGGGATGTCATCTGCCAGTGGAAATCGCCAATCGTGCCTTATGGGCTGTCAAGGAAGTCAACATGGAATACACGGCTGCCGGAAAAGAAAGAAAATTTCAGTTGTCCGAGCTAGAGGAATTACGGGACGAAGCCTATGAGAACGCAGCCACTTACAAATCAAAGATGAAGCGATATCACGACGCAAAGCTGCGACTGAAAGTCTTTGAAGTGGGGCAAAAAGTTTGGTTGTACAACTGAGAAGTAAGTGGAATGGTCCTTACAAAGTAATCGGCACTACAGATTATGGTGCAGTCGAAATCCAGGACTTAAAAGGTGGACAACCATTTAAAGTCAATGGCCATAGACTCAAACCTTACATTACTACAGGCACATTCCAGAACTTAGAAATTGAGACGGTTGAGTTCATAAAAGAAATTCCAATGTATACTACATAAGCAGGTAAGTGCACGTCTGGCTGAAGACGTTAAACTTAGCGCTTGTTGGGAGGCAACCCAATTATCATTTGTATAATTTTGCATATCATTCTTAATTCTTCACATCCATGTTATCACGGTATGAAAAAGGCAAGTGTGGGGTTATTTTGGTAACTTTGCATCACCGCGACGCGGGATCTTTGAGTCCGCGGCGCGCGTGTTCAATTTTTACGATTACGCTTGAAATCAGATTTTTACGCGACGCGGATAGAAGCTTCCCGCGCCGCGGCCTTATCGTAATTTGAAATTAGAGATAATCCTAAAAACAGAGTTTGAATGCCATTCCAAAACCCCCATACTTGTATATAATCGGAACTTGATAATTTTTGCTTCTTTTCATCGAGGTAAAGTCTCTTCGTGCAAGTAATCCATCTGCATTCTCTTTCTCTTCACAGCAAATCAAGTAAGCACCCTCTCTTCATCTCTTTTCTCTCTTTCTTGACTTAGAGTAAATACTTCTGTAAATACTTCTGTAATCCGCGGAACTATATACGCGCGACGCGCCGAGCGTCTGGACAGAACAGTAACTTTTAAATTTTTGATTTTTGCAGAAACAATGTCTTCTTCGGCCAGTTCGGAATCAATCGATTGGAACTCCCTGGCTACGGGAGTGGGTAGAACAAGAGCTTATAACTTTTACAACCGTCGAACGATTCAACAACAGAAGCGGATTCTCCCCGCGCGATCGGTCAACTGGGAGTTGACCACCGAGTCAGGAATTATGGGACATTTGCAGTACTGGCTGGTACAGACGGGTTATGACAAGGATGAGCTTATTTATACGTGCCGGGCTATCGAAAGCGCGGTCAACATGTCTGAACCGATCTACCGCGAGGTATACTTGCAGTTTCTCGCGAGTTACCACTTTGACCACCAACCGGTGGGAATGGATACAGAGGAGATGATGCAGTTCCGGTTGGGGAACCACAACCGCAGCTGCAGCTTACGGGAGTTCGGGTATCGGATCGGGCTTTACACTGAGGAGGAGTCTGAGGCACCAGGGTTTGACTTATTCCACCGGCGGGCTAACTACGCCGTCGACGACTCATTTTCCCCTGGTGACTACTGGAGCACTATCTCATCCTCACGGTATCATGAGAATACCGTGCGGGAGGGATTGATACATCTGCCTTCTCACCGGATGCTACACCGGTTGATTACGACCATGATTTGGCCGCATGCTGATGAGGAGCGAGTTACACCGCGTGAGCTGTATCTCATGTGGTGTCTGACCCGGATGTTGCAGACATGCAACATGCCATATTTCATTGCAGACTACTTCAGGCAGATCACCGACGCTCCGCTACACCAGACTGCTCTCGGTGGAGGGCACTATGTTATGAGATTGGCCCAGTCTTATGGGTTGCTGACTGAGCACGCCACTCAGGGGCTGACAGTTATCCCACCAGTTCCTTTCAGCCCGCCCACTACCTTATCGAGAGATGTGATCTATATTGACGAGGGGGTCACGACATCTGAGCGATCCCCGTTTCCGGCCTTCCGGACCGAGCCATCTTCCTCAGCATCCAGGAAGCGTCAGCGAGTGACCGACAGTTTACCTCGCAGCCTCTCTCCTGCTACCATGGAGACTCGGTACCTGGTTGACAAAATGCAAGCAATCCAGCAAACCCTGCAGACCCACCACAGAGACCAGCAGGCACAGGCGGTTGTCACTAAGGAGATGAACAGACGGACCGAGAACATGCAGGATCAGCTCTTATGGTTGGCCGACTGCATGATCACCTTTATGGCTAAATACCGATGTGCCCCACCAAGACCGCAACCAACAATCCGGGATGAAGACGAGGAGCCTATGGAGGAGGATCCAGAAGAAGACCCAGAAGAAGGAGAAGAGGATGACACTACACATAACTGAGGGTATACTTATGGGTGTCTTTTGTTTTCGTTAGTTTTTGTCTTTTAGAACATTTTGCATAGATTTTTACATGTTTTTTCTTAAGTAGTTAGGAATTAATTGTTTATAGTTGATAAAAATAAGCCATTGGGCATTAGTATGTTGAATAAAATAGTAGGTTTTTGTGTTGAGTGCTTGTTTATGAGTGTTTGGATGTGGCTGACGTTTCTGCAATTACCGCGCCGCGGATCTCATATATGCGCGACGCGGTCAATTCCACTTCCACAACAGTTTCAACTCTCGTAATTACCGCGACGCGTATATCTTAATTGCGCGCCGCGGTTTTCCGCAACACATATATTCAATTATTGTTGAGTTGTGCATGATATATCAAATTGAGAGGGAGTTGTCTCAGACAAGTGTGGGGTCACCGTGCCCCTCCACTTGTCTTGACCACCGGCGTGTCCTACTGTAGCGCTACAACTCCAGCAGATGAATCGAGGATCTTTTTGTACGCATTATACCTGTGATATTGAGCACCAAGCAGTCCATCGTCCAAAAAGGGGTAACTCTTTCTCCCTTGTTTTGAAACTAATTTTGTACAACGGGGACGTTGTACGGTTTTAAGTGTGGGGTGTGGACGGTCGAAAGAGATATTTTTGAAATTTTTGCAGAACTGATCAATTTTTCAATTTTTAGCAATATTTTTCAAAATTTTTAATGAATTGCAATTTTGAAATGAAGGGTTTGTGATTGTGATAGCATCAGTATTTTTCAAGAAATACTGTTTAGTAGTGATCATGCTATTAGTTAGTCAAATAAGTTGAGTTTTACGAGTTTAGAAGATTGAGCCGTTTTAGAATTGGAATTTAGGAAGGAAATGTCAATCTGTGGCCTTTGTTGTTCGAGCCGGTAGGTCTAAAATGGGTGGGCCTTATGCACCTTACCACCTAAGATCGTCTGGTCTGGGATGGTATTTCTGAAAGCTCGCTACACGGACAACATCGAAAGTCATGGACGATTCCTTAATGGCCTTTAGAATCTGAATGAGTAAGTACACTTCATTGTGGACAGAAAGTTTGTAGTCAAGGGTTCTCTAGAAAGCCATGAATTCCAAAGAACAACTCAATTATGTTTTCACAAACTATTCCATTCTAACTCGAAGAGCAATAAGCTTTGAAACTAAACACATTCAAAAACTGTTCGAGTCCCTATTACAATTTGTTAAAAACTCTCTTGCTTGGGGACAAGCAAGGCACAAGTGTGGGGTGTTTGACAACGCCTAGTGATATCAAGTATTTTAGGCGTTGTTGAGCCCTGTCTTGGTAAAATTATATCATATATGCATGGGTATTCTCACTTTTCGTGTCAGGACTTGTCTGGAGAAAAAGAACAGAAACAGGGACTAAAAGTGTACAAAAAGGAAAAAGTATGGAAAGAATGAAAAATCAAGAGAAGACGCACGTGCGCCGCGGGTTTTGGACTTGCGCGACGCGGATGTAAGGCGGTGGAACACATTTAAATGACGAAAAAACGGGGAACAGATAAGTACGCGCGCCGCGGATTTCACATTTGCGCGGCGCGGTCACGGGAAATTTGCAACTATAAATAGAGGCATTTCCGGCCGAAAACCCTAGCAAAGACTTGGTGTAAACATCGACCTAGAAGCTCTTTGACTCGAGGATTCATTTCAGCAAGCTCATATTTGGTATTTTCACGTTTTAGATTTTTATTTCATTTTAGTTAAACATTTGTAAGCTTTGAGTTGAGTCTTTGGGTGTGACAACCATTGATCTCAGGCTTAGGGTTCTGTTTTAGTAGCACTTTGGTTACTGATTTTGTATTTGGATATTGGATTTGGTGAATGCAATCATTCGGTCACGTTGAATATTGGTTTTTCGGTGTTTTGGTTGTTAGTTTGTTATTTGGTTGTTTAATTGTGATTGAGCTTGTTTGTGACTTGGTTGGGACTGTTTTCCCTTGCTGAAAACAGTGGCTAACTTGGTTAGGTTAGGCATTAAACCTTGGCTATTAACTGTCTCATAGGACTATTAGTTATTAGCTAGTTTATGTTATGCTCGGTTTTGCTAGTTTGAATGCCTTCAATTGCTACTGATTCAGAGATGCACTTCTGAGTTCAGAAAGTAACTAGGTTATTTGGACATAGCTAAGCTTGGCTTGGGTGTTTGAATATTGCTTTGAGGTAGACAGATAGAAATTAATTCCTCCGACTATAGCCGTGACACTATCAGTTGGTAATCTCTCATCTAGGCTGACCATGTAGCTCCTGTGGATCGACCCTGACTCCACTATACTAGTGAATGTTAGGTTATTTCTTATTTTTGACCGCATGACGACCTCTGCGTGCACGTCAACAACGCCTAGTAATATCAAGTATTTTAGTCATTGTTAGGCCCTATTCTTGGTTAAATTATATCATAGATACACTGGTATTTCTCACTTTTGTGTTAGTGGTTGTGTGCAAGAAAATGTTAAAAACAGGGACTAAAAGCGGACAAAATGGAAGAAGTTTCAATCAAGCCAATATAAAATCGAATAAACACGCGCGTCGTGGGAATGAGGGTATGCGCGTCGTGCCACGTCATATATCAGGCAATTCAAAAAGAGAAAAACGGGGATAAGGTGATACACGCGTCGCGGCTTCAGGCTTTACGCGTCGCGGGTCGACAGATTTCTCAAGTATAAATAGAGGTCTTTATGTCGGATTTTGGAGGCAAATATCGAACCCTAAGGTGGACTTAAGGCTTCTTTGACTCATGTTTCGGAATTTCAGCAACCATTCTTGGTATTTCTTATGTTTTCACTTTTAGCTTAATGTTCTTTAATTAAAAATTAGCTTCTAGCCTAGTGTTTCTGGATTGTTTAGACCAGTAGCTTTAGTCTAGGGTTACTTATTTGCGATTTTCAGTACATTGGATCTTCGGTTTTGGTTTATAATTCAAGTAATCATTAAGTTTATGTTTTTATTGCACTTTTTAGCTTTAATTGTGTTTGGATGCTTGTTTGGTTTGATTGTTTACTTCTGGGTTCTGAATTTGGTTTCTGATTTTAGTAAGTATTCATAGTTTAGGAGTGGATTTGATTTAGTTTAGTTGATGTTTGAATTGGATTTTGGAAATTTCTTTGGAATTGTGTTTTTGTGTGATTTTTGGAAAAGTAGAGTTAGTCCCTCTGGCTGTAGCGTGACACTGTAGTTGGTAAGCTATCGTCTTGTCTTAACAACCAAACTCCCGTTGATCGACCCTTGCTACCGCTATGTTCCAATTTGGAAAGGTGGTGATATACGGGGGCTCCTGTAAGAAAATTAATGGTAATAAAAAGAACTATACAAGCAATTGGTCTAATATTTTATGACGAAGTAATGTCTCATGTTTTGATGTTGTAACAATGATCTTATGTTTTGACAATAAAGTGAACAATTCATGATATCAAAAGAAAGTATAATTTCTTTGATTCGTAATAGTTAATGTTATCAAAACTTGATTAAACTTGTTGGGTCAAAAACTCATGTTACTCACGAGGATTATTGTCTCACGTATGTTTGTTTTGTTAAATGTTATGTACTTAGGTGATAAAGATAGATGTTTGAAGACCTTTGGGAGGAATAGAAGATGCTTATTTTTAGATGAATGTTTCAGTGAAGGTTATGTTTAAACTATGGTGATGTAATTGAAGCTGTAAATACCCTCTTTTGGATATTTTAAAACTTGTGACTTATTGGTTTTTGTTAAACCATCTTTTGTAAAGTTGTAAATGGCTTATAAATACATTTATAAGTAATGGGGTGTTACATGAAAATTTAAAATGTTTTAACAAGGACAATACATGCAAACTAAGTTGTTAAAAGTTAAGATGTTTTATCAAATAATATTGGTAATTTAAGACAAATTTTAAAATGACAGCTTTCCAAATGAAAGTTAAAATGTTTTAACTTAACAAACAAATTCTCGTTTTATGAAAATGTAAATCTTGTGCTACCTATGTAAAACCACATATTTAACTGTTTTCCTTCCGACATGGGAAGTGTCATAGCCAATGCGTTGGATAATAATTCAGCCAAAATGATGTGTTACTCCCGATAACTCATGAATCATGGTTCGAGTGACACGCGTTTTGTCATGGTCGATTTGCCATCCGAACCTGTGATCCGTGGCACACCTGTCATGGGAGAGGATGAGCATAAATTGATTAAACATGTCATTGAACGTCAACGTATCCCAAAAGATCTAGGAGTTTCATAGAGATTGAAATTGGCAAAAGTGTATTGCTTACCTAAATAGCTTCTTCATGTGATTACGACATACCTCTTCATTATCAGAAGTGAAATATAGATCCTAGCCTTAAAATAATTATTTTATGGGCAATTATTTTTTAAGGATTAATCAAACTAACTAAGCTCTATTCTATATGTCAACTAAAGAAAGTTTGAATGTTACAAGTTTTTCACTACACGATCCCCTTGATCAAAGTAAGCTCAATGACATAAATTATGCATGTTTGTTCTAGAACATGAGAGACACCATGATTCCTGAGCTTCAAAAAAGATTAAGGGATATTGGTGCTTATAAAATGATTAACCAACTTAAGTACATGTTTCAAGAGCATGTCAAACGGGAACGATCTGAATTCATGGAAGCAATATTAAGATGTAGGATGCAAGAGGGTCAAAGTGTCAATACCCATATGTTTAATATAAAAGGGTACTTTGACCAAATGTGGAGGTTAGTATTTCCAGTCAGTCGGGAGTTGGTCACTGAGATTGTCCTTAACTCACTAACTAGTTCTTAGGATCTGTTAATTTCAGACTTTATCATGAAGAAATTTAAAGTATCCTTCCTGAAATTACATAGCATGTTGATAAAAGAAGAAATCGACATGGCTAAAGAATCCAACAACACAATTCCTAAAGGAGGTGTCAAAAAGAAAAGGACATACCCTACCATGGGAATGATTTTCTCAAAGAAACCATAATCCTGAAGAGAAATCCTATATCCTCCTAATTTTTCCTCCTAACTATCCTCCTAACCATTTGAAATGATGACAAGTGTCATGTTCAATAAAATTAATAATATTTTAATCCATTTGTCACTATTTCACATGGTTAGGAGGATAGTTAGGAAGAAAAATTAGGAGGATATAAGATTTCTCAATCCTGAAATATTGAGGAAGTATATGGTTTCCACTATAAGGAAAATAATACATGGAAGATATAAATGCTCAAGATATCTTACGTAGAAGAAGCAGTTGAAAGCCAAAGAGTATGTTGGTTTAGGTATATTTGCAATTCCATAGTACTTTGCTTGTATACAGTAATGCCATTTGTTAATATGCAAAAAGAAAGCATAGAAAGCTGGATCGAATCATGAACTACAAGAAGCTTGCTTTCGTCTATAGGATTAGGAACCAACTTTTCTCTCTGGTGTTTTGGTTTATGGTTTTACAATTGAAATTATTGATGTAAACATTATTAGATGGTTATGACCGGTTTTAAATAAAAGTTGTTTTAAATAAAAAATATTTTGAAAATTATTTTGGAACAAAGTTATTGTCATTACATCTATGAGACCAATACACAACAATAGTTCAAAACTGATTCAAAGGGATCCAAATGTTTGGATAAAATGTATGAGTAGGGTTTTCTGCATTTTCATAAACTTGAAAGAAGCTACCAAAACTGTAGGTGGATAGGATTATGGAAATCATTCAACTGATAGTCTAATGATAACTACTTATCTTTTTTGTGAAGAGAGATAACCATGCATTACTCACAGGTGGATAGGATTCTGTACATCTAATGTATTTGGACCATTCAATTTTTCTAGTAAACCATCTAAAATACTTTGTTAAGTTTGAAACCTATATGATGTTCGAGACTTTAAAAACAGAGTATAGAATGAAGTTAGCGGAGGATAAAATTCTCAAATAGAATAGTGGATGGTGAGTTTCTTAGTCAAGAATCTTACGACCATCTAATAGACTTTGAAAATTATTTCAGCAGTCAACTCCACTTAGAACGCCACTAGTATTATACGGCATGTCTAAGTAGTAATCGAACATGAAGGTCCGACTTATGATAAATCATATTATCCTTCCAATCAGTGTCAGCTTAGAGACAACTGAAAAGTCATAAACCTAGCACCAACACAAGAGGTTCTCTAAACACTGTTTGAAAATATGGAATGCAGATGCTTCTTCACCAGCATATTTATAAATATAGGGTTTTCAGACTTACATTTAACGAGAAGCTCAAAGTACACCGATTAAAAGAAGTGTTATTCGATTAGATTGCTTAGATATAATAAATATTTCTACAATAGTCTTATGTTGCTCAAATAACAGTCTTCTATGATAAGAAGCCGGTATTCAAAGAAATCAGTGGGAGACAAATTGATAATTATGAGACTCAAACGATCAAAGAACCTGATGTTGGCACTAGTACTCAAGCTGAGGTAGAGAAACCTGTTGAGACTCGGTAAGAGTTTGGTGAAGAATCTGACATAACTCCATCTCCAGCTCGAGAAGACAGTAGAGTACTTCATGTACCTGATACTTATGGATTACATTTTAAAGAGGGTGATGAATATTTGGTGGAAGAATATGAGCCTACCAGTTATCAGAAGTCATGGCAGGCCCATGGGCTGCATTAAAGAAGGAGATTATGGAAAGCGAGGTGAAATCTATGAAGGATAACCAAGTTTGAAACTTGGTTGATCACACACCTGATCTTAAAACAATATGGTTAAAACAATATGGTGTAAGTAGGTCTTTGAGATGAAGAAAAATGTGGATGAATAGTACTCACATGAGAGCCAGAGTGGTGACAAAAAGTTATACTCATACTCAAACATTGATTGTGAGGAAAACTTTTCATTAGTGGCAATAATCAAATCTATTTTGACTATGTATGCCACAATAGCGGTCGGTGACTATAAAATGTGGCAAATGGATGAAAAACCACTTTCCTTAATGGAAAACATTAAGAGGATGTGTATATGACACAATTAGAAGATTTTGTACAATCCAAATGTCCAAACAGAGTGTGTTATCTTGAAAAGTCTATTGATGGACTTGAAGAAGCATCTCGCAGATGGAATCTTTTGTTTGATGAGAAAGTCAAACGTTTGGTTATTCGAGAAACAAAAATGAGCCCTATTAATGTTAGAGAAAATGGGAGCACTAAATTCTTCCCACTATTGTACATAGATAGCAAAGTTCTCAATTAAAACAACGTCCCTACCTCGAGAAATATAAAATAATTGAGAATTGCTATGCAATAAATGACACGGGAGACATTGAATGCATATGCAGTATCAGAATCTATAGAGATGGACCCAAGTACTTCATAAGGATAAGCCAGAGTACATGAACAGATAGAATCTAGAGGCACAAGAATATCAAAAAGGATACAAGTCTTTGTATTAGGGTTTAGAAATCAGTGAAACTCAGGATCCTATTTCCATAAAGGTTCTAGATAAGACGAATTAAGTTCCATATGCACTTGCAGAAGGATCAATCATACAATGTAAGAGACCTAATCTATCATATGCCTTGATCATAATAAGTTGACATTAAGCTAATCCTAGTGAAAGTCAATAGATGGAAGTCAAGACATTTCTTAAATGTTTAAGATATTCTAGATCCATTATGGTGTGGAAGAACTCAGTGTAAAGAAGCACACTGATGCAAGCTTCCAAACCAGTAGAGACGATTTTGTACGCTGTCATGATTCGGGTTCTTACCAAAAGAGACATCACATTTAATAGAGATATATCAGATAAGGCAAGATAGCTGAACTGATCACTAAGTCAATGTCTCGAACCAAGAAAAATCGTCATATGCATTAGATTTTCAAATGAATTGGCTTGAGTGAGGTTAGTGTGGTTTGATTTGTGTTGACAACTTATGATGTGTAAATCTTTATCTATTTTGACGATTATTCTGTGGAGAACTTAATATATGTATAAGGTGGTCATTGCATTAGTTTATCACTGTGTTCTAATTTTACATGTTTTATTGACTTCCTGAATAATCAAAATTTTTATTCAAAACATCCACAATCGGTCATACTTTTAGGAGTATTGATTCAAGGCTGACGTGAGGTTTTGGTGGACTGTCTATAGAGATGGACATAGTATAGAAATGTGCTAACACTCATGTGTACTTAATGGAGATTTAGTATTGGAGTAACATGCATTTAGAGATTACTTCATGGAAATTGTCACTAGTAATTATAAGATGATAATATCTTATATTCTTCAAACAGAGATGCATGGATCTTTGTTCTGTATTTTGTTGTACTTTGGCTTTCTCCAATGTTGTCCATAACTGTCAGCCATAAAGGGAATGTCCATGTGTTACATGATGAGTGGGCAAGGTTCATGAAGTCAGAGTTTATTTTTTTCCTTCTACCCTAATAGGAGAAGTGATTCCCTAGGCCCGTCGATGATTTGGTGCTGACAACAAACGTATGGTCATACTCAGACTGAATTGATATAAGATCTATATTACAGTCTGTTGTCGTTACCAATCACTATCGGGAAACATCATATTGAATGTCTGGGATTGAGTGATTTTCCTTGTTTGACATTCATCTAGATATCTTGTAAAACAATGGATTATTTGATCACTTGCCTAACGGTTGCTTCATATGATATGCGTACGGTACTTTGATGACATACACCTTGTTAGCTTAGGAATATCATACCATACAACTGTTGCTGACATGTGCAAGTGGGAGCTGTTAGTTATATGTCCATTGTCACAACAAGTTGGTGATATTACTATATATACCGGGGTTGTTTTGGGTTACACGCAAGAGATAATTTAGCTGAAAGAGATCAAAAGTAAACAAGAGGGACTAAGTATATTAATATATCAAAGTACAAGGTATATTAATTAGAAACTAGATGATAAAGGGATTAAGGGAAAATATTGATGGTTTGAATTTTAAAAGTCTTTATCCCAAAAAAGATAAGATAAACATGATGGGTACTATAAATACCCATCATGATGGGAGATTTTAAGACATTCCAACAAGGAAATTTTGTGGTCCATCATCCCTCCCCTCTCCTAGTTGACGCCTTTCACAAATCCTAAAGAAAGGTTGTTTGTTCTTCAAGCAACGTGGTATTCTACTTTAACGGTACCTAAATCATTGTCTTATGTGTGACTACATTAGAGGTTCCTACTATGATCCTTGTTCATCCTAGACTTCTTAGATATGTAGTACAAAGATATACGTTGAGCTCCTAGATTAGATTTATAGTTGCAACTCGTGTGTTCTTGTGATCTGTGGCACGATACAGATTTAGTTTTCATTTCCGCTATGTATGTTTTTTACCGTATCCAACAAGTTCAATATAGGTTGGTTGGTCTGTGAATACAAATTAAATCATTAGACTAATTGACAATCATATCAATATCTTCAAGGTGTGTTAGGAATAAATATTGTATCGGAGTTCTCGTAATGATGAAGACCAAACTTGTTTGTCTAAAGGCTCTTTTTGAAGATGTTGTGAAATCGTACTTGTTTCCGAAGTTGAGTGAGCATACAATGCTCCTTCAGTATATGTTTGTTTTATGTCACCTTGGCTAGAGTGGTCCTAACTTGCTGAGCATGCTAATAAGAGTAAGTTTGTGCTTGTATTGTGTCCTAGGTGTCATGTTCAAATTGGTTTAAGGATACACCGCCTCAATTGTAACACCCTCGCTAAGGGTAATTATAAAAATGTCATTTTTAAACCCTCTAGTTCTTATCAAAGTTTATAGGTCATCATACGCAAGAACTTTAGTCCCAAAACATCTCAATGTGGTAAAATTAGTTTTTGAAACTTGTTAAAAATCCATTGGGTTTTATTTAAAAATCATTTTAGAGTTTAAGTGGCGAAAAATCATATGGTCCTACTTTCATAACGTCTTAGTTTGTAAAAGAACGAAGTAGTTACAATCTGAATACCATTACATAGTTCAAATGAAACTACACAACTCGTGGCATTTTAAATTCTCGAGTTCTACTTACGTCATCCTTAATCATCAACCTGAGTACATGTCAAAATAAGTAAGCCAATGGAAATGTTTAGTGAGTCTACACGGGGTCAACTCACTGAGCGTACCGAAACAATACATTATTGTTTGTGTGGGCAAGGTGGCCTATCATTTGGAGCTACCCAAGCAGCTTTGCCAGATCCACATCACTTTCCATGTCTCCCAGTTGAGAAAGTGCATAACAGATGAGTCACTTGTAGTGCCTATAGAGGATATTCAGGTGGATGAGCACTTGAACTACGTGGAGCGCCTTGTTGCGATATTGTAGAGAAAAAAGAAGGCCTTGTGAAACAAGGTGATCGGGCTTGTGAAGGTGCAATCGCAGCATCAGAAGGGCCCGACTAGACATGGGAACCCGAAGAGGAGACACTTGAGCATTACCCATAGCTCTTTGCAGATGCGGATCTCAAGGATGAAATCCAGAAAAGTAGGGAGAGTTTTAAGGCCCGTACCCCATGAATTAATTTAAAGGTTTAAGGAATTAAATCATAGTCATTTTCGGAGGAAAGGCACTTCGCGACACTTTCCATATAGTGGTAGCAACGTGAAAGAGGGTTTAAGTCTGCACGCAGAGTACGGTTGATAGCGATGCTATCATCCATGCTTAGTGATGCGAAGCGCCGCAAGTGCAAAACCCTAGGTCTCGGGCCTTGGACCCAATTTAAGGGATCTTAATTCTAACGTTTCCTCTTTTATCAGCCACCAACTTCCAAAGACGCCCTAGCTCGAATCTAGCCTCTCTTTTGGTGTTCTAGTCTCATTTCTCTCGTATTGAAGGTTTCTTGACGAAGAATAAGAAGAGTGTTGGTGCCAAGGAGTCTTCTTCAGCTGAGATCCAGCCTCGTCTTTCGCATTTGGACCATTTTAAGTATTATACTCCGCCGTTTCATGTTTACACTTAGATCTACGCGTTAAAGCTAGTTTATCGTGGTTTTGGTCCATCATTGTTATGTTTCTGGAGTTGGAAGAGCTCCATGTCATCGAGTTGGTTTTGAAACACTTTTTGGATCTCCTAGACCTTGGTTGAGGGCATTGACACGTCGCGGTCGTTGATTCGGTCAAAATAAAAAATAAATATCTTACGTTCCACTAGTAGCGGTAAGAAAGGGTCGAACCGTGGAGTTCGTGGTTGGCACTATTGCGTCTATAATATAACCGCACTACAGTGTCACTCTATACTCGGTGAATATCACTACACATCAATCTCAAAAACAACTCAAACACTATATAAAACAGAAACCAAACACCGATCTACGAACCAACAATAGATCAAACGCCAATTTAAACTAAAATTCAACTTTCTCATAAAACAAACCAAAGACAGGTGCTAACAGGTGCTATTCGCATCGCGAGTCAAGCCTTATCCCCGTTTTATCTCGCTTCAAAATTCAAGTCTTATCGGATCACACTTTTATCCCGATTCAGCGTCGCGTAGAGCTCTCCTCCGCATCAAGAGCTACTCTTTTGTCCTTATCTTCATTTTTCATCTCCAACTTCACCAAATTCACACTTAGAACCCTGCATTTTCACTAAAAACACATACAAGACACTTGGAACTAAAAGTGAGTGATATTAGTCTTTTAATAAAGATAAATTAACTAAAACCTGGTCCAATAACGTGTAAAATGTGTAACATTAAAGAGTGTTATCAGGCATGCTCAAGGCCTCTTGTAGGCATGCAAGGTTTGAGCTTGGTTTTAGACACATTTTAACGTAGGGTTTGGGTTGGACATGCATGGGTCATGCATGTCCATAGATGTTAGCAGAACGAGACAGCTTACAAGCCTGGCATATCGGAGTCCGAGAGCCACTTTGTGATTGTGTGAATACGTGATGGATCTTGTGGTGTTTTGGGGAACTCACTAAGCTTTGTGCGTACTCTTTAAAATTGAATGATTTTCAGGTACTTCTTCTAATCGAGGAAAGGGCGCGACTTGACTGTACCACATTTGATTTATTTGTTGAAGGCTTCCGATGAATTATGATTTGTATTGGATACGTTTTCTTACTTTGACATGTTATTCTACCAAAAATTGAATGTTTTATGAAATCTAAATGGTTGTTTCATTATTATTTGGATTTAAAAAAAATTGGTTTGAAATTAGGGATGTTATGCGTCGTGTACCTCAACGTGGCGTGTAGCTTTCATTTATATGCTTCGTGTTTCTTATGAGGATCCTTCTAATATCATTCCATTATTTTCAAGACGCGTAGCGTACTCACTTGCATCCTCTTAAAGTCCAATTTCTTCATACCTTTGATAGAATTACGTATCGTGTAACCTTTCAAGCCACACGTACCATTACGTAGCAACTAGAACGAACTTTTACTAAACATAATCAACATAGCAACATACTATTAAAGTGTTATGTAAACCTATCCATACACGCCGCGTAATTATAACATAAACAAATTCCCATATTGGCAATCCAACTTTTATCAACTTCTCAAATATTGACTCCTCTTAACCAAAACTCAATAAAATTTTTATAACACATATATTTAACATGTAACAACTTATTTAAATATACTAACATCTAATCAAAGACCGAGTTCATGCCAAATGAACAAATTACCCTTATGGTCCAATCACTTCATTAACATTGATTTTTATCATTCCACTTACAGAGTTCTAGTTCAAGATTACAGAAAATTTTTGGTTATTACAATTACTTCCCCTTTAAATGGATTATGTCCTCGAAATCGAATTATAGTCTACCAAAAATGGGGTATCTCTTCATCATTTCATCCTTAGTTTCCCAAGTCAAATTCGGTCCTAACGAATGCTTCCATTTAACCAACAATATTTCTATTTCTTTCATGACGGGAGGTAAAATCCCAAGTAGAATAAGCCTAATCCCATATTGGATATTTCATAAGTCGTCCAGACCATACTTAACTCTTATGAAATTCACACTCCGTGTATGCATGCTTCACCACTTTTCTATTGTCAAGTATCATACACATAAATAATTTTAATAGATAAAGGAATTTTGAAATAATATATTTCACATAGTTGTATAATTCTAGTTCACATATAATAGCCCGAAACTTACTTCATCCTTTATAATCAAATTATAGATATAAAACGTATCATTTGCGAATACATTTGACTTTCATGCCATGTATCCTATTTGAAAATTCCATATGTAACTCACATTGATTAGTTAAAGATGTCTAACTAGGATTCCACTATCTCTTTGTCCTTCATTTGAGCTCCTACTGTTTCAATGCATAAGGATTTCGATAACATCCATTCTCATCATTAATATGCTAGGACATAACATTGCATTAATATTTCTTAGTTCTATGCCTTAATAATATCATATCAACATTTGTATGATTCCAATCGTAATAACTTGTCCCACATTAAGACTACTAACAATTTCATACGTCTTTTTTCAAGGTGACTACCAATCTCCTCTGGAAGGAGGCCGTCTTACATGCTTGGTCCTACCACTAGCAAACTACTTTGGGCATGGACTTCTTCTCATAGCTCGTTTTTCGTTTTCTTTTATATTGGTTACTTCTTCCTAATTCAGATACCTTTGTGTTTTATCTAGGAATTCCTTAAGGGTTCTAGATGGTTTTCCTACCACTTTTTTGAAGAATATCCTTGAGCTCAATCTCTATATGAAGGCTAATAACATCGTGCCATCATTCTAAAATGGTATAAGTCAGCTTACAACATTGGAGTTGTTGATGTAGTCTTTTTAGGGTTCTTTTTAATTGTCTCTCGACATGCATACTGTTATTAGTTTTACGTCTTTTGTGAATATCTTTTTCTCAATGAAGCTCTATGTGAGGTGATCATTGAGCTAATCAAACGTTTTGATGGAACATGTGAGTAGGTTATCAATAAGTATTTTAGTCATAGGAGATGATCTTAACTATATTTATTTTAGGAAGAGGTAGGTTATTTATGCTTTCGTTAAAGGGTAACATGTCATTCAACCTTCACAAAGCGTAGACTCCTCCATCTGTTTTAATTCAGATTGGACGATTGGTAGACTTGCTTCGCATCCTTCATGCCTCTTAAATGCTTTTATAGCAAAGCTAGTAGAAATTTTCACTTTGATTGTGGCTTGATACCTTTGGAAATATTGGTAATACTTCCATTCTCTTGGGACTTCGAGCAATATAAGCTCATTGCAAACTGATAGGAGTTCCCTATGTTCCCTTTATGGTGGTTCAATCCTCGAAAGTCCCCATCATCGATATTAGACCAAATGGTGTACCTTATCGATTGTATTTTCAGTGGTTGTCTTTTGTGTTTCACCCCGTGAATAAAGCCAATATGATTATACCCAGTTTAGTAAGGGGCTCTTTATGGCTTTCTACCAATAACTTGGAGTATTTATTAAAGAAAGATAAGTATTAGGCTATATTTTAGGGGATGGAGCCCGTAAAATATACTTTGATGGTGAAATTAGTTATACATAGAAAAACAAAAGTATGACACTTTGTGATGATATTTAAGTCGTGTTTATGGGTAAAATGGAGTCAAATTATGGTTAAACCCTTAAGGTTAAGCATGTGTAGATCTTTACTATCATAAGAGATCTTTGGAAAATGATAACATCATTCAACCAAAAATGTTAAACTTTGATGGGAAGGATACCTGATATGTATAATGCATTCCATTTGGTTATAAGGTGACATCTACTTCGGTCAAGTGTACTAAATTTGTGGCAACGATCTAATTGTCATCCTTTCTTAAGAATTGTCTTGTCTTTCATAGTGCGCATGTATTGTTGCTGGTTGTGCCCACATATTGCTCCTGGTTGTGCCCACATAATGTTCTTTGTACCTTAACAGTTAGCTTATATGTTATGCTCAACCTAATATTTAAGTCATACGATTCAATTTGGGTTGCTGGTACTTTAATTTAATTTTCAAGAAGAACGATTAATTATCCAAATCTAACTAACTTGAACTTGATAACCTGATTTAACTTGGAATCATCTAATTTGTGATTAAGACGATGAACATAAGAATCCATATATGTTTATCTTTATGGATCTTGTACACCAGACTTGAAAGAACAAAAAACCATAAGTTCATTCCCCATTATTTATATGTGGGTTCGTTATTTTTCTTCTATTTATTCTTGGTAAAGGATTTGATTCTGGGTTTGTTTTCTAGTTTTGATTTGAAAGATCTTTTATTTCTAGATTTCCAAGGGGTTTCCTTCATGTGAACTTAAAAATTCTATATTCCTAGTGTTTTTATTAGTTTTAATTTGGTATTTATTTTTTTGGATTATTGTTGAGATCAACATTTGTGTACAAATAACTTTTTCTTGGGTGGCATTTAACAGAGTAAGCATCTCCAAAGTGATTGTTTGAGTTTCATAATGGCTACTTGATCTTTGAAGCATAAGCAAAGAAATCATGTGTAAGTTCATTTTAATCGCATGGACAAATTAAGCTTCTCAATTGGAAAAAAAAATTAAAGTTTTTTTTATTTTTTTTGCATATGAACATTTGGAGAATGAAAAGTTATGGGGGAATTGACAGCAAACACAAAGGTGCAACCAAAATAAAATGAGGGTCGATGGGATGCAAAAACCAGTTGAATATCTATTGAGAGAAACGGATGGTATGTTGTTCATTAATGGTACTCTTCATGTCTTCTTCCCTATTGATACATGCGACACATCAACTAGTCTTGCCAAGACGTAAGAAAAAGGAAAAATGTTTCAAACATAGATGAAATCATTTGATTCTCAAAAGAGAGATCTAGAAAAAGACCAAAATACCATCATGTAAGACCAACAACCTACCTGCTCCGTACATGCACGAGGTGTTGAGGTGGACGCGATAACACCATGCTCCTTACATGCATGGTGCTCGTCCAAGACCATTTCAGTGTTTAACACCCATGACTCTCTCTCTCTCTCTCTCTCTCTCTCTCATGTCATTAAATGATTGAATTACCTGCATTACAAATCGTACATTTATTTTGAAATATTGAAATGTAGGTACGCCTTTGAATTAAAAGCGTGTGAAAGGTTCAGAGGAAAATATGTGACACGAAAGGTTGAAATGGTGAAACAGAGGGAAAATGACTTATAAGGGTAATTATGTTTAAAAAATGTTCAAAAAATACCATCCAAGTTTGGTTTGTTCAAAAAACACCATCCAAGTAAAGCCTTTGTACAAAAAATATCATCCAAGTAAGGCCTTTGTACAAAAAATACCAACGAACTACATGTTTTGTTTAAATGTTACCCGATGGTAACCGGCTCTTGCAGGTTAAACTGTTCATCTGTTATTATGTCATGTCATTAAATATTAGGCCAAATCATCCTTTAACCTGCAAGAGCCGGTTACCATCGGGTAAATTTTGAACAAAACATGTAGTTTGTTGGTTTTTTTGTACAAAAGCCTTACTTGGATGGTGTTTTTTGTACAAATGTCTTACTTGGATGGTGTTTTTTGAACACATCAAACTTGGATGGTGTTTTTTGAACAGTTTTAAAACATAATTACCCTTATAAGTCATTTTCCCGTGAAACAGAAGTATGCCCCCATAGACTAAGAGGAGTATGGTAAGTCAATGGACAAAACCACAACAAACTCTACCGTAAAGATGATTTTAAGCAAAAAATTCTGAATCCAAAACAAATAAGATAACATACAACATAGACAAATTTTGCACTTTACTCCATATTTTATCAATACTCATACAAGTATTTCATTGTACCGTGTGTATAACTTTGTCGGTAAATTCCTAGCAACAACCTCTCAGATATTCATTCTCAAGATAACCAAAAGCTATATACCAAATTACTTAAAAAGAATGTCACGTTATGTATTTGGATATCCCAGTTTGATAAAACTCTTACAAAAATAATAATCTATAATATTATTTATATATTTGGTTAATATTTATTCTTTATATTATTCGCAAGTACCATCAAATTATCAAATAAAAGAAATAATTTTCCATTAATAACAAAAATAAAAAACATTTGAATATATTCCTCTTTCTCCCCTTTTGTTATTTCCCTCCTTTTTAAAGTAGTGTGGGACCCGTCTAGCCGTGCTCCACCCTCTATAAAATCCCGCAATATTTTCATCGTTTTAGAAAAATAGATCACGGTTCACTTTCCCACTTTGTCGCCGGAAAATAAAAATCTTCAACCGGAACTTTCAAAATTCATCAAATCGAAGCTCAAAAGCTCGAAATAAGATGGATATTTTCGATATCCATAGCGTGAAGGTGGAGAAAGCAAATGCGATGCAACGGTACCGACGGTTCCGAAAAATAGCGAAATTGTTCCGGCTAGTTGAGCTCTTTTTAGCGGTGGTTTTACTCTCGTGGATCTCAACTCGCTTGCCGTTCGTGGTAAGAATATTCGGCGAGTACTTCCGGCAGCTTATCTCCATCATCGTCAGTCCTCTGTTCATTTTTCTGGTCGGTAACGTGATTGTCCTAACTCTGGTTGTAAAATCCGGCCATCTCGCCGGAATTCCTAGTACCGTAGATAATGCCGGAACTGATCTATATGATGATATCGTAAACAATGTAACCGAAGATGTTCCTCCTGTTCTCAAACATGAAGAAATTGTTTATCAGGACAAACGAATCATATCTGAAGTAAACTCTAAACCGATCACTAGCTACTACTGTAACGAAAACGAAATTAAAGCTGGTGAATCTATGAAGAAACCGTTGGCTAATTCCGTTCCAGATCTGGATCCGAAAATCTATCGGAGAAGCCAGTCTGAAAACCTGATGAAGACAGAGCCTAATCTGGAGTCGGATAAATTTTACGTCAAGCTCAAGCGGTCGGAAACGGAAATAGGACGGCGGAAACTTGATACTCCGGCGGAGGAGGAAGCTGCGGACAACATCGTTGACGAGCTGAGCAATGAGGAATTCCAGAAGAGGATCGAAGGCTTCATCGCTAGACAAGTCAGGTTTCATCAAGAGGAAAAACTAGCAATTGTACCTCAAAATTTAATGTGATTTTTCCTTACAATTTTTCCAAAAAAACGTGATAAGCGAAAATCATAATGCTACTTTCTTCATCAAATTTATTCTCCAATTTAATGTACAGTACTACTTTTACTATTAGTCTATTACCACTTCACGATATTATCCAGATTCGAAAATTCACAAAAAGTTAATTGCTTCTAACTTTTGTTCTTTACTTTTTCGAGAATGCATGAAGTCGTGATTTTACTTTCAAATTTCGAAGTATAGCCTTTTTCACGTTTATCGAATTGTAAAAGGTCTATCGAAGCATGAAAACACCATAAACAAATCTTCATGTTTAGTTGAATGTGTTTACGATTGACTATAAACAAATCTTCATGTTTAGTTGTTTATGGAAGTCAAAAAAATCTTGTACACTGACTGATGGATTCTCATGTATGTATATTTATTTATTTATTTGTCAATCATGTTTTTTTGTTTTAATAATTATAGTTATTATATTAGTTCTTTTTTCTTTGCTTGCCAATTTTGATGGTTCAGAATTCAAACTGAAAGTTGAACGCCGCTAATCCTTTGAAGATCATGAAATATTTAATGATACGACGTCATTTTATTTATCCTGATGCATTCGGATGTTATTAAATTCCATGACAAGTTGACACGATTGGTATTCATAATAAAACAAAAGGGTAATATGGTCATTTTCATTATTCAACATATTCTGTCAGATGTATAATCAAGCAACATGGTTTCAGTCAAAGGCTGACTCAGTCCGAGTTTCTGACTCAGTTACATATCAGCCTAAATTCAAAGTTCCATATAACATAAATGGACCATTAAATAAAAAAATTGAAAATAAAGAATTGTTTAATGATAAAATTGTATTATCTGTTTTTTTATCTACAAAATATAGATGGCCCAAAGAAGTCAAAATCATCTTTAATGTATTCAAATGCTTTATATAATTTAAAAAAATACTAGAGATACGATGTTATTATTTGAATAATGCACTTTTGAAATAATATAATATTACATTAACTACTTTCAAAATTAAAGTATAAAAACTATGTTGATAGATTGACCGAAATCTGACTGACATGTTTTGACATGTAGCACTTATTTTTACATCTATACATCGAATCAATTACACAATACATTTTTCTTTAACTTTATGATGGTGTTTTTTAAAAGTAAACAGAATGATTAAAAACATAATTACATTTGCACATTGAAACATATGAAACAAACACATGGATTAGGAGCATGGATTATATGCACATTTTGTCTAGCATTTGCTAGTGAAAAGTGTAAGAGAATGATGCAAGTTGTTTCAATAAATGGAGAATGGAGGGGTGAAACAAGAAGAATGTGTTCCAAATTCTTGAAACAAGTGGTGGACATATCAATATGATGATGTGGGAAATTTAAACACGGATATGCCTAAAGGAATTTGTTCACAATGACAAATGAAAACACTACAAACCTAATAATCTTGTATTACAATCCATTATTTGGTATTGATGCCTTGTTTGATTACGATTTACTGAATTATTCTTCGTGGATTCGATAATGTATTCGCATGTAATGCTACTTATGATAGTGAAATAGCATGAATTGGGAACAAACATGGCTTTACTTAAAAAACATAAGATTTTTTAGAGCGACAATGACATTAAAAAACAAGCATAATGTTACAGAATAAAGTTACAATGAAGAAATGTGATTAGTTGGTCTTTGAAGTCAAATAAGCAAATTCATTTTCATTTTACTACTATTGAAAACGTTGAAATATAATTGTGAAACTATCTTATAAAAAAGAATTCCTTTCCTTGGTTTAACCGTTGCTGAAAATAGTTTCATTTCGAAGCTTTCAAATCGTCCACGAAGTCGTGAGGATAGTATAAATTGCAACGCAAGAAAAGTGTAACGCAGACAAGGAAGACATGTCACTAAACATCTACTAATTCAAACTCTATAATAATACGTCGACTCGATTTTCTAATACACACCAGAGAGTATTATCATGAGCAACTGGTAATATTTCTGACTTTTTCTCCTTGTCCCTTGTTTTGATAGATATTTCTATCCCACTGCGCTACCTTGAAAATCCGCAGGAGAGGAATACCCCAGGTAGCATCAAGTTCATTACCCCTAGACACATGCTCCTTGTTATATTTTGTATATTAACTTTAGGTTATTCTAAATACTATGTGTCTATTTTATATCCTATTATAGTTAATATGTGTGGATTTATAAAGGGAGTTTACATAAAGCTTTCAAAATGGAGATAAATCTTATAGTTTTGAGTTGACTTTGAATCATGATCATGTTCATCCACCTTAGTATGGTTTGTGGAATGTATGGCCACTTGTAACTTGGGTACCTAAAGAAGATTAAAAACATATTTCCATGAATGGGTTCTGATATTCCCTACCGGGTGATGACATTCTAGAATGCCTTCATTTTAACAAGCATTTGCAACCATTTATGTAGTACTAACATGATAGCTCACTAGTACCTAATTAGAAACAGGTATGAGAAGCATGTGGCGTATTATGAACTGTCCTCACATAGACCCAACACGTATGAGAAGTGTGAAGAGCGGCATGTGCTAAGTCACACGAGCCTAAATTTAGCCAACTATTCATATATTTGGGATTTGAATTCACTTGGAGTTTTAGTAAGACAAGCATACATGCATTTCATATTATATAAAGTTTTTATTTGAGATTATAGATTTGGTGACGTTTTAGCAATGAGAATATTTTGAAATGCTTACCGAACATTTCAGATGTTATTAATCTTTTTAGGTTTGAAAAAGTTTTTGGTGTTTAATTTTGGGTTTGGATTGTTGAATATTTCCAATATCCATAAGAGGTTTTACCACGGTAATCAAGCAACCTATTCCAACATCTAAATATGGATATACTATTTTAATATTTACAACATGATGTATTAAAATTTAACATGTATGTAAGGATGTTTACATTAACGTTGTTTCTTGATTATTTTGTTACACCCTAATATGCCTCGACATCTTAAACATTTTTAAATATTAAGGACTTGACAACTTGGTACCTTTATCTGTAAATTGTTTTTCATAAATGATTCTCAATTTTATTAATTTACATTGCAAAATTTTATTCAAAGAGTACTTCAAATAGTTTATAGGAGGGATGTTACAAAGGGTCTCAAAGATTTGGTATAAAGTGAACTAAGTACTTAGAGATTTATTTGACCTTTTATTATTCTATGTGTTTTAGTTTTAGATTTTTTTGGATTAAGTGTCTAAGTCATAACTATAATTGGTATATACTTAATTGATAGTAGCAAAGTCCTTTTGGATTGCCCTCAGAGCTGACAAATTGACAGAATAACTTTTAAAGAGAGATTGATTTATTATGTGATTAATAAATCAATATAAATAATTTGTTAATATATTATGAGGATAATATATTAATTAGAAATAGTATTATTTAATTAATAATTAATCAGAAATTAATTGGAATTAATTTTAAATTAATTGGATTAATTAAAAATGCAGGGGTTGATTTGTAATTATTCAATAGTTGAGTAGTGAACAAATATGGAAGGAGGATTGAAGTTGGCAACAATTAGGATGGGTTTATCCATGATTTTCGAAATCCTTATAAGAGATAAATAAGGATTTGAATTAAAGATAAAAGGTTTATCACGTTTGAATTCAAATAAGGTTAATCTCTAAGGCTTATATGCTAATCATTTGGGTTTACCAATTTTCTACGCCAATTTAGATTCTCCTCTCCCTCTCTTTGGTTTTTCTTGTTGCTAGCTTTGGGTGTGAACCATTTGAGGCACGACGATTGTAGTGCTCGCTTCCAAAAGATCAACAAAGTTAGTAATTCTTGAATTATCTTTTAGTAAATTTTGAAATTGCCTATAGGGTTCTCGTTATAGATTCAAATAGTGAAAACATAGATCCTTTAGGATGCATGTGAACTTAAGAGTTTAAGTTTATCAGTTTGCCTATTTCCTATCAGTGGTATCAGAGCATTTGGCTTATTTTCTTTTTGAATTTGTTATAATTGTTAAGCCTTTGGATTAGGGTTTATTGAAAATAAACCCTAATAGCCTTAGTTTTGATTTTAGGGTTAGGGTCTCAGAAACCCTAGCCCCTCCCCTTATTTTCAATTTTCAATAGGTATTTGAGGGTTTTTCTATTTTTGGTAATTATGATTAATTAATAAATAGATAACCTTATACCCTTTTGTGTTTTTCGAAATTAGTGGGTAAAGGATAGGATTAAATTAATTTGATTAATTTGATAATCCCTATCTGATTTAATTTATTTAATTAATTGTTAATTAAAAGATAAACATTAAATCAATTAAGGTTTAAATTTAAATTTAAATTAAAAAGTTTAATTCAAAAATTTAAATAGATAAACCAAAACATTTTAAAAGGTTTAAAATACATGTTATATATATTATTACAAGTTAGTATTTATATGTATAATAACTGGTCAGTCAAATCGCTAGTATGCCTCATTCACGAAGCTGATCTAGAAGGGGGTATAAGGAAACTGCCTATAAAATGACAGTTGAATGGGTGTCCACTCTCACCCACCGCTTCCTTGATTAGTGGATGGTCGTTAGCAAAACGGATTTGATAGGACAAATTTTAATCTCATTAAAAGTATAATGCTATTAAAGAAAGTACTAGAACCGTTTTATAAAATCTCAAATCTAGTTACTTTAGAAAAATGTGAAAAGTATGCTAACCCATGAAGTTGCACATTACACTTTATGAGACATTAGTGGAGCGTGTGTGGTTTATCGGCACACTAATAGGGGCTCATAAAGAGTGGTAATTGGTATCTCATTAATTATCATTGTTGATGGAGTGTGTGTGGTTAACCGGCACATCAATTTGAGATGATAAACGATATTGAGGTTACCAAGCATATTTGCATGGTTATTCACATCTTGTTTGTGATCTTCGTCATCCCATTCACAAATGGAAGAGCATAATCCGAGATTAAACATGCCATTGAATGGTTAGGTTAGAAGTCAGCAATAGTTAGGTTATATATGTATAATAACAACTATATACACCTAACTATATATCATGTCTACTATCTCTCAAGGTTTAAGTCCAGGAATCTACTCTATAGACACCTAGTTCACTTAAACCACGGCTCTGATACCAACTTGTAACACCCGACTTTTAAAACAAAAACACCCCTGAAAATTTTTCATTTTTAACAAAGGTTTCAGTACTAAAACCATAAACATAGGGGTATATTTTAATAAAAACGGGTACAAGCGTATCAAGGAGTATATAAGTATAATAACCTCCTTATAAGCCAGGCTGCTACTGACAGCATCTACAAGTCCACTTCTTGAGTCACGGACTTTATCCTTACCCTTATCAGGGTTATGCTAACCTGCAGGGACATTTAACAAACGGTATGAGCTACAAAGCTCAGTGAGTAATCGTATCTGCAAATAACATGTATCAAATATATTCGTATATCTATCTGGATATCGAATCCAAACTAATAGCCTTACTGGCTGAACATATATCTCTTAGGATTTCACATCCTAATTTTGTAGCCTTACGGGCTACTTCATTACAACCTGCAATTATCAAACCACATCAGTTATTTGCACAGATAATCATATCTATCGTTTCTGTCCCATGTTTCTAAGTCACAATGGACTGCATCATATGTCATGGCTATATAAGCCGCACCCTGTGTCATAGCTATGTAAGCTGTACCAAAACAATATCAATATATATATCATAGCCCGCAGGCCGCACCAGCTGGGTTTAATAACCCGATATCATAGCCAAAAAGGCCGCACTATGTTCCGGTAACAATATCATAGCCGTATAGGCCGCACCAGTTGGATATAGCATCCAATATCATAAAATACAAAATCAAATATGGCTCACGGGTTAGCCCGCTGTTGCCTTGGCTCACGGGTTAGCCCGCTGTTGCCTAGACTCACGGCTTATCCGGTCTTGTCTATATAAGTTTGACTCATCAAAATAAACTATGGCTCACGGGTTAGCCCGCTGTTGCCTAGACTCACGGCTTATCCGGTCTTGTCATATCATAGTGTATAAATATATGTATTGACTCACAGCTCCGTTCTTGTCATCGCAATGACTCACGGCTTATCTGGTCTTGTCTTTTACATATATTTTTACACTTGTCGTTTTCGTCCCTCGAAGCTATTTCAACCTGTAACAATTCAATCATCATATATCATATATGATATCAGTGTGATTACTCACCTGGATGCTAGCTGCATTTAAATCTCGGTTGTTTCTTGCCTTTGCGTGCACCACAACCTTTTTGTCCCATACCTATTTATCCATTTATATACCAAATGATAATAGGTTAATAACCATTTCAGTTGACTCTACTACACAAGAGTCCTATATAATACAATTGGGGACCATTTCCAAGCATTTCCAATCAATAACCATCGTTATAAAAGTTTAATACACTTCCCGAAATACGCGTATTCTACTATAGTACTTTCGGGAGGTCGTATTCGTATTCCGATAATTTTCCATGAAGTTTCACAACATATTAGGCCTATGTTTAAAATTTCAGGTCAATCGGATAAGCCTAGCATAAGAATCAAACTTGGAAAATGCACCAAATTTTAACAGGAGGTTTTATGGTTTCTGCCTCGACCCGCGCCGCGCTCAGTGTGAGGGGCGCGTCGCGGCTACTGAACAGCAGTCCAGAATTCCCAATTTTTATGCTACAAATTTCCATTTTCTCATTTTAAGTGCTTAATACATGACTTAATCGATAGAGGATTGTTCCAGGTCAAAAACCATTCATTTACATCTAGTTTTAACCCATGGAAATCATATAATTCAAACATTTTCCAACAATTCCCGTTTTTGACATTTTGGTCCAAAAACCGAAATTCTTCAAAATTAATCACTTCTACTGATTATTCTCATCATTAACAACATTTGGAACTCATTAGAACTCATTAGAATCCACTGGATCATATAAAAATGTTTTCTAGGGTTCTTGAGCAAAGTTCCAAATTTTCAACAATAACAACCTACTTCCATATTCTTGAATTAAGTCCTTTTAGCATGACTTATTGGAAGTATTAAACCATTTAAACCACATAATCATAACTGAAATTTACAAATTTCAGTTTCTATAAAATCCATTTAGAACTTCTTCAAGAACTTGACTAAAAGGGCAATCTACTTACCTTAATTGCTTGGAAATCACTATCTTCCAACAATTGATCCAAGTTCTTGCTTCAAGCTTCAATGATCTTCCAGAAATCGCACCAAGGATCCTCTCCCGTTGCTGCACAAATGGCCAGTCAAAGAAGAGAGTCAATCCTTTTATTTATACTTCCAATGTTTGCAAATTTAGTCCCTATGTTCATTTTATTGAACTTTGACCACAACAAACAAGTTTTATGACAATAAAACTCTCTTTTCTTATACTTTTGCCACAAGCAACAATATTTTTACCCAATTGGTTCTTCACATGGTCAAATGATCAAAATACCCTTTTGTGGTAAAACGACCAATTTAAGTTTTTATAACATTTTAAGTCCAAAACTCAAAATATTATTTCAAACCAAATTCTTTTCTGTCCAAAAGACCAAATTACCCTTCTAAGGTAAAATGACCAATTTACCCTTTTTATAAAAAGAGTGTCTTGGCGTTACAAATTCTTCCCTCCTTCAAAAGATTTCGTCCCCGAAATCATACAAAGAGTTGGGGTATTTCTATCTTGTCACAATTTCGGTTTCCCATACCATATGGAAACATTCATGGTATTGCCAAAGCACTTTTACCATACTAGTCTTCTATTTCGTGATTACATCACTGTTCATCTAACATTCCTCCGGTTGTCCCGGGTACCATAACCACTTATCTACCTTCATTTCAGCATGAGGTATTCGTTGAAATTTATCAATCTATGTTCTCAGAACCATGAGACCCATAGAAAACTTTACACTTATCTTGAAGTTCATCAGAAAACTTCGTTCAGTACACCCAAAATTCTTACTCTTTGGAACATATGGAAAGGTCCAATAAATGAGGACTTGATTTTCTTTTCGTCCCAAACAAATTTTTAGTCTTTCTAAGGGATATTTTGATTACCCCGTCATCCCTCATCTGGAATTTCAACGGTTTTTACTCGGCAATCCGCATACTACTTTTGTCGATTTTTGTCTATTTCCAAGCTTTCTCGAATTTGCCTAATCTTTTCTTCTGTTTGAAGTAAAATCTCGGGTCCAGCCAACGGCTTCTCCCCAACTTCAGTCTAGTAAGTATGCGTGCAACACGATACTCTATACTATACATTATACAGGCCATCTAAATGCTGGTACAAAACTATCATTATCTACGATTTCTACCAAAGATAGACGATCTTCCACTTTCCACCATGGTCTACTATGCAAATTTCGGGCATGTCTTCTAAAGTCTGCATCATTTTCTCGCCCCATCTATCAATTCTGTAATTCCTATACAGTACTTACCAGTACTTTTGAACTATAAATTCTAGGAATTAATGCTAAATTCAGCAAATAATTCTAGTATCTCGATCCGATACAGTCGACACCTGTAGTGCACGTCAACAATTTTCTTTTTCTATGTAGTTTTTCACTACTTTTCGATCTTAATTTCTTCCCTAGTCGGTACAAATTTGCACTAGTGTCATCAATCAACCTGCAATTACCCATATGGTGTCATACCCATGCGGTAATATTTTCGTCCCATTTCTTCTTTGGAATCGACAACGGCTAAACTTTCTGTATACTTCTAATGGTTTGACTTTAGTTACACGCTAGTCAAATACTTTTCACATGTCTTTCAATGTCTTGCTTTTGCCCCGGCCACCAATACATAGGTTATATCATCCTACACAGTTTGGTACTGCCCCGAGCATTTTGCATATCTACCCCAATATAAATCTTTTAAGGGTAAATTTCATATCTCACTTTGCTTTGGAACTCACATACACAACCACCAAGGGTTTTAACTCGCCGTGAGTTTCTAACTAGCTTCTTTCAATAGCTAATCATTCATTTTTCACGTTTTCAAATCTGCACATTTCTTTTTGTGCTACCTGAATCAACTCAGGAAATCAATTCGCCACACTCACGCATGTGGTTGTATCTTTCAAAAGATACTCTTTCTAATTCAAGGCATCTATAATCACATCCGCCTTTCCGAGATGGTACAAGATTTCATAACCGAAATCTTTAAGTAACCCATCTATCTTTGCTATCTCATATTCAGCTTCTTTTTGATCAATTAAGTGTTTCCAACTTTTATGATCCGTATCAACAGTAAGCTTTACACCATATAGATGGTGTTTCCAAAGCTTCAATGTAAAAGTCATAATTGCTACTGCAATATCATGTATCCAAAATCAACTTTGGATGTATTTCTGTAATCCAGTTTATCTTCTCCGCTTAGCGACAATGCTAACACCGGAGCTTCACACAAGGTTTATTCCGACCTTTAAAAAGTTACATGTGGTCTTTCTTACCACTCAGACTTTTCACTTTTCTTGGTCAACTTTAGTCAGCTAAACAGCAATCGAGGAGCAGTTTACTACAACTCTCCTATAATAACCCGCAAATCTAAGGAACTACAAATTTTAGTCAGATTCCTCAGGCGGTTCCAGTTTTATCACATCATCAATTCCACTAGATTATTTTATCATCTTTGACATTATTATCATGCCCAAAGAATTGTAACTTCTTTTAACCAAATTTTTCATACTTGGAGAATTTTACATATCACTTAACTCAGTGAAGTAACTCCAGTATCTGGTACAAATGTACCTCATATTCAGTCTGGTTTCGAGAATATCAAATTCTCAGTAGTTAATGTACATACACATTAACTTATCTTTCTTCTTTTCAAACAAGATATGGCTCCATATAATGACACATTCGGCCATATGAGACCCCAATTCAAAAACAATTTCTTCCAATTGTTTTACCACTCTGCCACCTCTGCAGAGGCTAATCAATATAGAGCCTAAATAACAGGAACGACTCCTAAGTCCAGCTTAATCATAAGCTCTTCTCGCCAATCTGGCAGAAATCTTGGAAGTTCTTTTCAAAAGAAACATCCGAGAATTTATTTAAAGTAGTACACTACTATCACCGCTTTATTTAGCTTGGCCCATACCACGTATGCCAACTACAACATCATTCATTTACTAACTCTTTTCCGAGTTTAAGCAAAGAAAAATAACCGGTATTCTCAACAACGGTCATTTACCATGGATTTCCTCCGTTTCACTTCTGATTTTTGAACCATCATGTTCATTTTCTACAATTCATGTTAGCATCATTCATGTAAGAACCCGTGAAAACTTGTAATAAAATATGTAAAATAATCGGGCGAAAAGGGCGAAAAGTTGTAAAAGGGTAAAACGGTCTTTTGACACGTTATGAGATTAATATGTAAAATAATATGTATTTGTGAAATAATAACATAAGAAATAAAAGTTTATGTGGAATTTGGAGTTTTACCGCGTGAATAGTGAAATACGACCAAAAAGGGCAAATTGGTCATTTGACATGGAAATGACCAAAAATGTCAAAACAATGTTAAGTTAAGAGTTAATGGAACTTAGGTTGCAAAGTTATGCTCTTAGGACCATTTTTGTAGAAAAGAGAGGAGTTTGAGGACTAAAATGCAAAGTTTTTTTATAAACATTAAACATATATTATATGAGAGTTATTTCCATCATCTGAGAACAAATCCAGAAGCCTCGAGAGACAGCAAGAGAGAGCAAAGGAGAAGAAGGAGTTCAAGGAGTTTTATAAGGAATTGGAGCTAGAATTGAAGTTTCAAACATCTAAGGTAAGATTTTCCAAGTTCTAACCTAGGTTTTTGGGTGTGTTCTCGATTTGGGTTCTTGTGTGGAATTGAAACTGAAATTTCAGTTAGGAATCATGTGGTTTAAGTGGCTAATGCTTCCAATAAGTCATTAGTCAAGAACTAAACCCAAGAACATGAAAGTAGATCGCTATTTTTGAAAGTTTGCAATTTTGATCAAGAACTTTAATTCTTGTAATTGAGTTATTGAAGTGTTTTTGATGGCTAAAAACCTGTTATTAGTCAAGGGTTTTAGTCCTAGAACAAACCCCAGGTGATTAAGACCTAGAATAAGAGCTTAAAGCCTCAAAACTGCCTGCTACAGTGCCAAATCGCGACTGATCAGGAGCCTGCCCAGGCGCCAGGCGCAGTGCGCCCAGGACCAGGGCGGGGTGCGCCCAGGCGCAGTGCGCCCCATACCTGGCGCAGTGCGCCTTCAGTCAGGGGCCAGACAGGGACCAAAAATGTTAAAATTTTCAAATAACTCAAACGCTAGAAACCATAGCTAGACATGTCCGATTGACCTGAAATTTCAGCCATAACCCTAAAATGGTATAAGAACATGTCGGGAATGGTCAAATCCGTAATTTGACCTTGCGGAAAAATTACTGTAGCGGCAGAGGCCAAAAGTACTATTCCTGTCAAAACTTAATTTTGAAATTTAAGCTAGACTTGTCCAATGAACTCCAAATTTGAAACACAAGTCTAATATGGCTTAAGATTTCATGGAAAAGAGTCGGAACTGAAATACGACCCCTCGGGGGTTCTGTAGCAGAATACGCGTATTTCGGAAGAAAACCGTTAAACGAATTTATTAATGGTTATACATTTATTATAACCCGTAGTAGCATCGTATGACACTCTTGTGCTGTAAGTTAGTTGTTATATATATGAATTGAATATAAACGTATATCTTGTAAAAAAATAGGTGGTGGTTCAAATACGGTGAACCGAGCGAAGGGAAAAGAGGTGCAAACGATTAACTGACCCGAGGTGAGTGTTATGTGGATTTTCGAGTACATAGCTAAATAAATTTTATTTAAAGTATTTTGGAGTCAAAGTGGTTTATGACTTTAAGAGTATATTATGGAAAGTATAATTATAATGTGAAAGAAATGGAACCATAAATACAGTGACTAATAATGTGATTGGCTCATGGTGATAAGTTGCTTTAGTATCCGGATAAAGACCACGGCCTGCTGCGGTAGGGGTGGCAATAAGACACTACTGGGATGGTGCCTCCCGTCGCGAAGTAGTTGTCTTACCTTGATAGATGAATCCGTTTCATGCTATTGGGGAAGTAGTTATACGGGTGCGTCTCGTATAAAACCTACGGGTGCGCTCGTAGGAATGTACCATCATGAAATAATGAGTACCTGTGGGTGAGCTCACAGGAAATGTAAAACTTGGAAATTTAAAGGATAATGATATAATTGGTAAATTGTTTCGGGTCTAAACCCATAATGCTCACGAGACATTATGTCTCACGTATTTGTTTTAAATGCTATGTACTCAGGTATACCGGAAGGGCGTTAGAAGAGTCGGGTGTGGGACCGTAGTGTTTGTTATTGTATAAAGTGTATGATAAACAGGTTTGAACCGTGGTTGTGAAACAAATTCGTGATACCCCGTTTGTAATGTAAATACATGGTTTGTTTTCAAACGTTGCAATAAAGTTTGTAAAAAAAAAAAATTTGTGTGAAAAATTGGGGTGTTACAAATTTGGTATCAGAGCCATGGTTTAAGCGAATTAGGTTGGGTAACCATCCTAGGATTAAACTAGTGGATTAATAGTAAGTAAAGTAGTAGTATTAGGTACTAACTAACGGGGTAGAATCGCTAATTTATAATGTTGGAATCCACAGTAACCGATGAACCAGGGAATCTTGTGATAACACCAGAGCCAAAGTATATAGGTGGTTAAAATAATATTGGGCCCGTATTATCGTAACCACAGGATATGCCTTGGAAATGGTGAAGTCACGAGGGAGCCTGAGGAACTTGGCTGTGGAAATTAGTAGAGAGATACTTGCGGACACAGGTTCCATAGGAAGATCACATGCTATAGCTTTCGAATATATATATTGATAAATATATTATGTGGAATAACAAACGTGAATTTCATTATTTTATATAGTAATGGCGAGTGGTGATCATAGTCTTTCGAGTGAAGGACGGGCAGCAAGTCATACCCCGTCCCATGAAGATAACCCTGTTGATGATGCGGTTAACATGGGTCCTAACCCAAATCCAATACCGCAACCTCCACCCGTGACTTTGGAGGCTATTCAAAATCTTATTAGCAATCTAAAGACAGAGATGAGGGAGGATATGCGACAAATGTTGATTACACGGCTGGGGGACCCACAACCTAACCCTTCAGCAGATGATGCTTCTTGGAGACCCACTAATGGAGATTCGGTTACGGATGAGGATAGTGTGGGGACAGAAGATAAGAAGAGATGTTCTTTTAAAACTTTTCTGACATGTAAGCCAACGGAATACTATAGTAGCTACGAGCCTAAGGTCACGATGCGGTGGATACGAGAGACAGAGCAAGTACTGGAGGTCAGCAAGTGTCATGAGAAGGATAAAGTTTATTATGCCTCACGAATGTTGAAAGACGATGCGTTGGTCTGGTGGAACACCTTATACGAACTGGTTGGAAAGGATGTAATTTACAAGTGGTCGTGGACCGAATTCACCACCCGCTTGAAGAATAAATATTGTCCCCTTCGGGACATAGAAAAACTTGAAGATGAGTTCCTTACATTAAAGAAGGGTAATTTGACCGTGGCCGAGTATACGAAAAAGTTCAGTGATATGCTACCATTTGTGGGAAACATTTATACTACGGAGCGGGCACGAATCAACCGTTATGTGAAAGGCCTACCTTGGGAGTATGAACTGGAAGTAAAAGGGGCGGTAACCATGGATGCAGCGTTTGAGGCAGCAAGAAATGTCGAAGATGTGTGGAAACGAAGAACAGTGGAAAGGCAAATTTCTGGGGATAAACGTAAATTCAGCGGCGGAAGTAGTAGCTGGAATAAAAAAGGAAAGTCGGTAGTGATGTCAACCAAACAGGGTAGTCGAAAGATGTGTGATAAGTGTGGGAAAGAGCATACGGGCGAATGTAAGATGGGAAGTGCGGCTTGTTTTAATTGCGGAAGAATGGGTCACAAGGCGAGGGAATGTACCTATCCTAAGCTCAGCGAAGTCGAGTGCTTTTCATGTCACGAAAAGGGGCACTATAGCTTTAACTGTCCGAAAAAGGGTGGCGAGACGATGGTATCAACTGTGCAGAAAAAGACGGAGCCCCAAAAGGTGAAGACTCGCGCCTTCCAACTCACCCGAGAAGAAGCAAAGGAGGCACAAGATGTGGTCTCAGGTACTCTACTAATTAACCAGATGCCTGCCTATGTATTATTTGATTCTGGTGCTACGTGTTCGTGTGTGTCCTATGGGTTTGGTCAAAAATTCAATACACCGCTAGAACCATTAGACAGTGTATGTGAGGTAGAATTGGCGAGTGGAAAGAAGGTGGAGATACAACATGTGTACCGTGGCTGCGAACTCAGTATAAATGATCAGAAATTTACGTTGAACCTTCTTCCGATTGGAGTGAAGACTTTTGATGTTGTCATTGGTATGGATTGGCTTGGAGCCAATGATGCAAAAATCGCATGTGGGAAGAAGGTAGTGTCGATGAAGATTCCAGGTGGCAGCAAAGTGTATGTGTACGGTGAAAAACCCAAGAGGATGTCTAATTTGATCAGCGCAGCGAAAGTCATGAGATGTTTGGTGAAGGGATGCTTATCCTATGTGGCGTATGTAATGGTGGAAGATAAAGTGAAGAAAACAGTACATGACATTGATGTGGTGAAAGAATACCCTGAGGTGTTTCCAGATGACTTACCTGGGTTGCCACCAGAGAGACAAGTTGAATTTTGGATTGACCTTATACCCGGAGCTTCTCCTATCGCCCGTGCTCCATATCGCTTAGCCCCGACCGAAATGCGGGAGTTGATGTCCCAATTACAGGAATTGCTTGATAAAGGCTTCATACGCCCCAGTGTGTCACCTTGGGGTGCACCGGTGCTGTTTGTCAAAAAGAAGGATGGCACGATGCGAATGTGCATTGACTACCGCGAGCTCAATAAAATTACCATCAAGAATCGTTACCCGCTACCACGGATAGACGATCTGTTTGATCAGTTGCAAGGCGCTGACTATTTCTCGAAGATTGATCTCCGGTCGGGTTATCACCAGGTGCGGGTAAGAGATGAAGATATTGAGAAGACTGCTTTTCGCACTCGCTACGGGCATTATGAATTTCTGGTCATGCCTTTTGGTCTGACGAATGCCCCGGCAATCTTCATGGATTTGATGAATAGGGTGTGCAAGCCGTTCCTTGATAAGTTTGTTATCGTCTTTATTGATGACATCCTTATCTATTCGAAGAATGCAGAAGACCACAAGAATCATCTGAGAACGGTGTTGGAAGTTCTAAAGAAAGAAAAGTTATATGCAAAATTTTCGAAGTGCGAATTTTGGCTAAGGGAAGTGCAATTCCTTGGACACGTCGTCTCCATCCAAGGCATTAAAGTAGATCCAGCAAAGGTGGAGGCAGTGATGAAATGGGAAATTCCCAAGACTCCGACGGAAGTGAGAAGTTTTCTTGGACTCGCCGGGTACTACCGACGGTTCATCCAAGATTTTTCACGGATTGCGGTACCTCTTACGAAGCTAACAAGGAAAGGGGTAAAATTTGAATGGGGGGCGGAACAAGAGAAAGCATTTCAGACAGTAAAAGAGAAGTTATGCAATGCGCCGGTTCTTACCCTACCAGAGGGAACGGAAGATTTCGTGGTGTATAGTGATGCCTCTAATAGAGGATTGGGTTGTGTACTAATGCAACGGGGAAAGGTGATAGCATACGCTTCTCGACAATTAAAAGAACCCGAAACTCGGTATGCAACGCACGATTTGGAATTGGCAGCAATTGTGTTTGCATTAAAAATTTGGAGGCATTACTTGTACGGAACAAAGTGCACCTTGTACACGGATCATAAAAGCTTGCAATACGTATTTTCTCAGAAAGATCTCAATATGAGGCAAAGTAGGTGGCTAGAGCTAATATAATAAATGATTATGACTGTGAAATCGCTTACCACCCTGGGAAAGCGAATGTGGTAGCAGATGCCTTAAGCAGGAAGTTTCATGAAAAGAAAAGTCAAGAGAAGTTGATGAAGATCGAATTGAAATCAAGCCTAATAGAAAGCATCAAAGACGCGCAAAAGCAAGTATTGGAACGAGGTGACTTAAAGAAGGAAAAGCTAGGAAAAGATTTGGTGTTTGGAGAAAATACCCAGGGGCTGAAGACAGTCAAAAATCGCATATGGGTACCAAAAGCAGGTGGAATCCGAAAGTTGATTCTAGAAGAATCTCATAAGTCAAAGTATTCCATTCATCCTGGAAGTACGAAAACTTATCGGGATCTCAAAGAACAGTATTGGTGGCCGGGAATGAAGAAAAGAATTGTCAAATATATTTCTAAATGTGCAACCTGTGCACAAGTGAAAGCGGAACACCAAGCCCCATATGGAAATACTCAACCACTGCAAATTCCAGCGGGAAAATGGGAAGACATAACCATGGATTTCATATTTGGGTTGCCAAGAACCAGAAGAGGTCATAATGGTATATGGGTCATTGTTGACCGCTTGACCAAAAGTGCTATGTTTTTGGCGATTAATGAAAATACGCAATTGGAAACGTTGGCGCAGATATACAAGGATGAAGTTATACGACTTCATGGAGCTCCCTTGTCAATTGTGTCTGACAGAGACCCACGGTTTACCTCAAAATTGTGGGAGGCACTACAAGAACGTATGGGGACGAAAATAAAAATGAGTACAGCCTATCATCCCCAGACAGACGGGCAGAGTGAACGAACTATTCAGACCGTAGAAGATATGCTACGATCGTGTGCTTTGGATTTTGGTGGGAATTGGGACGAACACTTGCCATTGGTAGAGTTCTCTTATAACAACAGCTATCATTCCAGCATTGGATGCCACCATTCGAAGCTCTATATGGCAGAAAGTGTAGAACCCCTTTGTGTTGGTTGGAAGCGGGAGAGACTAAAATGACTGGGCCAGAAATTGTCAGAATAACAAACGAAAAGATCAAAATAATTCAAACTAATATGAAAGCTGCTCAAGATAGGCAGAAGAGTTATGCAGATTTGAAGAAGAGACCTTACGACTTAAAGGTAGGTGATCTTGTAATGCTCAAAGTGTCACCGTGGAAAGGTGTGGTAAGATTTGGAAAGAAGGGTAAACTGAGTCCAAGATACATTGGACCATTCAAGATCTTGAAAAGAATTGGTGAACAAGCTTTCAAATTAGAATTACCACGTGAACTGAGTGCTATTCATGATACATTCCATGTGTGTTATTTGAAAAAGTACTTTGGGAAGAGTGAACTTGTTATTCCGTTGGAAGACTTACAAGTAGAGGCCCCGAATAAGCTGATAGAAGAACCAGAAGCGATGTTGGAAGTGAGAACTAAAAAGCTAAGGAATAAACAAATTGATTTAGTTCTGGTCAAATGGAAGCACTCGTCGGGTTCAGATTTGACTTGGGAGACTTTGGAAGACATGAAGAAAAGATACCCGAATTTCACGAATTATGAGAAGATTCCGAGGACGGAATCCTCTTAAGGGGGAGAGGTTGTAAGAACCCATGAAAACTTGTAATAAAATATGTAAAATAATCGGGCGAAAAGGGCGAAAAGTTGTAAAAGGGTAAAACGGTCTTTTGACACGTTATGAGATTAATATGTAAAATAATATGTATTTGTGAAATAATAACATAAGAAATAAAAGTTTATGTGGAATTTGGAGTTTTACCGCGTGAATAGTGAAATACGATCAAAAAGGGCAAATTGGTCATTTGACATGGAAATGACCAAAAATGTCAAAACAATGTTAAGTTAAGAGTTAATGGAACTTAGGTTGCAAAGTTATGCTCTTAGGACCATTTTTGTAGAAAAGAGAGGAGTTTGAGGACTAAAATGCAAAGTTTTTTTTATAAACATTAAACATATATTATATGAGAGTTATTTCCATCATCTGAGAACAAATCCAGAAGCCTCGAGAGACAGCAAGAGAGAGCAAAGGAGAAGAAGGAGTTCAAGGAGTTTTATAAGGAATTGGAGCTAGAATTGAAGTTTCAAACACCTAAGGTAAGATTTTCCAAGTTCTAACCTAGATTTTTGGGTGTGTTCTCGATTTGGGTTCTTGTGTGGAATTGAAACCGAAATTTCAGTTAGGAATCATGTGGTTTAAGTGGCTAATGCTTCCAATAAGTCATTAGTCAAGAACTAAACCCAAGAACATGAAAGTAGATCGCTATTTTTGAAAGTTTGCAATTTTGATCAAGAACTTTAATTCCTGTAATTGAGTTATTGAAGTGTTTTTTATGGCTAAAAACCTGTTATTAGTCAAGGGTTTTAGTCCTAGAACAAACCCCAGGTGATTAAGACCTAGAATAAGAGCTTAAAGCCTCAAAACTGCCTGCTACAGTGCCAAATCGCGACTGATCAGGAGCCTGCCCAGGCGCCAGGCGCAGTGCGCCCAGGACCAGGGCGGGGTGCGCCCAGGCGCAGTGCGCCTTCAGTCAGGGGCCAGACAGGGACCAAAAATGTTAAAATTTTCAAATAACTCAAACGCTAGAAACCATAGCTAGACATGTCCGATTGACCTGAAATTTCAGCCATAACCCTAAAATGGTATAAGAACATGTCGGGAATGGTCAAATCCGTAATTTGACCTTGCAGAAAAATTACTGTAGCGGCAGAGGCCAAAAGTACTATTCCTGTCAAAACTTAATTTTGAAATTTAAGCTAGACTTGTCCAATGAACTCCAAATTTGAAACACAAGTCTAATATGGCTTAAGATTTCATGGAAAAGAGTCGGAACTGAAATACGACCCCTCGGGGGTACTGTAGCAGAATACGCGTATTTCGGAAGAAAACCGTTAAACGAATTTATTAATGGTTATACATTTATTATAACCCGTAGTAGCATCGTATGAAACTCTTGTGCTGTAAGTTAGTTGTTATATATATGAATTGAATATAAAGGTATATCTTGTAAAAAAATAGGTGGTGGTTCAAATACGGTGAACCGAGCGAAGGGAAAAGAGGTGCAAACGATTAACTGACCCGAGGCGAGTGTTATGTGGATTTTCGAGTACATAGCTAAATAAATTTTATTTAAAGTATTTTGGAGTCA
Source organism: Cichorium intybus (assembly GCA_023525715.1). Lineage (NCBI taxonomy): Eukaryota > Viridiplantae > Streptophyta > Magnoliopsida > Asterales > Asteraceae > Cichorium > Cichorium intybus. Next base: position 124,166,351 of record CM042011.1, on the reverse strand, counting down.
AAGTGGTTTATGACTTTAAGAGTATATTATGGAAAGTATAATTATAATGTGAAAGAAATGGAACCAGAAATACAGTGACTAATAATGTGATTGGCTCATGGTGATAAGTTGCTTTAGTATCCGGATAAAGACCACGGCCTGCTGCGGTAGGGGTGGCAATAAGACACTACTGGGATGGTACCTCCCGTCGCGAAGTAGTTGTCTTACCTTGATAGATGAATCCGTTTCATGCTATTGGGGAAGTAGTTATACGGGTGCGTCTCGTATAAAACCTACGGGTGCGCTCGTAGGAATGTACCATCATGAAATAATGAGTACCTGTGGGTGCGCTCACAGGAAATGTAAAACTTGGAAATTTAAAGGATAATGATATAATTGGTAAATTGTTTCGGGTCTAAACCCATAATGCTCACGAGACATTATGTCTCACGTATTTGTTTTAAATGCTATGTACTCAGGTATACCGGAAGGGCGTTAGAAGAGTCGGGTGTGGGACCGTAGCGTTTGTTATTGTATAAAGTGTATTATAAACAGGTTTGAACCGTGGTTGTGAAACAAATTCGTGATACCCCGTTTGTAATGTAAATACATGGTTTGTTTTCAAACGTTGCAATAAAGTTTGTACAAAAAAAAATTGTGTGAAAAATTGGGGTGTTACAATTCATTTCTAACCAATTCATATGCACAATTTCTTCAAATCATTGGTAGTCATCGGCTTCAGATTTATAGGGAAAAAGGGTCCCGTAAATCCTAGGCAGACTACCTTCCAGGTGTTCAATATCTTGAACATATTTGCTATTTGCTATAGCCAGTTCCAAAATTTCATCCATAATCATTGATGAAATATTCATACAAAACATCAAAGTCATCGATTCAAAGCATAGCTTCATGGATCATATATAACAGATACGGGGATTATATTCAATACAATGATATCTGAGACCATATCAATCTACTCACGAGCTTCTTCCATCATCTGTTGGAATACTCATGGTATTACTGGTCCTTTTCGACCATTCGTTTCTTCTTTCTTTCCTCCCCGTTCTTTCCTGGGTTTATTACCTGTTACTCCACATTTAGCATGTGAACATTTCATAGGAAAGTGTTCTATAGCTCCGCGCTAAACACACTTCCGTGCCATCCAACAAGCTCGAGCAATATGCTCCTATTTTCTGCAATTTCAGCAATTCAATGGTAGAGTCTCTACTCTAAAATTTTCTGAGTGCTTTTCCTGCACTTCTCACAATACATAGTTGCTCTGTTTTGGTCCCTTTCCTTTAAGGTTGGACCCAGTCTGTGGTAACTTCTCCTGAAGTGTCCACTAACATTTTCTGCTTTTTCTTGTAGTCTCAGCTACTTTTCTTTCACCTTGATATCAATCAGGGTGAGCACCCAATTTCTTTCTCTGACCACAGCAACTACTGTTGCTTGTCATGTGGATTTTCTACTACTTGTCTCGTTGCCCCCGTTCAATGGAGCCTTGAGAAAGGGTTGGTCCGCCTCTTAAAGCTCCATGCCCTAAATTCCTCCCAGTAATATTTGCTGCTCATACTTCTTATACGTTAGAAGTCAGCAATAGTTAGGTTATATATGTATAATAACAACTATATACACCTAACTATATATCATGTCTACTATCTCTCAAGGTTTAAGTCCAGGAATCTACTCTATAGACACCTAGTTCACTTAAACCACGGCTCTGATACCAACTTGTAACACCCGGCTTTTAAAACAAAAACACCCCTGAAAAATTTTCATTTTTAACAAAGGTTTCAGTACTAAAACCATAAACATAGGGGTATATTTTAATAAAAACGGGTACAAGCGTATCAATGAGTATATAAGTATAATAACCTCCTTATAAGTCGGGCTGCTACTGACAGCATCTAGAAGTCCACTTCTTGAGTCACGGACTTTATCCTTACCCTTATCAGGGTTATGCTAACCTGCAGGGACATTTAACAAACGGTATGAGCTACAAAGCTCAGTGAGTAATCGTATCTGCAAATAACATGTATCAAATATATTCGTATATCTATCTGGATATCGAATCCAAACTAATAGCCTTACTGGCTGAACATATATCTCATAGGATTTCACATCCTAATTTTGTAGCCTTACGGGCTACTTCATTACAACCTGCAATTATCAAACCACATCAGTTATTTGCACAGATAATCATATCTATCGTTTCTGTCCCATGTTTCTAAGTCACAATGGACTGCATCATATGTCATGGCTATATAAGCCGCACCCTGTGTCATAGCTATGTAAGCTGTACCAAAACAATATCAATATATATATCATAGCCCGCAGGCCGCACCAGCTGGGTTTAATAACCCGATATCATAGCCAAAAAGGCCGCACTATGTTCCTGTAACAATATCATAGCCGTATAGGCCGCACCAGTTGGATATAGCATCCAATATCATAAAATACAAAATCAAATATGGCTCACGGGTTAGCCCGCTGTTGCCTTGGCTCACGGGTTAGCCCGCTGTTGCCTAGACTCACGGCTTATCCGGTCTTGTCTATATAAGTTTGACTCATCAAAATAAACTATGGCTCACGGGTTAGCCCGATGTTGCCTAGACTCACAGCTTATCCGGTCTTGTCATATCATAGTGTATAAATATATGTATTGACTCACAGCTCCGTTCTTGTCATCGCAATGACTCACGGCTTATCTGGTCTTGTCTTTTACATATATTTTTACACTTGTCGTTTTCGTCCCTCGAAGCTGTTTCAACCTGTAACAATTCAATCATCATATATCATATATGATATCAGTGAGATTACTCACCTGGATGCTAGCTGCATTTAAATCTCGGTTGTTTCTTGCCTTTGCGTGCACCACAACCTTTTTGTCCCATACCTATTTATCCATTTATATACCGAATGATAATAGGTTAATAACCATTTCAGTTGACTCTACTACACAAGAGTCCTATATAATACAATTGGGGACCATTTCCAATCAATAACCATCGTTATAAAAATTTAATACACTTCCCGAAATACGCGTATTCTACTACAGTACTTTCGGGAGGTCGTATTCGTATTCCGATAATTTTCCATGAAGTTTCACAACATATTAGGCCTATGTTTAAAATTTCAGGTCAATCGGATAAGCCTAGCATAAGAATCAAACTTGGAAAATGCACCAAATTTTAACAGGAGGTTTTATGGTTTCTGCCTCGTCCCGCGTCGCGCTCAATGTGAGGGGCGCGTCGCGGCTACTGAACAGCAGTCCAGAATTCCCGATTTTTATGCTACAAATTTCCATTTTCTCATTTTAAGTGCTTAATACATGACTTAATCGATAGAGGATTGTTCCAGGTCAAAAACCATTCATTTACATCTAGTTTTAACCCATGGAAATCATATAATTCAAACATTTTCCAACAATTCCCGTTTTTGACATTTTGGTCCAAAAACCGAAATTCTTCAAAATTAATCACTTCTACTGATTATTCTCATCATTAACAACATTTGGAACTCATTAGAACTCATTAGAATCCACTGGATCATATAAAAATGTTTTCTAGGGTTCTTGAGCAAAGTTCCAAATTTTCAACAATAACAACCTACTTCCATATTCTTGAATTAAGTCCTTTTAGCATGACATATTGGAAGTATTAAACCATTTAAACCACATAATCATAACTGAAATTTACAAATTTCAGTTTCTATAAAATCCATTTAGAACTTCTTCAAGAACTTGACTAAAAGGGCAATCTACTTACCTTAATTGCTTGGAAATCACTATCTTCCAACAATTGATCCAAGTTCTTGCTTCAAGATTCAATGATCTTCCAGAAATCACACCAAGGATCCTCTCCCGTTGCTGCACAAATGGCCAGTCAAAGAAGAGAGTCAATCCTTTTATTTATACTTCCAATGTTTGCAAATTTAGTCCCTATGTTCATTTTATTGAACTTTGACCACAACAAACAAGTTTTATGACAATAAAACTCTCTTTTCTTATACTTTTGCCACAAGCAACAATATTTTTACCCAATTGGTTCTTCACATGGTCAAATGACCAAAATACCCTTTTGTGGTAAAACGACCAATTTCAGTTTTTATAACATTTTAAGTCCAAAACTCAAAATATTATTTCAAACCAAATTATTTTCTGTCCAAAAGACCAAATTACCCTTCTAAGGTAAAATGACCAATTTACCCTTTTTATAAAAAGAGTGTCTTGGCGTTACATTCATAGAGATGCATAGTTCCACTGAGCCAGCTACTTCGGGATTAAGTCCAAAGATGAGACACATCAAGAAATGATCCAGATCGTCTGGACCGATTTTAAGATGTCTCAAACTGGAAATCCACAGGGTGGGAAACGGTCACTGAAAGATTGGAAGATGCTCCAAAGCCGAATCGTTTGGCAACTCAGATATATCTAAAAACTCAAAACTTCTGATCCTTAATTCCCTGATACAGGATGTGATTATCACATTTGCTTTGTATGCAGGGACTCGGTAGGATGCAGGGAATTGACGCATAGGAGCACATTCGGATTGGATCACGAGCTCGTGCAGTTTTGAAGTTTAGTCAGATATTTTGATCTTGTTATTATCTTATTAGATACGTATGACATGGTTATCATATAGTACATTGTTCGAGGATATTTTGATTTAATAAAATGTTGATTTTTTTTAATACATGGCTGTTTAAATTATCCTTGAAATGTTATATGAATGTGTTAATAGCATGAATAATGATGACTTGAATGTTGATGCATCCAAAGTGTATTGGATTCATGAATTGTGCTTTTTGATTGTTAAAGTTAAACTTTAATAAGAATCGCTTCAACCAAAGGTCTAGGTGGACAGGACTTTGGAATCATTTGACTTGGAGTCACATGATGAATAGAGTTCTTAATAAAATTAATTGTTGCAAGAAATGTATCACCTAAAGATCCAATGGATAGGATTTTGAAATCGGTTGACTTAGAGTCAAATGAAGAATGCATATATTGAACAAAACTAACAAAGTCATAAATTTACATAGAGATGTAAAAGACGTTAAGATTATGAGCAATGGACACATTAGTTGTGACAAGCAAAAATTTATTTACACGTATAAAATACAATTTGACGCTTAAACGTACAATGGAATGGCAAAATGGTCCAAGAAGGTGAAAATATGGAAAGTTGTGTTTTAAGACCATTTACTAAGTCATAAGTAGGTATTATCCCATTTAGAATTTTGGTTCTAAGGATACAAGGGCAGAATGTGAATAATATCACCAAAACTGAAATTTTTACTTAACAATCTGTAAAAATTCATATCTCAAAATATAAGAGAAATTGAGAAAAAGTCCTGAAAGTGACTTTGGTAACTTTTGAGATAAAAAAATATAGGAAAAAGATTCAGGCCATTTGGAGTTATAACGAAAGAGTTATAAGGTTTTAAAATGGCCCAAAAGTGACAAAAATGACGAACGAGTCGTTTTCAAGGGTTGATAACGGAATATCTATTAAGATTCAGACTTAATTCAATAGGGGAAAGTTGTAGAACTTATCCCCACCTTTCTAAAGGTATTAATTTTGTAAAATTTGGATATTGTGTGAAGAAGTTATTCCCGTGTAAAGTTGGGGAAAAATATAGTGAAAAAGTTGAAAGGGGGCATATTTTTCATTTCATCTTTGAAACCCAGCCCTTGGTTTTCTAATACGGTGTACGCGTCTGGGAAAGACAGGGAAAGAAAAATTCGGGATCGAGGTCATGGAGGGAGAACCGAGGAAAAACAGCAACTCGCACCTAAGGTGCGATTCACGCAAATTCGAAACGAGAGACCATGTAGGGTTGGAAATCGGTCCTTGAGGGTCGCGTATTTCCCCAAATTGAAGCAAGAAGGAGCTGCAATTGCAGCAACCGACAGCAGTTTCCGGAGAAGAAGAAGTCGGCGGTGAAATCCGCTGCACCCGGCGACGGTAGGGGTGTACAGCGCTGGCGGTCGACGGCTGGAGGTTAGGAAGGTGTCAGGTGGTCCGATTCCTTACATACTTCAGCCCTAATTTCATGATTTCGGGATTTTGGGTCAAGAAGCCAAGGTAAATGTTGGAAATTTTGAACCCAGTTGTTAAAATCCGAAAATTACTTCATGCATGCTGGATTTGAGCATGTGTTTTGATTTCTATCACTGTTATGAGTCAAAATCACACAAGGAATGAAATTCTTGAACACTTGGTTTGAAATCTTAGAATGCATGTTGGTTATAACTTCAAGAAATCAAGAACACAAGAAGTTGTTCATGTTTGGGTTAACTTAAATTTGTTGATTTCATGTTAAAATGGTTTGAAGGTATTAAGAACATTGTGTACCAAGTTGGAAATTTTCAAGAAGCAAGAATATATCAATTGTCCGTTTGATATTTGGAAAGGTTGATCTTTTGTTAATCAAACCCGAAGATTTTCATGAAATTGGAATGAAATGAGTTTTGGGTCTCAAAAGTCAAGCATTATGCGAATATTGAACCAAGTCAAAGCTGAATTTTTGTGTATTTACGTCGTACGAAACTCTAAAATCTAAGTGATGTTTTATGGATTTGTAATGGTTAAATAATGTAAATAAAGAGTGATTTTTGTTTTAGTCAAACTTGACCGTGAAATGAGATTTTGGCAAATATGTTGACATTTGGAATATGGCTTAGAATTTATGAGAAAGGAAGTTTCAAACTTCCTACTTGGAAGATCTTTATGTCATGATTTAAAGATTATATATGTGCGGAATTTTAAAGTGCTAGTTTAAATGTAAACCAAATTTTGATTTGAGGTCGTTAGTAAATTGTGAAGATTGGGATTGGAATTGGGAATTCCATCATTTGATATTAATGGAATAATGGAATCAAATTGTTAATGTACAATTATATATGAACAAAAGTTGGTTAAGAAAACTAGTCGTAACACTAAAGACTGCAACGACTAAAACAGTCGTGGTTGAAACTAAAAATTTATATTTTAGCCTAAATGGAAATCCAAGAGCATAGAATCGAACTCTAATGATACTTATGTAATGTCAGAAACAGTGATAATTTGAAGAAAAGTATCAATGTTTTTGACGGTTTCTATTCTTATAAAATTTATTTGTTCAAATTTGCTAAAACGGCATAAATGAATAAAATGAAATATGTTTTGACATCTAAGCATTGAGACAAGCTTATAAAATTGTAAAATTTTGAAAGTTGCTAAAATAACATTTTGAACCCGAAAATACCCTTTTTGGTCAAAACAGGACAAAAGGGGTAAAATTCTCCAAAATTGTTATGATGCTTAGGAGTCACAATTAAACCCTAGTATGGTATTAGATAATGACTAGAAGTACTCTAAGAATGAGTAGACAATGTTTTATGCTTTGTTGTGAAATAAGTTCTAATCTTCTATTAAATTAATAGAGATTTGAAAGATGCTTGGAAGCAATGAAAGCCTAGAGAAAGTGGATTAGTGTAGCTAGACGTACCTAGTTATTAAGGTAAGTACATGTGGCTTTTTCCCACTATGGGATACATGGCAAATTATTGATAAAGCTTTTATGTGACGTTTTTTAATACTAAATGATATGCAAATCATTTTAGTTACGATATGATTATGAAAGTTTTATAAGATGATTTTGAAAGTATGTTTTGGCTTCAAGCCATAATGATTTGAAAGTATGTTTTGGCATCAAGCCATAATGTTATGAAAGTATGTTTTGGCATCAAGCCATTAATGTTACGAAATAATATTTTGGCATTAAATCTTACGTTGTTATGAAAGAATGTTTTGGCATTAAGCCTTACGTTGTTATGAAAGAATGTTTTTGCATTAAGCCTTACGCTGTTATGAAAGAATATTTTGGCATTAAGCCTTATGATGTTATGAAAGAATGTTTTGGCATTTAGCCTTAATGAGTATTTAAGCGAATGTTTGACAACAAGCAAAGTTATGTTTATGAATGACTGGTATTTTGAAGCGAGCAATGTAATGCAATGCATAGTAATGTGAATGAAATTATAATGTTTGGCCCGGGCAATGCTATTCCCCAAGGGGACTATAGAGGAATCTACTGGGACGGTACCACTCCCTTCGCAAAGTAGATGTCCTAAGTTAATGAGGCCAGGATGGACTGATCAAGTTCTCTCCATTCTGGTATAGACTTGGGGTATCACCAAGAGTGATTAAGGCCTTAAGTATAAAAATCCAATTTTGTTAAGATACCAGTCAAGCTAAATGAAAGAAAAAGAAAGGTTTTGTGTTACTAGCTTTCTTACTCGAATTATTTGAAAGGCTTTGAAAGTATAATGTTTTTACATGTTATTATAAAAGGTTTGACAACTATTGTCAATACATGAATTGTTTATAAAGGTTTTGGAAAATGATTGAGTTAAGCTTATAAGTGTTTTGTGTCCAAACCCATGTAGCTCACGAGACGTTTTCGTCTTACGTATTTTATTTTATGCCATGTATCACATGTTCTAGACACGAGGGATAGAAGCAAGTAGATGACCCAAGGAGATTGGGATTTAGATAGAGGTTTGTATCCTAACTTTCTTTCTATGGTGTAGTATGATATGAAGTTGTAACCCCCAAAGTTGTTTAAACATTTTTAAAACTTAAATGTTTTTGTTGGGACCAAAATTTTAAGACGTGACTCGACGTCATGAGAAAAGTTTTTTTAAAAGTTGACATTTTGTCACGTAATATTTTTTTATTATAAAATATTACACTTCTCAAAGTGTATAAAAGATCGGGATGTTACAAGTTGGTATCAGAGCCATAGTTTAAGCGAATTAGGTGTCGAGACTCAAACCTAGGCTTAAACTGTGTGAGGCTTAAGTGAAAATATGGACTTGAGATAAGACCATAAGTGACATGCGCAGCGGTCGTCATGCGTCAAAAATAAGAAAACCTCACTCTCACTTAGCATAGTGGAAGTCAGGGTCGATCCACAGGAGTTACGTGGTCGAGGCAGGTGACAGATTACCAACTGTAGTGTCACAGCTACAGTCAGAGGACCTAGTTCCAAGCTTTTGACTATCAATCCCAAAGGGCCTAAACTAACTAAAACTACTAACCAAGCCTAGTCACTTGCTGAAATCAGAAGTGCATCTCTAATTCAGAAGCAAACAAAGGCAATCATCAAACATAAACCAAACATAAACTAAACCAATAACTAAAGTCCAAATGAATAGTCACTGGTTAAGTCCAAACCAACAAACTAACCCTAGTAGGCCACTGAAATCAGCTAAGGAATTCAGTCAAATCAAGGTCATTCAAGCATCCAAACATAAAACAAACATCCAAAATCTAATAACTAGCATAAATACCGAAAAAGAGCAATTACTTGTAACCAAATGATTCATTAACATCAAACTCAGATCCAATGGTACAAAACAGTAACCAAAAGGTCCAAAAACAGAAACTAGAACTAAATATCAATGGTTGTCACACCCAAAGATACTAGCATATGATTTCTAACTATTAAACTAAATGAAAAGTAAAGCTAAAACATAAAAAATACCAATTAATGGTTCTTGAAGCTGAAACTCGGAGTCAAAGAGCCTTGGGGGTCAATTCTACACCAGGTCTTCGTTAGTTTTGTCGACCTAAAAGCCTCTATTTATAGTTGCAAAAATCTCGAGACCGCGCCGCGCTTTTATGGATCCCGCGTCGCGCGTAGGGGTTTATCCCTGTTTCTTCGGAATTTGAATGTGTTCCACCGCCTTATATCCGCGTCGCGCATTGAGGATTTCCGCGGCGCACGTACGTATTTTCTGATTTTGCCTTGATCTTCAAACTTCTTCCAAATTGCACGCTTTTAGTCCCTGTTTTCATTATTTCTTTCCAAATAAGTGTTGGCACGAAAAGTGAGTAATACCAGTAGATATATGATATAATTTCACTAAGAATAGGGCTCAACAACGACTAAAATATGTGATATTACTAGGCGTTGTCAATAAGCAATAAAGTTAAGGCTATGATAAGATACATCGTAAGATAGGTTGGTGAACCTAAGAACCTAAGATAGGTTGCAGACCTATAGGATGATTAGAATGCTGAGCTAAAGGTAATGCTAGAGTGTTAGGGAATTATGTGTTTATTTTTATAATTGTTTATAGCTATGCAAGTATCTGTTTATGAGCATTAAGATTCCCTAATACATGTTAACAATATAACATATTGTTGTGAAGTATGTTATCCTGAATTAGTGGACCATGGAGACTTAGTGATAATGCCAAAATCAAATATGTGTAGGTGGTTATGATAATATGGGTCCGTATTATCATAATCACAGGATATATATATGAGATTGGTGGAATCACGAAGGGATCTTGGGAATCTGGTAAGGGATATATGTAGAAAGTATGAATAACATAGGATTGTTATACCTATGTGTTAAGATCAAGTATGGCTGAAAATATTAAAATATGATTAAAGAGTATTAAGAAAAATATAATGGGTATATGCCATGTAGTTTGGAGAACCCAAATGAACACGTATGATAACTTCTATTCGGAAAATGAATTGCTTATTGATATAAGATATACCTTTCAGAATAAGATGAAGTATTAATGAGAAAATTTAAAGAAGTATGATGAGTATGTGCCACCCAAATAGGGATTTTGAAGCAGTTAGCCCGAACTGTAGAAGGCAATGAGTTGGGTTTTATTATTTGGAGACAAACCCTGCGACTATATGACACGAGTAAGGAAGAAAGACCGATGGTAGAAACCTGGAGTGCCACTCAGGGACTTCCATGGGGATCAAGCATAACTATTAATAGTTATGATGAGGTATGTTGGTTAGAAAAGGAAAGCAGAATGCCTAGTCAAGGCGAAGAACCCAAGATGATGGTATAAGATAAAGATAAGAAGAAGCAAAATAGTCAAGAAAGGGGAATTTATGACTTCCAAACCTGGAGGACTATAATGAGTAAAAGTATATGAAAGTAGGGCAAACGATTATGCCCGAAGTATGATGACTCATTAGGTAAGATGACAAGTGAAATTCCCAAAAGGGGGAATAAATGGAGTTGGAAGATTTAAGCAAGACAAGAACATTATGCCTTGTTTTACGCGACGTAATCATAAGGGAATGACTACAGGGTGGTAAGTCGGTTGCCATCTTAGCGTATAGAGCTGAAAGTTGATTGCCCAAGCTAATGTGTAGAGGAAGTGGAATTTTAATGGGCTCGTGAGAGTCACGATGCCATGATGAGCCTATGTCGATGTTCAGGAGGATTCTCCACGGACGAGATGCTAAAATGAAGAGAGGACGCGCTGCTTAAGTGGACGCGATACGACATCGGAAAATAGTGGCGCTTGAGCTATACTAAGTTATAGCTATGCATGTGTGATGATTCCAAAAGCTTCTCGATTGTTCCTAAGGGACTCTTCATTATCAGAAGCTAGATTTAAGATGAAGTCGATGCATTAACAAGTCTTGACATTGAAGGTGTGGTATGTCTACCTCGTGTGTAATGACAATTGCTCGAGATATAAGTTGTTAATTCACAACTTAAAGAAGAGGCATTTGAATTATATTTGGATAAGTAAGATTATCTTGATTGTGGTGCTAGATTTAGCACATGAAGGATGGTATTTAGGAAAGCGTTTTCAGGATTGTAACGAGATTAGTGGTTCCTCATCATCAGATGATTATCACAAAAGTGATATTGGATTTGAAAGTTAATAGATTCAAATGACATAGTGGACTTATGTCATCACATATAAAGTTAGTTAAGAACTAATGGAAAGTGAGATTTTATTTGTGTCAAAAGGTTATGATAAGATCATGGAAAGTTAAGAAAGATGCTAGGAGATAGATTATTGACATGTAAAGTTCATGTAGAGTATTGAACCTTAAATAAAAATTCCCTTCATTTTTGTTTAAGGGGTAGATGGGAAGACCTAGGATGTTTGGCGTCATGAATGATCATGTTAATAAGTTAGTGCAAATAAGTTTAAAGACTTGATGAATGGAATGCAGTAGGAGAGAAGGAAATGACGAAAGTCATGATAGGATACTTTAAAGCACATATGTCATCAATGGGATGATGACGCAAAGGATTGGATCATAATGTGAAAGTAGATCGTCGCACGAACCACGTGAGTATTACATGTTTAGGGTTCGAGCCGACCGTGATCGTTGACTAACAATTGACTGTCGACCAATGTTGACTTTAGATGGTTGAAATGTCCAAGGTAGGTTCTCGATCATCACTAATGCGTCTATAAGGTGATTATAGATTCTAAAGATAAAGATTGACGCAAAAGACATAGATAATGATCGAACTACTGATACACTTTTTTTGAAAGGAAGTAGATGATTCCCTAATCATCTATAGTAACAATATTGTGGTAATGCGTGATACAAGATGTCCATTTGGAATGGTCACTTAAGATGAAAGGATTCGAAAGAAGAAAATACTCATTAAGATGAGAGTCTAATAACTGACGGCTCAATAGGAATGGCAAAGTAGAATGCAACTTTAGGTGCAAGTGACAAGAAGGAAATGAATGGAGTACAAGTTGACTTTTGGGAAAAGTCAAACTTGCTATGACATATAGAGTAAGAAGTTCTTATATATGTTGGATCATGTAGTTGTAAGTTAAGCCCATTATCATATTAGTGATTCCGAGGACGGAATCCATTTAAGGGGTAGATAATTGTAACCACCAAAAATTTATTTACACGTATAAAATACAATTTGACACTTAAACGTACAATAGAATGGAAAAATGGTCCAAGAAGGTGAAAATATGGAAAGTTGTGTTTTAAGACCATTTACTAAGTCATAAGTTGGTATTATCCCATTTAGAATTTTTGTTCTAAGGATACAAGGGCAGAATGTGAATAAAATGACCAAAAGTGAAATTGGTAGTGAACAATCTATAAAAATTCATATCTCAAAATATAAGAGAAATTGAGAAAAAGTCCTCAAAGTGACTTTGGTAATTTTTGAGATAACAAAAATAAAGGAAAAAGATTCAGACCATTTGGAGTTATAACGAAGGAGTTATGAAGGTTGTAAAAAATGGCCCAAAAGTGACAAAAATGACCAAGGAGTCGTTTTTAAGGGTTGATAACGGAAAATATATTAAGATTCAGACTTAATTCAGTAGGAGAAAGTTGTAGAACTTATCCACACCTTTCCAAAAGTATTAATTTTGTAAAATTTGAATATTGTGTGAAGAAGTTATTCCCGTGTAAAGTTGGGGAAAAATATAGTGAAAAAGTTGGAAAATTCTCTAAGGTTGGAAAGGGGGCATATTTGTCATTTCATCTTTGAAACCCAACCCTTGGTTTTCTAATACGGTGTACGCGTCTGGGAAAGAGAGGGAAAGAAAAAGTCGGGATCGAGGTCATGGAGGGAGAACCGAGGAAAAATAGCAACTCGAACCTAAGGTGCGATTCACGCAGATTCGAAGGGAGAGACCATGTAGGGTTGGAAATCTGTCCTTGAGGGTCGCGTATTTCCCCAAATCGAAGCAAGAAGGAGCTGCAATTGCAGCAACCGACAGCAGTTGCCGGAGAAGAAGAAGTCGGTGGTGAAATCCGCCGCACCCGGCGATGGTTGTGGTTTACAGCGCTGGCGGTCGACGGCTGGAGGTGAGGAAGGTGTCAGGTGGTCCGATTCCTTACATACTTTAGCCCTAATTTCCTGATTTCGGGATTTTGGGTCAAGAAGCCAAGGTAAATGTTGAAAGTTTTGAACCTAGTTGTTAAAATCCGAAAATTACTTCATGCATGTTGGATTTGAGCATGTGTTTTGATTTCTATCACTGTTATGAGTCAAAATCACACAAGGAATGAAATTCTTGAACACTTGGTTGGAAATCTTAGAATGGATGTTGGTTATAACTTCAAGAAATCAAGAACACAATAAGTTGTTCATGTTTGGGTTAACTTGAATTTGTTGATTTCATGTTAAAATGGTTTGAAGGTATTAAGAACATTGTGTACCAAGTTGGAAATTTTCAAGAAGCAAGAATATATCAATTGTCTGTTTGATATTTGGAAAGGTTGATCTTTTGTTAATCAAACCCGAAGATTTTCATGAAATTGGAATGAAATGAGTTTTAGGTATCAAAAGTCAAGCATTATGCGAATATTGAACCAAGTCAAAGCTGAATTTTTGAGTTTTTACATCATACGAAACTCTAACATCTAAGTGATGTTTTATGGATTTGTAATGGTTAAAGAATGTAAATAAAGAGTGATTGTTGTTTTAGTCAAACTTGACAGTGAAATGAGATTTTGGCATATATGTTGATATTTGGAATATGGCTTAGAATTTATATGAAAGGAAGTTTGAAACTTCCTACTTGGAAGGTCTTTATGTCATGATTTAAAGAATATATATGTGCGAAATTTTAAAGTGCTAGTTTAAATGTAAACCAAATTTTGATTTGAGGTCGTTAGTAAATTGTGAAGATTGGGATTGGAATTCGGAATTCCATCATTTGATATTAATGGAATAATGGAATCAAATTGTTAATGTACAATTATATATGAACAAAAGTTGGTTAAGAAAACTTGTCGTAATACTAAAGACTGCAACGACTAAAACAGTCGCGGTCGAAACTAAAAATTTATATTTTAGCCTAAATGGAAATCCAAGAGCATAGAATCGAACTCTAATGATACTTATGTAATGTCAGAAACATCTTGGTGATAATTTGAAGAAAAGTATCAATATTTTTGGCGGTTTCTATTCTTATAAATTTTATTTGTTGAAATTTGCTAAAACGACATAAATGAATAAAATGAAATATGTTTTGACATCTAAGCATTGAGACAAGCTTATAAAAATGTAACATTTTGAAAGTTGCTAAAATAACATACTTGAACCCGAAAATACCCTTTTTGGTCAAAACAGGACAAAGGGGTAAAATTGTCCAAAATTGTTATGATGCTTAGGAGTCACAACTAAACCCTAGTATGGGATTAGATAATGACTAGAAGTACTCTAAGAATGAGTAGACAATGTTTTATGCTTTGTTGTGAAATAAGTTCTAATCATCTATTAAATTAATAGAGATTTGAAAGATGCTTGGAAGCAAGGAAAGCCTAGAGAAAGTGGATTAGTGTAGCTAGACGTACCAAGCTATTAAGGTGAGTACATGTGGCTTTTTCCCACTATGGGATACATGGCAAATTATTGATAAAGCTTTTATGTGACGTTTTTGAATACTAAATGATATGCAAATCATTTTAGTTACGATATGATTATGAAAGTTTTATAAGATGATTTTGAAAGTATGTTTTGGCTTCAAGCCATAATGATTTGAAAGTATGTTTTGGCATCAAGCCATAATGTTATGAAAGTATGTTTTGGCATCAAGCCATTAATGTTACGAAAGTATATTTTGGCATTAAGTCTTACGTTGTTATGAAAGAATGTTTTGGCATTAAGCCTGTTGAGTATATTTGTGATGAAGTGCTGACGTATCCGAAGTCCTCCTCAGAAGACATTTTGAAGATACACCCCGAAGTAATAAAGTAATAAAAGACCCCGAAGTCTGAAGAACTCCGAAGTGTGATGCACAGAGGATCCGAAGACTTCACAGCCTGTAAACCTTTTGTGTACACGCGTATAGTACAATACGTGTTGCATGAATCTTCTATCCTATTGGCTAGTACACTGATAGGATATTCTCTGTAAAAGTTGTACTATTCGTATCACTGATTCAGTATAAATATCAGTGATACCTTGCCGTGTAGAGTGTGAGATTACGAGATAGTAAAACCACAAACATAGAAAACCCCATTGTAAAACCATATCTTATAATCAAGCATTCGGCACAAGTTATCCATTTCACATTGTTCATTCATCTTACTTATATTATCCTTGTGTGATTGATTGTGTTATTGGTATAATCTTTGTTTTAATTCGTATATTAACTGATTTCAACACCCAACAAGTGGTATCAGAGCGAGTCAGCTCAAAAACCTGATAGTAGAGCTTGAAATTCATTGCCTCGGTTCTAGATCTGACTCGATTCTCAGATCTAGGTTTCCGCAACTGTTGCTAATCTCTATTACTTGTTTTTACTGAAAAGATCCGGTTGAAATCTATCAAAATGACTGATTCCACAACAACAAATACCAATATGCTTAATTATGCTAACCTTATTGGTTCAACAACGAAGGCCCCAGTTCTAGTAACTTCTTACTATGATTACTGGGCTGGTCGAATGAAAGATTATCTTATTGGACTCGACAAAGACTTATGGAGGACTGTGACTGACGGTCCACACACACACATTGCTGGTCGATTCGTTGTCCCTGACGGAGAAGAAGCCGTTGTCCTCAATGCTGCTGACATGAAGAATCTTGAAAACGATGAGAGGGCCATGCATGAACTTCGAAGTGGCTTAGGTCCTGACGTAAGCCACCACATTGCTGATGCGAAATCTGCAAAAGAGACGTGGGACAATCTCGAACTACGTTTTGGAGGAGATAAAATCCTTCATACCAGCAAAGTTCAAGAAATCCTTGCAGACTTCGGAAACTTTAAGCAAGAAGAAAATGAATCCTTGGAAGCTTGTTACGAACGTCTGAGCAACATGATTTACACCCTAGACAAGTATGGGGAAACAAGAAGTCAACAAGAGATAAATATCAAATTTCTTTACAGTCTTCGCAAGGAGTGGAGGCTAATCATGCTCATGGTAAAGTCCTATGAGAATATTGAGAAATACAAGCTGGCTGCCTTGTACAATCTGCTGAAATCACACGAACCTGATGTGATGGGTCGAAGAAGTGAAATGGATGGTTCTGGACCACTTGCCCTCGTTTCAAAAGAGGATGAAGAATCAAGTGGTGAAGACATTGCTGCCTATATGGTAGATGATAATGGAGAGACTGTTGCTCTTTATGACGCCAACAATCGTAGATTCAAGAAACCCTTCTTCAAAAACAACTCTGTGAAGCCATTTGTGAAGAACTTCAACAAATCAAACTTTAACTCCAAACCCAAACCAGAAATATTCACCCCAAAGGATGAAAACTTAAAATCTTCAACACCGAAGCCATCTGAAAAACAGACTTCGGAGTCATCCAAAGAAAAGAACGAAGAGAAAAAGGTTTCAGGTGATTTTGGCTATGACTGCAACTATTGCCATGGCAAGAATCATTTTTCAAAAGATTGCATGCTTCGCAAGCAAAACGAAAAGAAACCACAAGTAAAGGACGAAGCATACTACGCAAGAAAAATGGAGGAAGTTAGAGTGAGGACCATAGATCTAGCTCTAATGGCTGCTGATGATCGTCAAGGAACTTATCAGGTTTGGTCTTCGGACTCAGATGATGAGGAAGTGAGAAAGCCATCTCATAGTGCTTTCATGGCCTATGATGTCGGTAAGAGCTTTCTAAAGGACACTTAGGAGAAGTTTGGAGATGAAGAGAAGCTGGAGGTTGAAGCAACTACAGGTCTTGGTTTTGTGACTTCGGAGGCACATGAGATGTTTGCTGCTGGTACTCCGAAGACTTGGTTTGAAGACTCTTCCGATGACGATGAGGAGGTATGCTTGATGGCAAACGACACTCGCCTAACAATCCTAGAACAGGTATCAAAAATTCTTTCATCTTTTAAAATTCCTAGTTCTCAATCTACTCCAATTATAAATGAAATAACTCTTGATTGCTCTGTTATGCATAAATTACTCGTTGATGCTAAAAATAGGGAAGTACTCACTGAGCAGGAGCTTCTAAGCTTGAGGGGGAGAGTAGAGAGCCTGAAGCTAGCATTAGAAAAATCAAATCTTAGAATCTCATTGTTAGAAGAAACTAGAGAAAAACTTTCAAACAACAATGATGTACTTTTGAGACAGCGAAACATATTTTGTGAAACTGCTAGACGACTGTATGCTCACATTACACGTATTTATCATTCTGCTGATGTTTGCAATGTGCAACATAGAAAATTGTTACCCTTCATTGAATTCAAGCTTAAGAATGTTGATAGTGTTACTTATGAATGTGAATCCATAGTTTCAGGATCCGAAGTGACTAACCCTTCGTACAAACATGGTTTAATCTCTGTTGAAAAACACTTAACTGCGGAAAATTTGTTAACACTGCTGCCTCAAGAGATTCCAATCTTGAAACAGCATGTACCTCAATGTGAAAACAAATCTGATGTTGTGGTAGAAACTGTATCTGAAAATGATTTTGAATCTGATTCGAATTTGGAGGAAGTTGACTGTTCAACCTTGTCCTTGCATAAATCATCCTCTGCATCCACATCACCATCCGAAGACATCTCACAATTTTCTTCGGAGGATAAAGGCAAGACCAAAATTGATTGTGAAAATGAAAATTCAGACAACTTGGAAATTGTTAAAACTAAGACTCAAATTTCTGATGAATGTGAATCTTATGAAGATTATCTCAAAAACTCTTCCAAAAGACTAGTCCATGTTGCATGTGTTTATCCTAAGGTTTCTTATTTCAAAAACTCTATCTTTGTGAAACCTGGTGGTGCTCTTTTAGTTGACAATGATTTACAAAGATGGTAGATAAGGATAACTCCACAGTCACTGAGGAAGGATTCTTCTCATCATCTAAAATGTTTGAAAATCAAGTAAATGAAAACATGGAAGTAAAAATCAACATAAGAAAGCAGGAGTTGTATGGTCACAACATTTACAATCGTTTGTGTTATGAAAAGGAGAAAATACCAGAGAAATTAAAAAATCTTTTGAATACTAAAAACCAAGGTTGTAGAAGTCGCCAGGCGGTAGGTGGGCGGTCGACTGGGGCCTAGGACTAGTCGGTCTAGGCGAGGACTAGTCGGCGCCTAGGCGGGGAGTATTAATTGTAATAAATTTTATTTTTTTAAATAATATATATATATATATATATATATATATATATATATATATATATATATATATATATATATATATATATATATTACTAGTAAGATTTAGGGTACCAATGAAAGTACAATGTTATAATAAAAATCTCAATGAAAGTACAATGCTGTTTCTTGCACTTTTTTGGATCATATTTGCCACATATTCTAAAAAAAATGTACCTTGTTAACAGAGAATCACATCTAAAAACCCATCCATTTTATCAAACCTGCATACATCAAACCTGCATACATCAAACTCAGTTGAAGCAAATGATACATGTGCAGAAAAAATAATAATGCTTATCTTACTTACATTTTTTTCACATCTAGGCCTTTTAGATCTGGTATATCACCTTCCAGATTGATGGTGTAACAGATCTTTTAGATGTCATTGTGTTCTCTGTAAAAAAGTATACAAAAGAAATATACAGAAATTTTAGACCTCATCCTGTAATCAAAACATATAGAGATATCAATGTACTTTTATTTTACCCATTCCTAATTGCAATAGCACAGTCTAAACAACCAAACCTGGTTTCAATTCATAACCAAATCAGACAGGAGCAACAGACTTCAAAATCAGAAAGAACCCAACTTCATAAATCAAAATCATAAACAATCTAAACAACCAAACCTGGTTTCAATTCATAACCAAATCAGAATTCAGAATGAAATCATAAATTCAGAGAGAAGTCGAACCTGGAACCAGGAAATCGATCCAGGAAAAGCCGAACTTGGACATTACCGAAGCCGATTTGGAGAACAAAATTCATAATAACAATCAAAATTGAACTTGGAAACAGGAAATCGAACCAGGAAATCAAAATCGAACTTGGACATTACCGAAGCCAACTTGGACATTACAAAATCGGACAACCAAAATCAAAATCGCACATTACCGAAGCCAATTTGGAGAACAAAATCGGACAACCAAAATCAAAATCAAACAACCAAAATCAAAATCGTATATCACATACATACACATATAAAGGAATCGGACATTACCGAAGCCGGAGGAAGCTATTGCCGTAGGAAGAAAAGCCGGTGGAAGCTAGTGGCGGAGGAGGAATGCTTGCCGGCGTCGCAGTGGGAGGGAGGAAGCAGAAACAGCGGAAGCTTGTGCCGGAGGAAGCAAATTCGGCGTCGCACTTGGAGCGGATGACGGAAATCAGGAGAGAAATACGCAAGAAACCGGGAATATACGCAAGAAATCGAGAGAGTAGATAGAAATGGGGAGAGCTAGGTCAAAATAATTGGGGGGAAACTAAAATAATTAAGGGGCAAATTTAAACATTTTCAAAAAAATTGAGGGGCAAATTTGAAACTTTTCAAAGATCTATTTGACCACCTTTGACCGGCTTTGACCGACTTTGACCGACTTGGACCAACTTTGACCGCCTAGCCCGTTTTTTGACCGATGTTGACCATGCCCGACTAATAAGCCGCATAGCACTAAACGTGTGCAGTAATGGTCCGCCTAGCGCCTAGGCGCCGCCTAGGCGGCCGCCTAGGCCGACTTTTACAACACTGCTAAAAACAACAATCATGTTTATACTAACCGAAACTACAAACAAATTCAAGTTATGGAAAAACCCATAACTCCGAAGATGGATGTTTTTCAGTTAATGGAATCAAAAGAGAGTGTACCACATGCTGAATCTGCTGAAAATGAGGAATCAAAAATTAAATCTGAGATCTCTTATCCCTCAATGCTTTTCCCAAGTTTTAAAGATAAGAACAAAACACAAATCGCTCCGAAGCCTGTGGCACACAACATCAAAATTTTGCAAAAACCTCAATTTCAAAATCAGGCATCAACTTCCAAAACAAAAACTACTATTGTAATTTCGAAACCAACAGTGACGATTTTAAAATCAAAACAAACCCAAAATCCTACAAAAAGGAAAACACCCTTAAAAGTTTCAATACCAACAAATGCAGTCGCTTCAACTTCTGGAACAAAAATCACTGATTCAAATTTATCAGAAGTCAAAAATCAACTTTCCAAACCAACATTTGTCCCTACAAAACCAAACTTTCCAATTCCCAAAGTTCAAAACTCAACGAAGAAAACTTTTTTAAAAGATTACAATTCGGTAGACACATTTCATCATTGGCTAGACAAAAACATGGATCTGTTTAAAGATAAAAATCTTTCATTAAACGATTTCAAATTGGAATATGAAGAGTACCTATGTGCCTCTACATCATGCAATCCAATGTCAAAGAAATCAACAATTGAATTTACAAAACAAAATTGGAAAAGAAATGATTTGAAAGAAAATCTTACCATTAAAACCAAGTCTTCAAAATCATCATCTTCTAAAGTAACTTCAACAGCTTCAAAGTCAAAATTAATCAAACAAATATGGGTTCCGAAGTCTTGCACCTTGTCAGTCTCTTCGGACTCATCCATTTTGTCAAAAAGCCTTTCAGAATCATGTTCAAACTCTTCGGAATCATTCTCATCACATGAGGCTTCGGAGAATTTAATAAACTTAAATGCAAATGAAATTACCGAAGAGGCCGTAGAAAAATGGATTCAAGAATCCTTTGCTTACCCTGAGGACCCAAGATTGATTGGGTACCAACTTCTTCTTGATTGATTGCAGGTTATGTCTAATGGGCGGTATGATTCAAAATGGTACATGGATAGTGGCTGCTCAAGACATATGACTGGGAAGAAGGAATATCTCAGGGACTATAGAACTTTGGATGATGCTGGAAACGTTCGCTTTGGTAATAATGAAACATGTCTAATTCGGGGATATGGCAAGATAACAAATGGCCAATTCACAATCAGCCGAGTGGCATTTGTTGAAGGATTGAAACATATCTTGTGAGTATATCTCAATTGGTGGTTGGAACGGGCAATGCTGTTACATTCAACAACCAAGGGAGTGTAATCACCAAAGAAGCAACAAAAGAAGTCTTACTGAAATCAGAAAGGAAGGGATCGATGTTTCCCTTAAATCTAAAGCCAGTAACCGGTAGGCAATCCCTATGTCTTCTCTCTAAAGCCAACTCCGATGTCAGTTGGTTATGGCACCGAAGACTTGCCCATCTGAACTTCAAAGACTTAAACAAATTGGTGGCTATGGATTTGGTTCGAGGTATGCCAGCACTCAAATTTGATAATGATTCTCTTTGTTCTGCTTGTGAACATGGGAAGCAAAAAAAACAAAGGCATCCAACAGTGATCAATCCCAAAATCACCGAACCCCTTTCACTTCTCTACATGGATTTGTGTGGACCATCCGTAATGGAGTCAATTGGAAAAAAGAGATATATTCTTGTGATAGTTGATGACTATTCAAGATTCACCTGGGTTTTATTCTTAAGAAAAAAATCGGATGCTGCTGAAGAAATCATCAACTTCATAAAGAAAATGGAATTGATGCTCAACAAGAAAGTCCAAACTGTACACAGTGACAACGGTTCGGAGTTCAAAAATCATACTTTGGATGGATTCTTGAAAACAAAGGGCGGTTCAAATTTTGAATCATTGCAACTGACAGCCGTACGTTTCTCCTTTTTGCAGGGATAGTGGGACGTGCAGTTGCCGAGGTGTTTGTTTCCTACTGGACCATTACAATCGTGCATTAAATGACCTAGGGACCACGAACACTATATAAACCTCTCACCGCTTCAGTTGCACTCTTTACGCAAACAAAACCTTTGAACTTTCTCTCTCTACAAACTTACTCTCTAAGAAATCCTTCATCCTCTTTCTCTCATCAACAATGGCAGCTGAAGCTTCATCTCAAACCACTAAAGCTATGTCAATCCCAAACCTCAAGAGCCAATCATCTAACCTGGTGCTTCGCAATGATCTTTCTCTTTACCCTAAACCTATCGATGCATTGGTGGAATGCATGAAAAGATATGTTCTAGGTTATGCTCTAACCTGTACTCCTTCAGTTCCTGCAACTCTGGTTCATAGGGCACACTATACTTCAAATGCTCTGTTCGATTCCAACAACCAAGTCAAATCAGTATTCTATGAGACTATCGATTCAAAGGGCAAAACCAAAAAGGTGCAATTAACCAAGGAGAAATTTGCCGAAGCCTTCCATCTTCTAATTTACAACTCGAAAGAAATGGTGGTCCCATCTGCTGACCAGCTGGTCAGTATGTTCAATGAAATGGGGTATGAACCCTTGCTTGAAAGAATCAGCACTTTCAAGAAAAATCAACTCCCTGATCTTTGGAGGTACTTCTTTAGCATCTTCCTTAGATGTCTTTCTGGAAAGACCTCAGGCTTGGATTCAGCAAGTGTTACTTTTCAAGGCCTCCTGTAAGGAATCTGCTACGATGTTAAAGTAGATTTCGCATCGATTCTTTGGACCGATTTTTTCTCCCACATAAATCACAGCATGAAGGGAACAGAAATCGCAAACGCAAGGTTCTGGGCGATTGTTGTTCATGCCCACTACCAACAAGCAGGGTATGTTCCAGATCCCTCACTCGGTGAAATGAAGTTCACTCCCATTGCAATCCCCATTCTAGACGATGCACCTGCAGACTTTTGTGCTCAAATTCCAAATGTCATGCTCTCAAAAGTACCTTTGGAGTGCAATGAGGTAAATGCTTATTGTAACACTCTAGTTATTCCTTATCCCACTCGTGACTTAAGTCAAGCAGCACCAGTCAAAGAACAACCCAAAGGGAAAGGGAAGAAGAAAATCACTGGTGGACCAAGTGGTCCGAAGAAGGAAGACAAGAAAAGAAAGGCTTCGGTGAAAACCACTCCGAAGAGGAAACAGCCGAAGAGGCAGAGAAAACTGATCACTGTGGAAGAGTCTTCGGACTCAGAAAGGACTCCATCCACAGTCCATGAAGAAGAACAAGAAGAAGAACAGTTCATCAATCAACCTCCTTCACCTACACCAACAACCAGACCACTATCTCCACTACAGACCACTATTCCTTCATCTCCACCTAAAACAACCCAACCACCATCACCACCACCCACAACAGCTCAACAAACTACCACCATTCATACTACATCATCTGATGTACCACCACCACCTCCACCTACTACAGCTCCTCAAACATCTACCATTTCCTCCTCTGGTATCAACTTCTCTTTGCCAGAGTTTGACTTGCCTCCATCACCATCAAGACAAAACCCTACTTCGGCAACCTTCTTTGAGGCTTTTCATTTAGCACCTTTGGCTACTGAAGGTGTCTCCGATGAAGATTTGCCAGATGAAGGATTTGTACTAATGAAACAGTACCAAATCCTCAACTCCAAGCTTGACACTCTGATTCAAGCACAAACTGGCTTCGATCCCACTAAACCAACCCTCGGCGACATCACCGAAGAGATAGAGTCTTTGGAAGTTACAATGTCCAAAGAAATAAGGGACTCTGTACAAAGACTTGAGAAGAATCTCTTGGATCGACAAAATATGATCTAATTATCCTTTGAACACAAACTTGAATCAGCTGTAACTGGTGTTGACAAGAAAATTGAAGCCCTTGCCGAAAAGTTTGAAAAATCACATTCCAAAGTCATGCAAACTCTACAAGAACTTCGGAGTGAAACTCAGAAAAGTACCGAGTTTGAAAAACAAATCGATGAGGCTAGAGCAAAGATTGAAGAGCTCACAGCCGCCCAATCCGCTTCGGACATCTCAAAGTTTACAGAGGAACTGCAAAGAACAAATGCAGTTCTTACCCAAGACTTAATTGCTAAGTTAAGGACTGCATTACAACCCTTGATAAACTTTATGGATAAAATGTCTAGGCCACAAGGCAGGCCTGCAACTGCTCAGCATATGGGCCATGATTCATAAGGGGGAGAAAGGCTTAGACTAACCTTAGAAGGTCCCTCATTCTCAACCATCACAACAACAACCAAGGGAGCTAGTGGATCAGCTGGAGCAGGAAGCTCAACAAACAAGTCACTAGAAAGCATAATTGCTCCACATATGGAGGAAGTCTACAAACCCAGACTGGCAGACTACCATCTGATGATCAAGATGAATGAATTTGCACGTGATGACGGGGAATGGACCATAGAGGCAATCAAACTCTTTGGATTTCAACTTCCAAATGTACTCAACAGGCTACCTCTTCGAAGTTTTGTAACAACTGACTCCGAAGACATTCAGCTTGACATTCCTTATAATCCAAAAACTTTTGCTTTTCTTCAATTTGTTCAATCAGTACCAGAAAGAACAGAGAGCAACCTTCTGGACCAACAAAATCAACTTTCATGCCAAATACATTCAACGTCAGAGTGTGGTATGGAGTTTGAACAAGATCAAACAAATCCTCTGGATCAAGGAGACTGAAACTTATAAAGGCTTTGCAAATTATGAGTTTTATGTTCTCAGAGGTGTAAACAATGATGAGTCAAGGTTTACGATTGCTGATTTTCCAATAATGAATCCAATGGACTTCATTCAAATTCTTGAGCTTCTGCAAGGTGGTGAAGCAGCTCAAGCTGGATTACCTGTGTTTGCAGTCAACAGCCATGTCATGGGCTTTCTGAACAATTATTTGATGAGGTTTGCCAAACATAACATTAAGTTATGTTCCTTCTACAGACAACCGTTGAACACTCCTCCCATTGTGGTTCGGAACATAACCAGATTCAAGAATGGAGAGATTATCGATGAACCTTATGGTGTAGTCTTCAAAGGACTTCGAAACGAAACCGAAGTCATGATCAAGTTCTTTCAAATAGACTACCTTGGCCTCCATCCCTCCTCCTTCATCTCTGGCATGATCTCTCATGTTAATGCTTGCCTCGTAAACTCAGAAGAAAAGAAGAAGAAGTTTATGGATCACATGCATTGGTACTTGGCAGTGAGGAAAACGTTGAAGAGAGCGTACAAGAAAAACTTCCGCACGTAGACTTCGGATCCACTTCACACAAAGGGGGAGATTGTTGAGTATATTTGTGATGAAGTGCTGACGTATCCGAAGTCCTCCTCAGAAGACCTTTTGAAGATAAACCCCGAAGTAATAAAGTAATAGAAGACCCCGAAGTCTGTAGAACTCCGAAGTGTGATGCACAGAGGATCCGAAGACTTCACAGCCTGTAAACCTTTTGTGTGCACGCGTATAGTACAATACGTGTTGCATGAATCTTCTATCATATTGGCTAGTACACTGATAGGATATTCTCTTTAAAAGTTGTACTATTCATCTCACTGACTCAGTATAAATATCAGTGATACCTTGCCGTGTAGAGTGTGAGATTACGAGATAGTAAAACCATAAACATAGAAAACCCCATTGTAAAACCATATCTTATAATCAAGCATTCGACACAAGTTATCCATTTCACATTGTTCATTCATCTTACTTATATTATCCTTGTGTGATTGATTGTGTTATTGGTATAATCTTTGTTTTAATTTGTATATTAACTGATTTCAACACCCAACAAAGCCTTACGTTGTTATGAAAGAATGTTTTTGCATTAAGCCTTACGCTGTTATTAAAGAATGTTTTGGCATTAAGCCTTATGATGTTATGAAAGAATGTTTTGGCATTTAGCCTTAATGAGTATTTAAGCGAATGTTTGACAACAAGCAAAGTTATGTTTATGAATGACTGGTATTTTGAAGCAAGCAATGTAATGCAATGCATAGTAATGTGAATGAAATTATAATCTTTGTCCCGGGCAATGCTGTTCCCCAAGGGGACTATAGAGGAATCTACTGGGACGGTACCACTCCCTTCGCGAAGTAGATTTCCTAAGTTAATGAGGCCAGGATGGACTGATCAAGTTCTCTCCATTCTGGTATGGACTTGGGGTATCACCAAGAGTGTATAAGGCCTTAAGTATAAAAATCCAATTGTGTTAAGATACCAGTCAAGGTAAATGAAAGAAAAAGAAAGGTTTTGTGTTACTAGCTTTCTTACTCGAATTATTTGAAAGGCTTTGAAAGTATAATGTTTTTACATGATATTATAAAAGGTTTGACAACTAGTGTCAATACTTGAATTGTTTATAAAGGTTTTGGAAAATGATTGAGTTAAGCTTATAAGTGTTTTGTGTCCAAACCCATGTAGCTCACGAGACGTTTTCGTCTTACGTATTTTATTTTATGACATGTATCACAGGTTCTAGACACGACGGATAGAAGCAAGTAGATGACCCGAGGAGATTGGGATTTAGATAGAGGTTTGTATCCTAACTTTCTTTCTATGGTGTAGTATGATATGAAGTTATAACCCCCAAAGTTATTTAAACAGTTTTAAAACTTAAATGTTTTTGTTGGGACCAAAATTTTAAGACGTGACTCGACGTCATGAGAAAAGTTTTTTTTAAAAGTTGACATTTTGTCACGTAATATTTTTTATTATAAAATATTACACTTCTCAAAGTGTATAAAAGATCGGGGTGTTACAAGTTGGTATCAGAGCCATAGTTTAAGCGAATTAGGTGTCGAGACTCAAACCTAGGCTTAAACTGTGTGAGGCTTAAGTGAAAATATGGACTTGAGGTAAGACCATAAGCAAGAAAGTTAAGGCTATGATAAGATACATCGTAAGATAGGTTGTTGAACCTAAGAACCTAAGATAGGTTGCAGACCTATAGGATGATTAGACTGCTGAGCAAAAGGTAATGCTGGACTGTTAGGGAATTATGTGTTTATTTTTATAATTGTTTATAGCTATGCAAGTATCTGTTTATGAGCATTAAGATTCCTTAATACATGTTAACAATATAACATATTGTTATGAAGTATGTTATCCTGAATTAGTGGACCATGGAGACTTAGTGATAATGCCAAAATCAAATATGTGTAGGTGGTTATGATAATATGGGCCCGTATTATCATAATCACATGATATATATATGAGATTGGTGGAATCACCAAGGGATCTTGGGAATCTGGTAAGGGATATATGTAGAAAGTATGAATAACATAGGATTGTTATACCTATGTGTTAAGATCAAGTATGGCTGAAAATATTAAAATATGATTAAAGAGTATTAAGAAAAATATAATGGGTATATGCCATGTAGTTTGGAGAACCCAAATGAACACGTATGATAACTTCTATTCGGAAAATGAATTGCTTATTGATATAAGATATACCTTTCAGAATAAGATGAAGTATTAATGAGAAAATTTAAAGAAGTATGATGAGTATGTGCCACCCAAATAGGGATTTTGAAGCAGTTAGCCCGAAATGTAGAAGGCAATGAGTTGGGTTTTATTGTTTGGAGACAAACCATGCGACTATATGACACGAGTAAGGAAGAAAGACCGAAGGTAGCAACCTGTAGTTCCACTTAGGGACTTCCATGGGGATCAAGCATAACTATTAATAGTTATGATGACGTATGTTGGTTAGAAAAGGAAAACAGAATGCCTAGTCAAGGCGAAGAACCCAAGATGATGGTATAAGATAAAGATAAGAAGAAGCAAAATAGTCAAGAAAGGGGAATTTATGACTTCCAAACCTGGAGGACTATAATGAGTAAAAGTATATGAAAGTAGGGCAAACGATTATGCCCGAAGTATGATGACTCGTTAGGTAAGATGACAAGTGAAATTCCCAAAAGGGGGAATAAATGGAGTTGGAAGATTTAAGCAAGACAAGAACATTATGCCTTGTTTTACGCGACGTAATCATAAGGGAATGACTACAGGGTGGTAAGTCGGTTGCCATCTTAGCGTATAGAGCTGAAAGTTGATTGCCCAAGCTAATGTGTAGAGGAAGTGGAATTTTAATGGGCTCGTGAGAGTCACGATGCCATGATGAGCCTACGTCGATGTTCAGGAGGATTCTCCACGGACGAGATGCTAAAATGAAGAGAGGACGCGCTGCTTAAGTGGACGCGATACGACATCGGAAGATAGTGACGCTTGAGCTATACTAAGTTATAGCTATGTATGTATGATGATTCCTGAAGCTTCTCGATTGTTCCTAAGGGACTCTTCAATGTCAGAAGCTAGATTTAAGATAAAGTCGATGCATTAACAAGGCTTGACATTGAAGGTGTGGTATGTCTACCTCGTGTGTAATGACAATTGCTCCAGATATAAGTTGTTAATTCACAACTTAAAGAAGAACATTGGAATTATATTTGGATAAGTAAGATTATCTTGATTGTGGTGCTAGATTTAGCACATGAAGGATGGTATTTAGGAAAGCGTTTTCAGGATTGTAACGAGATTAGTGGTTCCTCATCATCAGATGATTATCACAAAAGTGATATTGGATTTGAAAGTTAATAGATTCAAATGACATAGTGGACTTATGTCATCACATATGGAGTTAGTTAAGAACTAATGGAAAGTGAGATTTTATTTGTGTCAAAAGGTTATGATAAGATCATGGAAAGTTAAGAAAGATGCTAGGAGATAGATTATTGACATGTAAAGTTCATGTAGAGTATTGAACCTTAAATAAAAATTCCCTTCATTTTTGTTTAAGGGGTAGATGGGAAGACCTAGGATGTTTGGCGTCATGAATGATCATGTTAATAAGTTAGTGCAAATAAGTTTAAAGACTTGATGAATGGAATGCAGTAGGAGAGAAGGAAATGACGAAAGTCATGATAGGATACTTTGAAGCACATATGTCATCAATGGGATGATGACGCAAAGGATTGGATCATAATGTGAAAGTAGATCGTCGCACGAACCACGTGAGTATTACATGTTTAGGGTTCGAGCCGACCGTGATCGTTGACTAACAATTGACTGTCGACCAATGTTGACTTTAGATGGTTGAAATGTCCAAGGTAGGTTCTCGATCATCACTAATGCATCTATAAGGTGATTATAGATTCTAAAGATAAAGATTGACGCAAAAGGCATAGATAATGATCGAACTACTGATACTCTTTTATTGAAAGGAAGTAGATGATTCCCTAATCATCTATAGTAACAATATTGTGGTAATGCGTGATACAAGATGTCCATTTGGAATGGTCACTTAAGATGAAAGGATTCGAAAGAAGAAAATACTCATTGAGATGAGAGTCTAATAACTGACGGCTCAATAGGAATGGCAAAGTAGAATGCAACTTTAGGTGCAAGTGACAAGAAGCAAATGAATGGTGTACAAGTTGACTTTTGGGAAAAGTCAAACTTGCTATGACATATAGAGTAAGAAGTTCTTATATATGTTGGATCATGTAGTTGTAAGTTAAGCCCACTATCATATTAGTGATTCCGAGGACGGAATCCGTTTAAGGGGTAGATAATTGTGACAACCAAAAATTTATTTACACGTATAAAATACAATTTGACGCTTAAACGTACAATGGAATGGAAAAATGGTCCAAGAAGGTGAAAATATGGGAAGTTGTGTTTTAAGACCATTTACTAAGTCATAAGTTGGTATTATCCCATTTAGAATTTTTGTTCTAAGGATACTAAGTCATAAGTTGGTATAACGAAGGAGATATGAAGGTTTTAAAAAATGGCCCAAAAGTGACAAAAATGACCAATGAGTCATTTTTAAGGGTTGATAACGGAAAATATATTATGATTCAGACTTAATTCAGTAGGAGAAAGTTGTAGAACTTATCCCCACCTTTCTAAAAGTATTAATTTTGTAAAATTTGGATATTGTGTGAAGAAGTTATTCCCGTGTAAAGTTGGGGAAAAATATAGTGAAAAAGTTGGAAAATTCTCGGAAAGGGGGCATATTTGTCATTTCATCTTTGAAACCCAGCCCTTGGTTTTCTAATACGGTGTACGCGTCTGGGAAAGAGAGGGAAAGAAAAAGTCGGGATCGAGGTCATGGAGGAAGAACCGAGGAAAAACAGCAACTCGCACCTAAGGTGCGATTCACGCAGATTTGAAGAGAGAGACCATGTAGGGTTGGTAATCGGTCCTTGAGGGTCGCGTATTTCCCCAAATCGAAGCAAGAAGGAGCTGCAATTGCAGCAACCGACAGCAGTTGCCGGAGAAGAAGAAGTCGGTGGTGAAATCCGCCGCACCCGGCGACGGTTGTGTGTACAGCGCTGGCGGTCGACGGCTGGAGGTGAGGAAGGTGTCAGGTGGTCCGATTCCTTACATACTTCAGCCCTAATTTCCTGATTTCGGGATTTTGGGTCAAGAAGCCAATGTAAATGTTGAAAATTTTGAACCCAGTTGTTAAAATCCGAAAATTACTTCATGCATGTTGGATTTAAGCATGTGTTTTGATTTCTATCACTGTTATGAGTCAAAATCACACAAGGAATGAAATTCTTGAACACTTGGTTTGAAATCTTAGAATGCATGTTGGTTATAACTTCAAGAAATCAAGAACACAAGAAGTTGTTCATGTTTGGTTTAACTTGAATTTGTTGATTTCATGTTTAAATGGTTTGAAGGTATTAAGAACATTGTGTACCAAGTTGGAAATTTTCAAGAAGCAAGAATATATCAATTGTCCGTTTGATATTTGGAAAGGTTGATCTTTTGTTAATCAAACCCGAAGATTTTCATGGAATTGGAATGAAATGTGTTTTAGGTATCAAAAGTCAAGCATTATGCGAATATTGAACCAAGTCAAAGCTAAATTTTTGTGTATTTACTTCGTACGAAACTCTAACATCTAAGTGATGTTTTATGGATTTGTAATGGTTAAAGAATGTAAATAAAGAGTGATTTTTGTTTTAGTCAAACTTGACCGTGAAAAGAGATTTTGGCAAATATGTTGATATTTGGAATATGGCTTAGAATTTATACGAAAGGAAGTTTGAAACTTCCTACTTGGAAGATCTTTATGTCATGATTTAAAGATTATATATGTGAAAAATTTTAAAGTGCTAGTTTAAATGTAAACCAAATTTTGATTTGAGATCGTTAGTAAATTGTGAAGATTGGGATTGGAATTCGGAATTCCATCATTTGATATTAATGGAATAATGGAATCAAATTGTTAATGTAAAATTATATATGAACAAAATTTGGTTAAGAAAACTTGTCGTAATACTAAAGAATGCAACGACTAAAACAGTCGTGGTCGAAACTAAAAATTTATATTTTAGCCTAAATGGAAATCCAATTGGATAGAATCGAACTCTAATGATACTTATGTAATGTCAGAAACATCTTGGTGATAATTTGAAGAAAAGTATCAATGTTTTAGACGGTTTCTATTCTTATAAACTTTATTTGTTGAAATTTGCCAAAAAGGCATAAATGAATAAAATGAAATATGTTTTGACATCTAAGCATTGAGACAAGTTTATAAAAATGTAAAATTTTGAAAGTTGCTAAAATAACGTTTTTGAATCCGAAAATACCCTTTTTGGTCAAAACATGACAAAAATGGTAAAATTGTCCAAAATTGTGATGATGCTTAGGAGTCACACTTAAACCCTAGTATGGGATTAGATAATGACTAGAAGTACTCTAAGAATGAGTAGACAATGTTTTATGCTTTGTTGTGAAATAAGTTCTAATCTTCTATTAAATTAATAGAGATTTGAAATATGCTTGGAAGCAAGGAAAGCCTAGAGAAAGTGGATTAGTTTAGCTAGACGTACCTAGCTACTAAGGTGAGTACATGTGGCCTTTTCCCACTATGGGGTACATGGCAAATTATTGATAAAGCTTTTATGTGACGTTTTTGAATACTAAATGATATGGAAATCATTTTAGTTACGATATGATTATGAAAGTTTTATAAGATGATTTTGAAAGTATGTTTTGGCTTCAAGCCATAATGATTTGAAAGTATGTTTTGGCATCAAGCCATAATCTTATGAAAGTATGTTTTGGCATCAAGCCATTAATGTTACGAAAGAATATTTTGGCATTAAGTCTTACGTTGTTATGAAATAATGTTTTGGCATTAAGCCTTACGTTGTTATGAAAGAATGTTTTTGCATTAAGCCTTACGCTGTTATGAAAGAATGTTTTGGTATTAAGCCTTATGATGTTATGAAAGAATGTTTTGGCATTTAGCCTTAATGAGTATTTAAGCGAATGTT
The DNA here is from genome assembly GCA_023525715.1 of Cichorium intybus. Taxonomy (NCBI): domain Eukaryota; kingdom Viridiplantae; phylum Streptophyta; class Magnoliopsida; order Asterales; family Asteraceae; genus Cichorium; species Cichorium intybus. Next base: position 124,133,578 of record CM042011.1, on the reverse strand, counting down.
TCACAACAAGCAAATTTATGTTTATGAATGACTGGTATTTTGAAGCAAGCAATGCAATGCAATGCATAGTAATGTGAATGAAATGATAATGTTTGGCCCGGGCAATGATGTTCCCCAAGGGGACTATAGAGGAATCTACTAGGACGGTACCACTCCCTTCGCAAAGTAGATGTCCTAAGTTAATGAGGCTAGGATGGATTGATCAAGTTCTCTCCATTCTAGTATAGACTTGGGGTATCACCAAGAGTGATTATGTAACACCACGTCACTCACGGTAAGTTATTTTTTATTAATCGTATTATAATTTCAATACGAAATAATATCATAAGTGTTTGGATGGTTTTAAAACATTTAAGATTTTGTTGTTATGCGAAAAGTGCTAAAAAAGGATAAACCGGGTCGCGTGGTTTGAAACGGGTTGAGTTAAAACATGAAATCGACACTTAAAAATCATTTTAGAAGAACCCGGGTCGTGTTGGCCAACCCGGGTCGTGTTTTGAGTTACAAAAATGAAGCTAAGTCCATCAAACGTCAAACCGGAGAGGGTTTTAAAACCCGGGTCGAGTTGCACTAATAACCCGGATCGGGTTATCAAGCCCGGGTCGAGTTGGACTTAAAACCCGGATCGAGTTATGGGAGCCGGGTCGAGTTCCGTCGGGAAGAAGAAGGGAGTTAGCGTAAACCCGGGTCGGGTATAACAGCACGAGTCGTGCTGCGGGTCGAGCCCGGGTCGGGCTGTCGGACACGGGTCAGGTTTCGTGCCGACCCCACCCATTTAAATCACGATATTTCCTCATTTGGTCATTTCTCTCTCGATCAAAAACACTTATAAAACCCTAGAATCATCCCTTCTTCGTTCTTAGATCAAATTGGAAGCTTAAAACTAGTCGGATTGAAGTAATCTTCGGTATTTCGCTTCTCGAAGGTAAGGTTTACCTTTTAGTCCGATGGAGTGGTTGATTTCTCTTGTTTTGAGTTGGTTTCGGGTGGTGGTAAAGGACCACCCGTGAATTGTTAGAACTTGTCCCTGCAGGTGAGCGTGACCCTGCTAAGGGTAAAGATGTAGCTCATGGATAGGACAGTCTGCCGTAGCTGCCCGGCTTAGAAGGAGTTTACTTTTGTTATGTACTCCTTGATACACTTGTATCCTTGTTGTATAAACTTATACACCTAAACAGTTAGTTAGTATGTTTGAAAACCGAGATTAAAAATGAAAACAATTTGGGTGTATTTTGTTTTAAAAAGCCATTCCGTACTCGTTATGGTCATTATGAGTTTTTGGTTATGCCTTTTGGGTTAACCAATGCTCCAGCAGCATTTATGGATCTCATGAACAGAGTATGTTGCCCATTCCTTGATACTTTTGTAATTGTATTCATAGACGATATTTTGGTATATTCTCGAAGCCAGGCCGAACACGGTGTTCATTTACGCCAAATATTGGAATTACTTCGCCGAGAAAAGTTATACGTGAAGTTTTCCAAGTGTGAATTCTGGCTAAGAGAAGTACAATTTCTTGGGCATGTTATTAATTGTGAAGGTGTCAAAGTTGATCCAACCAAGATTGAAGCAGTGACGAAATGGGAACCGCCTCGGAGTCCAACGGAAATACGTAGTTTTCTTGGACTGGCGGGTTACTATAGAAGATTTGTAGAGAATTTCTCTTCGATTGCTGCCCCGTTGATTAAGTTGACCAAGGAAGGTGAAAAGTTTGAATGGGCAGATAGGCAACAAGCAGCCTTTCAGAAATTAAAGCAAGCCTTGTGTGAAGCTCCGGTTTTAGCCTTACCGCAAGACGGGAAAGACTACGTGGTTTATAGTGATGCTTCACGGGTGGGCCTTGGATGTGTGTTAATGTAGAAAGGTCGGGTAATCGCTTATGCGTCCTGTCAATTAAAAGAAGCTGAGAAGAAGTACCCGGTACATGATCTCGAATTGGCTGCAATAATTTTAGCTTTGAAGCTTTGGAGACACTACTTGTATGGCGTAAAGTTTGTTATCTACTCGGATCATAAAAGCCTGAAGTACTTATTTGATCAGAAATAATTGAACATGAGACAGCAAATGTGGATGGATTTACTCAAAGATTTTGATTGTGAAATACTATACTATCCCGGCAAACCGAATGTGGTTGCAGATGCCCTGAGCCGAAAGCAATATCCATTGAAGATAGCATCCGTGCGTATGGGTGTGGCGAGCCGACTACCCGAGTTAATTCATGTGGCACAAGAAGAAGCCTGCAAGACCGAGAACGTGAAAAGTGAACGAATGGTCGGGTATATAAAGCATCTAGTTGAAAAGTCTCAGCGGTTGAAGACCTTTAGAGGCCGTGTGTAGGTGCCCAAACAAGGTGAGGCACGGGGTTTACTTTTAGAAGATGCACATTGTAGCAGATATGCTGTACACCCGGGCAGTACCAAGATGTACCGAACGCTAAAACCTATGTAATGGTAGCCAGGAATGAGAAGAGACATTGGAAGATATGTAGAAACTGCCTGACTTGTTTGCAAGTAAAGTCGAACCATCAGAAACCGTATGGCGAAATTCAACCGTTACCAATTCCAGAAAAGAAATGGGATAATATCACAATGGATTTCGTAACAAAACTACCCCGAACACCACGTGGACATGATACTGTTTAGGTAGTGGTTGATCGATTGGCGAAAATATACATTGACGAGGTAATTCCTCGACATGGGTTACCGTCGTCAATTGTATCCGATCGAGATAGCAGATTTACTTCCCGATTTTGGCAAAGTCTTCAAGAGCAGTTGGGTTCAAAAGTGTTGATGAGTACCGCGTATCACCCGCAAACTGATGGGCAAAGTGAAAGAACCATTCAGACTTTAGAAGACATGCTTCGATCTTGCGTGATAGACTTTGGCGGGAGTTGGGATGATCATCTACCTTTGCTAGAATTTGCTTACAACAACAGTTTTCATTCCAGCATTCAGATGGCCCCGTATGAAGCGTTGTACGGAGCACCGTGTCGTACTCCAACTTGCTGGACTGAAGTGGGGGAAAAGTCGTTGGCTGGACCCGAGATCGTAGCCCAAACTGAAGAAAAGATTAAACAAATCCAGGAACATTTGAAAGTAGCCCAAAACAGACAGAAACAGTACGCTGACAGGCGAGTAAAACCCTTGGAATTCCGCGTAGGGGATATGGTAATGCTTAAAGTATCCCCTTGGAAAGGCTTGATTCGATTTGTAAAAAAAGGGAAGTTAAGTCCTCGTTTCGTTGGACCATTCCGGATATCTCAAAAAATAAGAGCTGTGGCGTATCGGTTAGAGTTACCAGAAGAACTCCAAGGTATTCATAATGTTTTCCATGTATCTCATTTGCGGAAAACATTATTCAGTGTGTCCCAACGAATACCTATGACAGGCGTGTAAAACCCTTGGAATTCTGCGTAGGGGATATGGTAATGCTTAAAGTATCCCCTTGGAAAGGCTTGATTCGATTTGGAAAAAAAGGGAAGTTAAGTCCTCCTTTCGTTGGACCGTTCCGGATATCTCAAAGAATAAGAGCTGTGGCGTATCGGTTAGAGTTACCAGAAGAACTCCAAGGTATTCATAATGTTTTCCACGTATCTCATTTGCGGAAAACATTATTCAGTGAGTCCCAACGAATACCTCTGGCTGAAATAGAAGTTGATGAAAAGTTAAGATACCCGGAACAACCCGAGAAAGTGTTAGATCGAAAAGTATGGCAATTGCGGAACAAAAAAATCAAAATGGTTAAAGTACTTTGGCGACACCATATAGGTTCCGATATGACGTAGGAAACTAAAGACGAAATGAGGGAAAAATACTCTCAACTCTTTACTTGATTCCGAGGATAGAATCTTTTAAAGGGGGGAAGAATTTGTAACACCATGTCACTCACGGTAAGTTATTTTATATTAATCGTATTATAATTTCAATACGAAATAATATCATAAGTGTTTGGATGGTTTTAAAACATTTAAGATTTAGTTTTTATGTGAAAAATGCTAAAAAGGGATAAACCGGGTCGCGTGGTTTGAAACGGGTTGAGTTAAAAGATGAAATCGACACTTAAAAGTCATTTTGGAAGAACCCAGGTCGTGTTGGCCAACCCGGGTCGTGTTTTGAGTTACAAAAATGAAGTTAAGTCCATCAAACGTCAAACCGGAGAGGGTTTTAAAACCCGGGTCGAGTTGCACTAATAACCCGGATCGAGTTATCAAACCCGGGTCGAGTTGGACTTAAAACCCGGATCGAGTTATGGGAGCCGGGTCGGGTTCCGTCGGGAAGAAGAAGGGAGTTAGCGTAAACCCTGGTCGGGTATAACAACACGGGTCGTGCTGCGGGTCGAGCCCGGGTCGGGCTGTTGGACACGGGTCGGGTTTCGTGCCGCCCCACCCATTTAAATCACGATATTTCCTCATTTGGTCATTTCTCTCTCGATCAAAAACACTTATAAAACCCTAGAATCATCCCCTCTTCGTTCTTGGATCAAATTGGAAGCTTAAAACTAGTCGGATTGAAGTAATCTTCGGTATTTCGCTTCTCGAAGGTAAGGTTTACCTTTTAGTCCGATGGAGTGGTTGATTTCTCTTGTTTTGAGTTGGTTTCGGGTGGTGATAAAGGACCACCTGTGACTTGGTAGAACTTGTACATGTACACTCAATTGGGATGTGTTGCAATGCTTCTAATCCCGAGTTTTTATCCATTGTTATCGAGTTTAAGCCTTGATGGTTGAAAAACAAGAAATTTACCTCCTTTGGTATGTATGTGAATTGTAGGTGTTGGGAAAAACATTGAAGGATTGTTTTAACTCCTGTAGCATTAGCTAGAACTGTTTAAATCTTCAAAACCAGGTGAGTAATCTGTACTATATCTAATATGATATGTATTGGTTGAACTCTTGAAATGGTTACCTAGAAGTTAGCCAAGTTACCCAATTGATATGGTTTAACGGCCTCTGTGGCTTGGATATTGGATTTTGTATCCAAATGTTAACGGCCTCCGTGGCTAGGAGATTGGATTCTGTATCCAAATATAAACGGCCTATATTGCTAGGAGATTGGATGTGATATCCAAATAATAACGGCCTTTGAGGCTAGGAGATTGGATTCATATCCAAATGTTGAATTAAGCAGGGATATGCATTTGTATAGAGTTTTGATAACTTAATTATATATAATTACATGTTAAACTGTTTATATGATTTCTCATTGAGCTTTATAGCTAACAGTGTATGTGTGAATTGTCCCTGCAGGTGAGCGTGACCCTGCTAAGGGTAAAGATGTAGCTCATGGATAGGACAGTCTGTTGTAGCTGCCCGGCTTAGAAGGAGTTTACTTTTGTTATGTACTCCTTGATACACTTGTACCCTTTTTGTATAAGCTTATACACCTAAACAGTTAGTTAGTATGTTTGAAAACCGAGATTAAAAATGAAAAATTTTTGGGTGTATTTTGTTTTAAAAAGCCATTCCGTACTCGTTATGGTCATTATGAGTTTTTGGTTATGCCTTTTGGGTTAACCAATGCTCCAGCAGCATTTATGGATCTCATGAACAGAGTATGTCGCCCATTCCTTGATACTTTTGTAATTGTATTCATAAACGATATTTTGGTATATTCTCGAAGCCAGGCCGAACACGGTGTTCATTTATGCCAAATATTGGAATTACTTCGCCGAGAAAAGTTATACGCGAAGTTTTCCAAGTGTCAATTCTGGCTAAGAGAAGTACAATTTCTTGGGCATGTTATTAATTGTGAAGGTGTCAAAGTTGATCCAACCAAGATTAAAGTAGTGACGAAATGGGAACCGCCTCGGAGTCCAACGGAAATACGTAGTTTTCTTGGACTGGCGGGTTACTATAGAAGATTTGTAGAGAATTTCTCTTCGATTGCTGCCCCGTTGATTAAGTTGACCAAGAAAGGTGAAAAGTTTGAATGGGAAGATAGGCAACAAGCAGCCTTTCAGAAATTAAAGCAAGCCTTGTGTGAAGCTCCGGTTTTAGCCTTACCGCAAGACGGGGAAGACTACGTGGTTTATAGTGATGCTTCACGGGTGGGCCTTGGATGTGTGTTAATGTAGAAAGGTCGGGTAATCGCTTATGCGTCCTGTCAATTAAAAGAAGCTGAGAAGAAGTACCCGGTACATGATCTCGAATTGGCTGCAGTAATTTTAGCTTTGAAGCTTTGGAGACACTACTTGTATGGCGTAAAGTTTGTTGTCTACTCGGATCATAAAAGTCTGAAGCACTTATTTGGTCAGAAAGAATTGAACATGAGACAGCAAATGTGGATGGATTTACTCAAAGATTTTGATTGTGAAATACTATACCGTCCCGGCAAAGCGAATGTGGTTGCAGATACTCTGAGCCGAAAGCAATATCCATTGAAGATAGCATCCGCGTGTATGGGTGTGGCGAGCCGACTACCCGAGTTAATTCATGTGGCACAAGACGAAGCCTGCAAGACCGAGAACGTGAAAAGTGAACGAATGGTCGGGTATATAAAGCATCTAGTTGAAAAGTCTCAGCGGTTGAAGACCTTTAGAGGCCGTGTGTGGGTCCCCAAACAAGGTGAGGCGCGGGGTTTACTTTTAGAAGATGCACATTGTAGCAGATATGGTGTACACCCGGGCAGTACCAAGATGTACCGAAAACTAAAACCTATGTATTGGTGGCCGGGAATGAAAAGAGACATTGGAAGATATGTAGAAAAGTGCCTGACTTGTTTGCAAGTAAAGTCGAACCATCAGAAACCGTATGGCGAAATTCAACCGTTACCAATTCCAGAAAAGAAATGGGATAATATCACAATGGATTTCGTAACAAAACTACCCCGAACACCGCGTGGACACGATACTGTTTAGGTAGTGGTTGATCGATTGACGAAATCGGCTCAATTTTTACCGATTAGTGAAAACTTCAAAATTGAAAAGTTGGCGAAAATATACATTGACAAGGTAATTCGTCGACATGGGTTACCGTCGTCAATTGTATCCGATCGATATAGCAGATTTACTTCCCGATTTTGGCAAAGTCTTCAAGTGCAGTTGGGTTCAAAAGTGTTGATGAGTACCGCGTATCACCTGCAAACTGATGGGCAAAGTGAAAGAACCATTCAGACTTTAGAAGACATGCTTCGATCTTGCGTGATAGACTTTGGCGGGAGTTGGGAAGATCATCTACCTTTGGTAGAATTTTCTTACAACAACAGTTTTCATTCCAGCATTCAGATGGCCCCGTATGAAGCGTTGTACGGAGCACCGTGTCGTACTCCAACTTGCTGGACTGATGTGGGGGAAAAGTCGTTGGCTGGACCCGAGATCGTAACCCAAACTGAAGAAAAGATTAAACAAATCCGAGAACATTTGAAAGTAGCCCAAAACAGACAGAAACAGTACGCTGACAGGCGGGTAAAACCCTTGGAATTCCGCGTAAGGGATATGGTAATGCTTAAAGTATCCCCTTGGAAAGGCTTTATTCGATTTGGAAAAAAGGGAAGTTAAGTCCTCGTTTCGTTGGACCGTTCCGGATATCTCAAAGAATAGGAGCTATGGCGTATCGGTTAGCGTTACCAGAAGAACTCCAAGGTATTCATAATGTTTTCCATGTATCTCATTTGCGGAAAACATTATTCAGTGAGTCACAACGAATACCTCTGGTTGAAATACAAGTTGATGAAAAGTTAAGATACCCGGAACAACCCGAGAAAGTGTTAGATCGAAAAGTAAGGCAATTGCGGAACAAAAAAATCAAAATGGTTAAAGTACTTTGGCGACACCATAGAGGTTCCGATATGACGTGGGAAACTGAAGACGAAATGAGGGAGAAATACCCTCAACTCTTTACTTGCTTCCGAGGACGGAATCTTTTAAAGGGGGGAAGAATTTGTAACACCACTTCACTCACGGTAAGTTATTTTATACTAATCGTATTATAATTTCAATACGAAATAATATCATAAGTGTTAGCATTGTTTTAAAACATTTCAGATTTAATTGTTATGCGAAAAATGCTAAAAAGGGATAAACCGGGTCGCGTGGTTTGAAACGGGTTGAGTTAAAAGATGAAATCGACACTTAAAAATCATTTTGGAAGAACCCAGGTCGTGTTGGCCAACCCGGGTCGTGTTTTAAGTTACAAAAATGAAGCTAAGTCCATCAAACGTCAAACCGGAGAGGGTTTAAAAACCCGGGTCGTGTTGCACTAATAACATGGATCGGGTTATCAAACCCGGGTCGAGTTGGACTTAAAACCCGGATCGAGTTATGGGAGCCGGGTCGGGTTCCGTCGGGAAGAAGAAGGAAGTTAGCGTAAACCCGGGTCGGGTATAACAGCACGGGTCGTGCTGCGGGTCGAGCCCGGGTCGGGCTGTCGGACACGGGTCGGGTTTCGTGCCGACCCCACCCATTTAAATCACGATATTTCCTCATTTGGTCATTTCTCTCTCGATCAAAAACACTTATAAAACCCTAGAATCATCCCCTCTTCGTTCTTGGATCAAATTGGAAGCTTAAAACTAGTCGGATTGAAGTAATCTTCGGTATTTCGCTTCTCGAAGGTAAGGTTTACCTTTTAGTCCGATGGAGTGGTTGATTTCTCTTGTTTTGAGTTGGTTTCGGGTGGTGGTAAAGGACCGCCTGTGAATTGTTAGAACTTGTACATGTACACTCAATTGGGATGTGTTGAAATGCTTCTAATCCCGAGTTTTTATCCATTGTTATCGAGTTCAAGCCTTGATGGTTGAAAAACAAGAAATTTACCTCCTTTGGTATGTATGTGAATTGTAGGTGTTGGGAAAAACATTGAAGGATTGTTTGTAACTCCTGTGGCATTAGCTAGAACTGTTTAAATCTTCAAAACCAGGTGAGTAATCTGTACTATATCTAATATGATATGTATTGGTTGAACTCTTGAAATGGTAACCTAGAAGTTAGCCAAGTTACCCAATTGATATGGTTTAACGGCCTCTGTGGCTTGGAGATTGGATATCGTATCCAAATGTTAACGGCCTCCGTGGCTAGGAGATTGGATTTCGTATCCAAATATAAACGGCCTATATGGCTAGGAGATTGGATGTGATATCCAAATAATAACGGCCTTTGAGGCTATAAGATTGGATTGATATCCAAATGTTGAATTAAACAGGGATATGCATTTGTATAGAGTTTTGATAACTTAATTATACATAATTCCATGTTAAACTATATATATGATTACTCATTGAGCTTTATGGCTCATAGTGTATGTGTGAATTGTCCCTGCAGGTGAGCGTGACCCTGCTAAGGGTAAAGATGTAGCTCATGGATAGGACAGTCTGTTGTAGTTACCCGGCTTAGAAGGAGTTTACTTTTGTTATGTACTCCTTGATACACTTGTACCCTTTTTGTATAAACTTATACACCTAAACAGTTAGTTAGTATGTTTGAAAACCGTGATTAAAAATGAAAATTTTTTGGGTGTATTTTGTTTTAAAAAGCCGGGTGTTACAGATTAAGGCCTTAAGTATAAAAATCCAATTGTGTTAAGATACCAGTCAAGCTAAATGAAAGAAAAAGAAAGGTTTTGTGTTACTAGCTTTCTTACTCGAATTATTTGAAAGGCTTTGAAAGTATAATGTTTTTACATGTTATTATAAAAGGTTTGACAACTATTGTCAATACATGAATTGTTTATAAAGGTTTTGGAAAATGATTGAGTTAAGCTTATAAGTGTTTTGTGTCCAAACCCATGTAGTTCACGAGACGTTTTCGTCTTACGTATTTTATTTTATGCCATGTATCCCAGGTTCTAGACACGAGGGATAGAAGCAAGTAGATGACCGGAGGAGATTGGGATTTAGATAGAGGTTTGTATCCTAACTTGCTTTCTATGGTGTAGTATGATATGAAGTTGTAACCCCCAAAGTTGTTTAAACATTTTTAAAACTTAAATGTTTTTGTTGGGACCGAAATTTTAAGACGTGACTCGACGTCATGATAAAAGTTTTTTTAAATGTTGACATGTTGTCACGTAATTTTTTTTATAAAATATTACACTTCTCAATGTGTATAAAAGATCGGGGTGTTACATTAGTGAATTTCTCGAATCTACACAATTAGTTATATTTCATAATATTTGCCAATCAGTATGACAAATATGACTTCGCTCATTAGGATAAGCGTTTGATTGAAACCTTGAACTGTTCAAGGACTTCAAAGGAAGTATAAAGATCAACATAGTCTGAGTGAAAAACATAAACTGTGAAAATGTTTCACAGTTCATCCTCTTCCAAGAACATTAATGGTTATAGTGTGTCTTAGGGAAGAAGATTGAGCATTGGTCGAAACAGTTCGATCCTTGATGTATTAGATACACTTCCAATTAGTTTTCGATAAATTAGATATTAAACCAGTTAGACCGTAAAAGTATATTTCGACCACATCTTAGACTAAGTAGGTTGCACAAGCACCATCTGAAATGTAAAGCAGGGTTCGCCCCACTTGTACATAAAGGGTCTAGGGTCATGTAGCGTTCATCCGAACCTCATAACAAGCCTGAACCTAATCAACAGTGTCGTTTCATTGGCCATCCCACAAGTACTTATGAAAGAAGACTTCTTTTAGAAAGGACTCACATTCTAAGGAAATAGTGGGAGCAAGAGTAATCCTGAAAGAGTTCAAGGATTAGCCAAGTGAAAGAACCTCTAGTCGCCACTAGGACTTGACCAGGGATCAGATTCCTGTTAAACCTGACATACTCTTCTTTTTGCAAACTAGTAGTATTGGTCACCGTCATAAGGTGTTATGATCTGGGTGACATACCAATTAGTGGTAAAACACTAAGATTGGTACGGATAAGCAGTCCCACTACTCGGAAGCATTAGTGAGCTCGGTTGCTACCAAAATAAGAGAACCTAAGGGCGAGACTCAATCTATGTGATAATTTGTTTGATGTTACACTTGGCCTAAAAACTAGTGGGAGTAATTGAATCATCAAAAGAAGACAACATAGATAGAATTGTACCTGCATTCTGAGCAAGAATGGTTGAGTGAGGCGATATTCAAAGTCATGAGATTGATTTTGAGAAAAACGCTCTCAACAGAACTTAAATAAATCTGAAGGGATATCATCCGCTGTAACTGCACATCGTGAGTCATAGCAAGATTGGATGATCTGAACCTCTTTCCTTAAATGGAAAACACAAAGGTTGTGTGTCGACACAACAAAAGGGGTTTAGAACATGCCGATATATCCAAACAGAACGGTACATGGCCCCGAGATTCATCTTGCGGGGACCTCGCAAGTAAGGACATTCGAATTCTCAAAAATGTGCCAAATGTTTTGGATTTTGTGAATAGCCTGAAAGAATCCTATGATTATGTCAGAAGGTTTGGATTTTGGAATATCAAAATATGAAAAATGGTTTGGATTTTGTGATAGTCCAAAAGAGCCTTATAACCGCGTCAAAGCCAGTGGGAGTGTCATTATGATCTGTCTATCAATGTGTGTAAGTTACATACCATTTCTAGGAAACGTCTCTTATCATTGCAAAGTGTGATGAATTGTCATTAAGAGATGATTCGCCATGAAAAGTCTAGAACAGATACAACATACTCAGGTGGTCACAAGCATCTATCAGATAGATGACATCATTAGTGTAGATCCTACCAATGTAAGTCTGATCTTGATAAGATTCAAGATGCATGACTTTAAGAAAGGAGTTTCTCATCATTACAAAGTGTAATGACCTGGCATGATCTTAAAGAGATACAAGATATTCACATAGTTACAAACATCTATCAAATAGATGAAATCGTCAGTATTGACCTAGCCAATATGAGTATGATCTTGATAAGATTCAAGATGCATATAAGAAAGAGTCTCCAAAGGAAATAGTTTCTGAAGGTCATGACACAAGGATAATGAGTAATCCATAGGTTTTGAAAAGATTCAGAATAGAGCAGATCGGATTCCATGAGCTTCTGCAAATTGGATCGATCATTGGTGTCAAGGACTTATCCTGATGACTCACTGCTTGGAGCATAGTAAGTTGGATTCAGGATACAACCTAGCTGAGAATACTGGACGGATTATTTGAGCATACGTGAGAAAATCATTGAGAAATGATTGGGGGGAATGTAATAATAATTTGAAAGGAGTTTCAAATCGGTAATTATTAACATCAGAATGTGGTGCTAAAGGACTTCGTGGTTAAAGTGTTTCATTGGTATTCTGATAGAGCACGTGGGGTTCACCGGCACATCATAACATCTCGAAATAGTCTTAGGGTGCAGTCATTTGGACTAAAGATCCCGAGAACCATGAGAAGTCGTAGTACACATCACCATTACCAGAATGGAGCTGGGGAGAGAAAGACAGAAGAGATATCATCGGAAAGGTGTCCGATCGGATTATCTGCAATGTCGTGTATCAATGTAGGACATTTTGGATACATAGAAAGAGTGAAAAGTCATGTAGACATATAAAACCTTAATTGAAAGTTTAAAAGAAACCAAGAAACACATAACAGTATTATATTAGATCCGACATGGTGATTACCTCGTGGAGACTTGGTAATAAGCAGGAGTAGCTGCCAGTCAGATTTTTGTGTTTCGATTTTGCATGTTTTACTTCCCGAATAATTTGATTATTAAAAAGTCCACAGTCGCTCATACTTTCGAAAGTCAGTAGTTAATTAAGACTGTCATGAATTGAATTATAGATTGTCTAAGGAGTTAGACATAGCAATAGAGTTGCTGCAATGTTCATGAGTACTTAGAAATGGAGATTTGAGTATTGGACCAATCCACGCTTAGATATTTACTTCATGGATTCTATCACGAGTAATTATAAGACGATAATATCTTATGGTCTTGAAATGGAGACATATGAGTTGAAATTTACAAGTCGGTTGTACATTGATAATGCGTAAACGTATCGGTAACTCGATGTCAAAAAACGTATTGTTGTGCGTGATTTGATGAGTAAAGGATACAAGCATATGAGTCAAAGTTTATTCGTTCCTTTTGTCCTAACAGAAAAAGCGATATTTGTGGGCCCTTCGGTGATTTGGTGTTGACTAAAGTGCTGGCCAGCCAGGACTGAATTGATGTGTTCAATTGGAAGTCTTTTGTCATTACAAATAGGAAATCGGGAAACAAAGTATCGGACTGAGATTGATCTTAATCCATGCCTCTAATCTGAATGATATCTTGAAGAACGGAGGATCATATGATCACTTATTTTTAGGACGCGTAACTGATTGAGTCAGAGTTCAGCAACGACTTTTGGAAGCTATAATTTGCTGATCGATTTAGAAGTATAATGGCAGTTATAGTCATAGACTTATCCAAGTGGGAGACTGTTGGATTAGGTGTCTAAGCCATGACTATAATTGGTATATACTTTATTGATAGTAGCAAAGTCCTTTTGGGTTGCCCTTGTAGCTGGCAATTTGACTTAATAACTTTTAGAGAGAGATTGATTTATTATGTGATTAATAAATCAATATAAATAATTTGTAATATATTATGAGGATAATATATTAATTAGAAATAGTATTATTTAATTAATAATTCATCAGAAATTAATTGGAATTAATTTTGGGATTAATTGGATTAATTAAAAGTGCAGTGGCTGATTTGTAATTATTCAATAGTTGAGTAGTGAACAAATATGGAAGGAGGATTGAAGTTGGCAAAAATTTAAGATGGGTTTATCCATGATTTTTGAAATCCTTATAAGAGTTAAATAGGGATTTGAATTAAAGATAAAAGGCTTATCTCGTTTGAATTCAAATAAGGTTTATCTCTAAGGCTTATCTGCTAATCCTTTGGAGGCTATAAATAGAGCCTTCTGGATCCCATTTTCTGCACCAATTTAGACTCTCATCTCCCTCTCTCTGGTTTTTCTTGTTGCTAGCTTTGGGTGTGAACCATTTGAGGCACAACGCTTGTGGTGCTCGCTTCTAAAAGATCAACAAAGGTTAGTAATTATTGAATTATCTTTTAGTAAATTTTGAAACTGCCTATAGGGTTCTAGTTATAGATTCAAATAGTGAAAACATAGATCCTTTAGGTTGGATGTGAACGTAAGAGTTTAAGTTTATCCGTTTGCCTATTTCCTATAAGATTTTATATTATCATTGTATTTAAATCCTAGGGATGTTGACTATAGAAATTAACCGATTTCCCTTCCACGTAATTATATTAATAGATGACTACCTGAGTTTGAAATTAAGAAGAGAACATTGTTGGATAGAATGAAGATTTGATGATAACAAAGTTTTGAAGTTTGAATTATCAACATAAGTTGATGATAAGTCCATCAGCGTGAGCTAACGCTGATGAAATTGTTCAGTCTCAACATAACATGCCAATCAAGTTCATAATCTTATTTGTTCAAGATACAAAAAAAATAATGATACATATAACAAAAGACATATGCTTTTCAGGGATTGGATATGGATAAGAATCTAAAGCTTGCGTAAATCTATAAATATTTAGTCTTTTGCATTCTGGTTGCCCAACCATTATATTCGGTTGGTATCAGTATGGAGCCATTGTGGAGCTACCAACACTATTGTCAACATTAAGTGAATAATTCATTTGCATGTTTGTCAAAGTCTTTAAACTTGTATGAAGAATTTGAGTTTAGAAATGTGAGCACTGCAGCATACGAAAGATTTATAGAGGGTTCAATGGATGCTGCAAAAGCCAAGGCTTATGTAGAATATGTAAGAAGAACCTTATTTAAGACAAAAAATATTAAAATAACTTTGATAAGATCGATTGCTCAAGAATATTTAAGACAAACAAGTAATTATGCGGAAATGTGAAAGACTTAAGATTAAAATAAAGGAATTAATAACACTTAAATAAGAACAATAGTATGAACATTAAGAACAAGTGTTTGATGGAATGAAGGATTTTATATCATATGGAAAGTGTTACAGATTTGTTTCTCCAAACCATGAAGATAAAATGTGGTGGAACTCTCCTTTTATAGTGCAAGGAGAGTTCACACCAGATAAGGACTTACAGACTAAAGGGACTACAGACCAGTCCACTTCAGATTGTTCTAAGGATAATAGTACAAAGTTAGACTGGGATGGCCTATGATTGATTGTTCTCTAACGGAATAGTACAAGCGCAATACGACTTTGGGGAACATGAAATGACTAGCCTAACTGTATTATATAATCTGATCTACTTATCTTTGTCTTTATCTTCACTTTGTTTTTACTTTCAATGTGGTACAATCTTCTGAGGTAACAGAAGGTCATGTGTGATCTTCGGTATAGAGAAACTTCTGATGTGTGATGTTGATATACTTGATCTTC
This sequence comes from Cichorium intybus, assembly GCA_023525715.1. Classification (NCBI taxonomy): domain Eukaryota; kingdom Viridiplantae; phylum Streptophyta; class Magnoliopsida; order Asterales; family Asteraceae; genus Cichorium; species Cichorium intybus. The sequence continues at coordinate 124,118,268 of CM042011.1, read as the reverse complement.
TGATTACTCTTGAAGTTGGTTGAATCAACAATGATGTTTTTCCAATATGTTGATGTTCTAAGAATCTTTCTTACCGAAAATGATGTCTCAATTTCGATATATTCTTTTAGTCATTTCTTGAACTTGTAATTCTCTTATCTTCCAAACTTCTGAAGTATGAACTGAAATTCATATACGTGTCCATGATATTCTAATATTCAAACACAATCAAAGATAGTAAGGTTTGTTCATTGATAACTATTAAAGGAGTAGCAGTTACATTTGAACACAAACAAAACAAAACATGATCAGAACATTGTTTCAAACAAATACATCACAAAAACCATCAACTAAAGTTGGTCAACGACTTAACATTAAAAATTCCCCCTTCGGTGACCAACCGAGGGTTTTTCTTTTCAACCTTCCAAGTTATCCTTCACCACCTGTGTCCATACCCGCTCCCAAAATCTTCTGACCACCGTCATCCAGTTCATCCTCAATATCAACTCATCTTTGACATCTTGAATTGTATACTTGGAGTTCTTTACAACCTCAATGTAGTTTAGTAAGAATACATTGTGTGCTTTCCTCATGTCATCAACTCGGAAAAACACCTGGATTGATCGTTCTTTTAAATTGTAAAAAATTCCAAGTATTGGGTCATTTGTCGCTCCGAATTTCCAATGTTCTATTGTGTCAGGCAGAGATAAGTCGATCATTTCAGTATATTGATCATCTAGGTGAGTTTTAACCAATTTGAAGAGCTCGCCATCATGGCTTATGAATTTGATCAACAATTGCTTCAAGAACCTCCTGGCAGCCAAATATGCCTCTTTGGTCTCCGGTTGGAGTTTATTCCTTGGTAGTAGCCTCATCACTATGGTGTAAAGATCTTCGTGATTCAGCCTCCGAAAATCCGATTCTGTGACTACCAAAGATTGTTTATTTCTTTCCAGTTCATATTTATAAAAATTGGACTTCATAAAGCTCATTTTCTTGATCCTATTCACTGCCGAAATTGGTTCGATTGACTAGACATTCGACCTTGGCTAAGTATATCTATCTAAGAATATTTGAATTCGGAGTCTCATTTCAACATTCCTTTGGTGTTGAGGAATGGAAGTGAAGTTTAGATAACAGAAATACTTTTCGCCATTTGGCATCAGTGGAATATCCCAACTATGTGACTTGCTTTTAGGAGGGGCATAGGATATCACAGGCCGAAAATCGTCATTTACCAATGGCCTAAGATAAAAAAATCTAGATAATTTGGGTTGGCTCGATCCTTCTTCGGTTGCCGCAGCTTCGGATTTAATTTCCCTTTCAAGATCTTCAACACATATTTGTGCAAGCTCATCAAAGTATGCGTTTTGAGCACTTGAAGCTCGGGAGGATCAAATAGCTTGATTGGGGAATATTTCAACTGATCATCGGCATGAGTGGAATGTGGAGGAGTGGTTGGATTTTCTTGATGTGGGGGTTGTTTTGGTGAGGTTGGTGGAGTTGGATCTTTCGTTGAGGGAGGTGGTGTTGGAATTTTATCATCTTTCGGTATATCATCACCTGTACCGAAATTCTCATCACCTTTCGGTATGCCATCACCGGTTTCATCATTATTATCATCATCATCTTCATTATCACCAGCATTATCATCTTCATTCTCATTTTCTTGATTGTCATCTTCATTCTTATCTTGATTATCATCTTCTCCAATATCAACTTCTGGAGGTACCTTCCCCCTCCTGTGGCCTATGCGGAAGAAAAGGTCACAGATAGGTGCTTGTTGATGTCGTTCAACTTTTCATGAAGCTTGTCAGCAATCGATTTGAGCTCAACTGAGATCGATTCAGTTGTCTTGTTGGAAAGGCTTTGAAGTTTAACAATTTCTTCTTCCATTCGCCCTGCAGCCAAATATAGATTATCGACTGGTCCACGAACTGAAGTGGAAATGTTTCGGAGAGTGGTCGTCAACAAGCGTAAAAGAAGAATGTTGTTGTTCCGAAGAGACCGATTCTCGGAGAAAATGCCATCAACATACTTCTGGACATCGTCAAAGAGCATTTTGAATTTTTCAGTCATTAAACTGTGAATTAGTGGTTCTCACGGTTATCAACGTTTTAGTGGTTCTCATTTGAACCCTTCCGTGTATATATATATATATATATATATATATATATATATATATATATATATATATATATATATATATATATATATATATATATATATATATATATATATATATAATCGATCGGGTGAAGATTCTTCTTAAAGTGAGGACTCGTGAGGACACCTTAAAAAATTGAAAAAAAATTAAAAAAAATATAAATAATTAAATGGATCATAGTACTATATTGGAGAAAAAAAAATTCGAAAAAAACCTTTTGGATCATTATTTTTTTTTTATAATGAAACAATGATTCACAAAATAAAATTTTTTGTGGATCATTACTGTTTCTCAATGATCCAATTTTTTTTTTCCAATTTTTTTTGGATCATGATATAGTACTATTCTCGATTTTATGATTTGTATTTTTTTTTTCAATTTTTTTAAGGTGTCCTTACGAGTCCTCACCGGAACGGGACCTTATATATATATATATATATATATATATATATATATATATATATATATATATATATATATATATATATATATATATATATATATATATATATATATAGGGCTAGGTTATAATAAGAATGACAATTATTGTGTTACCTTGTAACCAAATCCTGGCCATCGGATTTCATTCTCGTAACAATGAAAAAAGCACATTCTTAACAGAATAAGTTTTTGACATAATGAGTTTTTTACCATTCTTAAAAGAATGAACTAAATTTTGTACATTCTTAAAAGAATGTGTTTTAAATGAGTGGTCCAGATTGAGTTTCAAGGTTACACAATACTTGTATGGATATATTTGATCCTAGCCCTATATATATATATATATATATATATATATATATATATATATATATATATATATATATATATATATATATATATATATATATATATATATATATATATATATATTATCAGCTCACAGCTGGTATTTTTTTTTAATTTTTTTATCCTACCGCTGCAGAAAGAAAAACTTTTTTCTTGATGTATTTTACTAAATCGTTTTAAAATTAAAAATATTAATACACACGATGAAGCTAAATCATGGGGTAATTATGAATCATCACCCCGGCCATGCTTCCCAACATATTTGACACAAGAAGTCAATTTTACATCTTTTAATCTTTTCTTTTATTATAAATATGTATGTATTTTATAACTGATATTTTATTTGATAAAAATGGAGACGTTATGATTGATTTTTCCACCATGAAAGACAAAAGGGAGTTTTTGAAGTAAATTAGTTATGTCATTGGATGCTAAAAGTGACCTTCACACATCATTTTTCCATATTCTTATATATATATATATATATATATATATATATATATATATATATATATATATATATATATATATATATATATATATATATATATATATATATATATATATATATATATATATATACTAGATTATTAACCCGTTTGCAATATGGTTGAAATTTAAAACAAATTATATAATAAAAAATTAGTTGTAAATTATCAAGCTATACATATATTTAATAATGGAAGGATTTTGGTAATATAAATCATTTATTCATAAATAAACAGAAGAATAAGTTTCAACTTAAGAAATTGATGACTAAATATGTTTTTGTAAGTGATAATAAAGGATATCATTGATTAAAAAAAGATAGTGTAACATAAATTTCTAAATAGTTGCTTGTATACAATATTTGGAAGTTTTATTAGTGAAACTATTATTGTTATCTTAAGTTAATAATTTTAATTATTCTATATTATTAACTCTAGATAAAGAAACATATAATTGAGTACATGTGAAAACTAGTTCATTTAGAAACAAACCAACTTTTAACAATCAATCTCACACAAGAGGGTTAACCAGGTTATCATAGCTCAGAACAAAATTTGTAAATTCTTGGGGAAGAAAACATGTATTAACCTATGATGATTTGGGGAGGTTAACCGGTGATTATAAATCAGAATTTCCTCGTTTTTTGGGAGATCTGGTAAGGGAACACATTGGATTGAGGTGTCTTTCATGGAAGACGGTCAAGAAAGAAGACATTGATATGCTTTGGGAGAAAATTACACTAAACTTTTTGTAGTTATTACATTAAGTTGCATTTCCATTCCATATCACTAACTTACTTTCAATAATTATTGCAGAGATTTTATGAAATTGAATATTGCAGGAAAAAGGGGGTAATGGTTAAGCTTGGTACCCTCCTTCGTAATTTCAGAAGAAAGGTGTATGCCAACTTTATTCTTTCCAACCTAGGTAGACCAGCAAAACATGGTAAAATACCTAGGAAATATCGAACATTTATAAAGCAAGAGGAATGGGACAAATTTGTGGCATATACACAATCAGAGGAATTCATGATTTATGTGTTGTTTGTTAACCTTTTAGTTTTATTTGTAAATTCTATACTATAAATATATTTAACAGCAATTTGAATTTGTGTTTGAAGGTGTATCAAAGTTAGGAAAAGTTGCACGTGACAAATCTCCCTATCAACATCAGTTGGGACGAGGAGGATATACAACCTTAAGAGAAAATTGGTATGCAATATACTTTTGTTTATCAAACTTTGCAAAATATTTTTTGATGTAAATCTTTGTGGAAAATTTTACAAGGTAAAAAAGGAGGTAATTGCTGCTAATGTAGATCCTGCACGTTCTTTAATGTGGAGGAAAGCAAGAGAAGACAGGAATGAAGATATTATAAATGAAAATGTTAAAGAAGTGGCAGAGAAAATAGTAAGTGTAAAATTTTTTTGTCGTTTAACAAATAAAACAATTGTGTATTGATTTGTCATTATATTGTAAAGATTGACAGTGAAAAAAAGATACAATATGGAGAAGTGAAGCTTGATCCTGGCATGGATGTCTTCACACTGGTGTTGGGTAAGGATAAAGGATCAATAAAAGGTGTTGGAAATAGAGTGACACCCGGGAGGTTCTCGAACGTTCTGCGCACAAAAGGGTCATCAAAAGAGCGGATCGTGGAACTCGAATACGAGCTTGAGAAAAAAGATAAACAAGTATTGGAGCTGACCACCGAGATGGCATCCCAAAAAGAGAAACTTGATCAAGTATTAGCTCATCTTTCATCCCATGGAATGGGGTTACCAAAAAAGATCAGATTGTTTTTTATTAAAATATTAATGCATAATTTAATACTTAAAGTGTTCATTCTCATTACAATTTGCAGTCCCCTTGTGTGGAGATTAATAGTGGGTCAAAGAAGAACTTTACCAATGAAAGTCAAAATAATGTCGTAATACATGTAAGTAGATGACAATTTCATTCGTTTTAAATTATAATCATTCTATGGCAATTCACCTTTTCATTGCAAATGACAATTTGCAGTCCCTTTCTGTGGAGATTAATGGTGGGTCAAAGAAGAACTCTTCTAATGAAAGTCAAAATAATGTCGTAACACCGGTAATTAATGGCAATTTCATTGTTTTTAAATTATAATCATTATGTGGTAATTTACTTTATTATTTTTTTCTAGGTTACAATCAGTGTTGTAAAAGTCGGCCTAAGCGGCCGCTTTGGCGGAGCCTAGGCGCTAGGCAGACGGGTCCGTCTACGATTAGCGGTGGTCAAGTTAGGCGGATTTGGACAAAGGCAGTCAAAATCGGGTTTAGGCAGGTCTAGGCGACAAAATTTTCAATTTTTCAAAATTCCAAATTTCAAATTTTCAAAAATTTTCAAATTTTTTAAAAATTAACAAATTTTCAAAAAAAATCAAAATTTTAGATTTTTAAATTTTAAATTTAGAAATTTTCAAAATTAAAGAATAATAATATATATTAAATATTTATTATATTAATAATATATATTTTATTTTATTAGTAATTTAAATTTTTTATTATGTATACAAATTATGATAATCGGTGGTTAAGTTACGATTATTGATAATTAAAATTGTCAAAATGTCATTAATTTGATGACTTACATATTTGAACACTTAGATTTGTCAAATTGTTATACTTATTTATTCATTTGTACGGATATAGGTAATATATAAATTTTAAAAAATAAATTTTGTTACAATTAATAGTCACCGCCTAGGCGCCCGACTAGTCCTCGCGTAGGCCGACTAGTCCTAGGCCCCAGTCGACCGCCCGCCTACCGCCTAGCGACTTCTACAACCTTGGTTACAATGAATAAAAGTAAAAACAAATCTTGGATTTCAGACTCCACATATTAAGAAGACATCTCCAAGTGAGTCCTCAAAACTCCCATAGGTATATGTATTTTGGCATCTATGCATATTTCATGAGTTAAAGTTTATAATGTTAAATTGGATTGTTTTTATTGTCATGAATATTTGTAAACAATAAAGTGTAAACTGCGTACCCTTAATGTTACAAATGTTTGTGGCATATGGTGTCGTTCATATCGCAATGGACAAACAAACCATTCATGGAACTTCACTATTGGGGATGCAATTAATACTTTTGTGCCTTGGACAAAATCCTTTGTCTTATTGGACTCAAATGTTTGTTCCTTAATTAATTATAAAATTACTTAATTGTTGATATTCTATTTATACATGAAACTTATAATTTTTTGGTACATGCAGGTACCTCATTCCATACCCCCTCAACTTAAAGATACACAAAGCTGTAATACAAAAAATCTTTAGAAGTGTTGTTTTTCTAGATTTTCGTAGAAGAAGCCTGGATTTTCATTGATAGTTATCTATGATTTATTTTTGAAAGATACCATCTATGAAATTCACAGACTACCTACGAAAATCATCAAAATGATGCTGTTTGATGATTCCGCAAATAGCTTACGAATTTAGTAGATGTTATCTGAAAAATATGGGTTATAATGATAATTTAACTAATTTTTTTTTTTTTTGAAAGTTGCCAATGTGATTAGCCATATTGCTATTTCCTCTTAACAAAATCAGATTAAATAAAGTCGGAGGAGAATACTATCAATGAATTGTGCTAGTTTAGTGGTAAGGCATGGTGTATGGAATGAGAAGATCAATGGTTCTAATCGTTTTCCAAAACATCATCTTTGATTCTCTATTAACTTTTTATGTGGCGCCATGTGGTGCTGATGTGTCGTGAAGACCCGAAAATTGGCCAAATTGTTGTGTCTAACTTTCAATCAACTTGTTAATCAATCCAAAAGCCTTTACTTATTTATGACTTATACTACGTTTTTATGTGGCGCCATGTGGTGCTGATGTGTCGTGAAGACCCGAAAATTGGCCAAATTGTTGTGTCTAACTTTCAATCAACTTGTTAATCAATCCAAAAGCCTTTACTTATTTATGACTTATACTACGTTTGACGTGTCACAATAACTGATAAACTAACTTATTTTCTAGCGTTTTTTTTAAATCGTCAGGTTTCTCATGCTAAAAACTAGCGTATAAGCTAGCTTTTGAAACAAGTAGTTAGACCACCATTTTAATGAGTTTATAATGATTTTTAGAATTTTTCCAAATATACTCTTAATTAATTAAAAAAAACTAATTTTTCTACATATCATTTTATGTCATTTTAATTTTCCAATTAGTTTATTGTCTAGTTTTTACCGAACACTAACTTTTATCAGCTAACAACTATCTTATAAGTTTATCATACACAATATTAATTTATATCCTACTTTCTTACGCTATCTTATAAGTTTTTCTATTAGTTTATCATACATAGTATTAATTTATATCCTGCTTTCTTACGCTATCTTATAAGTTTTTCTATTAGTTTATCATACATAATATTAATTTATATCCTTCTTTCTTACTGTTCACCCTTAAGAAATCTTACGTATAGACTCTAAAAAATCCTACTCTAACACCATACAACTCAAAGAAAATAAATTTGATCATAACGCTAGCACCAATAAAACTCAAAGGATCTATATGCCTAATACGATTTAAACAAATACGAAAAAATGAAAAAATTTAATCTTTGTAATGTTTACGTTAAAAAAACCCATGACATATATTCTGAGTTAATAATAATTCAAGCATATATTCACACGTCTATCAATTGCATAACTTTTGCGAATTAGATAAGAAATGCCAAGTACAATATCATAAGTTAAGTTAAATGTTCTACTTTTTGAGTTACAAAATTTTTGGTGCTGCGGAATATAAGTTAATATGACGTGCACAATACATTCTTTAAAAAGGTAAAATAGATGCCAATGAGTTCCCAAATCCACTCATTTAGAATAAAACCAATGGTAGTTTGGATAATATGGTATCAAGCATCAAAAAACAAGAAACGAGCTACTTATTCAAGTGTAGTAAGACTTGTTTTTTAGAGGAATCGATGCACTTTAGATGGAACACTTTATTTGTTATTTATTTGCAAACAAAAATTAATGTGCCAAATGAGTCGATGGTGTTCTAATATATCTCGTATTCTTTACAATTCAGTGATCTGGTTCGGTATGTATATATCATTAACATAATAATGCATATTTCTCTTATCAAATATGTAAACGTAATAGATTTATGTTATAGTGAAATAGTAATAAAAGAAATCCATGGTCAAAATTACTTACAGAATTTGATTTTGGATAATGAATGCAAACCCCATACGTGTTGACTCGGAAACCCCCAGTCCCCGGATCCATAAAATTGAAGTTTCTGCTTCTATTTTTGAAGGTTTATAAAAAAAAATATACAAAATTAAACATTCTTTATATACTATGTTAAAACGATGTGTAAGATTGAGATATTAAAAGCAATATGCCACGGGATTTCTTTTCACCGGATCTAAATATGTAGATAACTAGAGATCTAAGCTATCTGCCCATACTTTTAATTGTACGGTTTATATTAGTTTCTCCATATTTCCGAAAGCGTCGTCGTGTCGGTTTAACAGCAAGTTGCCACGGAATATTTTTTATACTGGTTGAAGCGTGTGAAATTGTGAATTCTTCTTATGTTAATATAACTTTAAGAAACTGGTCGATCTGTCACAGTGTCATGATTTTGTGACTGAATAATATTGAGACTTTATGTAATAGTAACCAGTTCTACCATGTTCGGAAGATTCAATCTTTATTTTGGTTTCATATTTTTAACACTAAAATAATCAGATGTATATAAAAACTTAAAATTAAAATTGTTGCAATGCAATTGATTTTGGAGGATAACATTCGGAATACTGATCAAAACTAATACTTATTGTTATATCTAAGTAATTAAAGATTATTAATATATGATGTAACATTTTGGACGGATTTTATGTTCTTCAATGTAGGTCAACAGAAGTTATATTCTTGGTCAATATTCAAGATAAATATTGTATAAACACACATATATCAAAATTAACTCTTTGATTATAATTGGAAATATATCTCTAAAACCAATTACAGTGTTTCTCACTCACAAATCTATATTTTCATAGCTCGAGAATACAGATATATATATTGAAATAAAGCAGACTAATTGGAGACAAATTGATTCTACACAATCAATTTGTTTCCCTGATTTGGTGGAGATTTGTGATTGCACAGTGAACCCACTTAGACTTAGAATTCCAACAATCACCCCCGAATCTCTAAGTCCTTCTAGAGACGTCTTTGTTCCCGATCAAGCTCCTCATTTCTTTGAACTTGGTTCGAGCCAATGGTTTTGTGAGAATGTCCGCCTTTTGTTCTACACCAGGAATGTACTCAACCTCCACTTGTTCCTTTTCGACACAGTTACGAATGAAGTGAAATCTTGTGTGAATATGTTTACTTCTTCCGTGAAACACTGGATTCTTCATTAATTCGATAGCCGACTTGTTATCGATCCTAAGAATCACCTTATCTTGCTCCTTGTTCATGATTTCTCCTAGCAAATCTTGAAGTCATATTGCTTGACAAGCAGCCGCGGTAGCTGCCATGAACTCTGCCTCACAAGATGATAAAGCAACGGTATCTTGCTTTTGTGAACACCAGGTTATCGGAGATGACCCATAGTAGAAAATGTGACCAGTTGTGCTTCTTCCATCATCTGGATCAACATTGTGACTACTATCACTGTAACCAATAAGTCGTTTTTGCCCCATCCTCTCGTACTTGATTCCGTATCCCGTTGTTCCACGTAAGTACCTTAGAATGTGTTTGATTGCATTACCATGTGATTCTCTTGGATTCTGCATATATCGGCTAATAACTCCAACCGCGTATGCCATATCGGGTCTTGTTTGCAAGAGATATCGAAGGCATCCCACCACCTTTCGATATTGTGTCGGGTCGATTTCGGGTTCATCTTCGGCTTTTGACAATTTTGTTCCTGGATCCATCGGAATGTGGGTTGGATTGCAATCATGTAAACCGGCTTCCTTCAGAATGCGTTGTGCATACGCTTCTTGGTTAATTGTAATCCCCGATTCATCTTGTTTGACTTCAATGCCCAGGTAGCTATGCAGTTATCTCGGCCATAAACCTTATAGCGGTTACCTAGCGAGATTTGATTTAGCGTTTATCGCGGTGGTATAGCGGGGGGGTTTTTTTTGTTACTTTTAGACTATTAATACTACGTAGAATTAATATCATAAAAAGTTGCATAAAAATGTCACATAAAACATAGATAGTATTCTAATATGAAAAGATAGTATTCTAATATGAAAAGTGTCAACGTGTCAAACATAAATCTAATCGCAATCCATGGGTTCGGCATCCGAGTCAACATCGTTTAATGCATTCACATCTTCCGAAAAGTAAATCTCGGCAAATCTCGGCAAATCTCGGCGAGATTCTCGCTGGCGAGATTACTGAGCGAGATTTTGATTTTTATCTCGGCCTAAGCCCGAGAAACGCTATCTCGGCGCTATCTCGGCGCTATCTCCCGAGATTGACTGCATAGCCAGGTAGTAAGTTAGTCTTCCAAGATCAGACATCTCGAAGTTCTTGGACATGTCAAATTTGAACCTTTTGATCATGTTCAAATTTGTACCTGTAACAAATAAGTCATCAACATAAATTGCTAAGATTAGCAAGTTAGATCCTTCGTTCTTCCGGTACACCGATGGTTCTTTCATGCACTTGTGAAATTTCATTCCCCTCAAAATCCCATCAAGTTTCGTATTCCATGCTCTTGGTGCTTGTCTAAGGCCATATAACGCTTTTGAAAGACGATACACCTTGTGTTCTTCTCCTTTCCTTATGTAGCCTTCCAGTTGGAACACATAAACGGTTTCCTTCAACTCTCCATGCAAGAAAGCCGTTTTGACATCCAAGTGGTGAAGTTCCCACCCATTAGTAGCAGCTAAGGCAATGAGAAACCTGATGGTTTCAATGCGAGCTACCGGAGCAAATACCTCTTGGAAATCAATACCAGGTTGTTGCACGTACCCTTTAGCAACCAACCTTGCCTTGTGTTTGTTTATGGTGCCATCTGCATTTCTCTTCAGCTTGTACACCCATTTGAGTCCAATTACCTTCACCCCCATAGGCTTGTTCACGAGAGTCCACGTATTATTCTTGTTGATTGAATTGATTTCCGCATTTATGGCTTTAACCCACTCTGGTTCTTTCTTCGCCTCTTCAACCGATACTGGTTCGTCACTGGTTGTTAGGAGAAGTTCTTCCAGGTTGTTAAGATTAAGCACATAGTCTTGAAGTCGAATTGGAAGATTCCTTTGTCTCGTAGACCTTCGATGTTGGGTGTTGATGACCGGATTTGGTTGCTCGTCTTCTTAAACCTGTACTCCGTCTTCAATTTCATGGTCTGATTCAATTGGTTCGGTATCGTTTCCTTGGTTGTTCGTTTCATTCTCCGGATATTCCCATGGAACTATGAATGACTCAGGTTCTTCATTTTTGGTACTTGCTTCTTTGACCCAATCCCACCATTTTGTCTCGTAAAAAATAACGTCTCGACTTACGATTATTTTTTGTGTAGCCGGGTTAAAAAGCCGATAAGCTTTCGTGCCCGGTTCAGAACCAACATGTACTAGTGGTCTTGATCTTGCATCCAACTTCTTGAGATTCACTGGTTCAACTTTCGCATATGCTAGACATCCAAAGATACGAACATTCTCTAGATTCGGTTTTCTTTTATACAACTTCTCGTAAGGAGTTGTATCACCAAGGACTCTTGTGTAAACTCGGTTGATCAGATTTGTGGAATGTTTTACCGCTTCTCCCCATAAGTTATTTGGAACATGCATCGCCTTCATGATACTTCGTGTCATGTTCATTAACGTTCGGTTTCTTCGTTCCACAATACCATTTTGTTGTGGTGAATATGGGGCGGTAAGATGGCGTTTGATTCCATTTATATCACAAAAGGAATTAAATTCGAGTGAAGTAAACTCACCTCCTCGATCACTTCGAAGCACCTTCAAAGACTTTCCGAGCTCATTCTCCGCCAAAGCTTTGAATTTCTTGAAGTGCAAAAACGCCTCACTTTTCTCTTTTAAGAGAAAAATCCACATATACCTTGAAAAATCATCAATTAATGTGAAAATGTACCGATTGTGACCTATCGTTGACGGTGTGATCGGACCGCATAAGTCACCGTGAACGAGCTCCAAAGGTTGTGTCGCTTTGTACGTCGTCATTAATGGGAATGACTTTCTTGTTTGTTTGCCCACCAAACAAGATTCACATAGTTGATTGTCGCTGTCAAGGTGTGGTAACCCTTTGACGAGATTTTTCTTGGACATCCTTTTCAATGACTCGAAATTGATGTGCCCAAGTCTTGCATGCCAGTGCCATGTGTCTTCACTTAGTCTTGAATGAAGGCAATTCGGTTCACCAATAGTCAATTTTATTTTATAAAGTCGTTTTGGAGATCTTTGTACCTTCATTAATAAGCAGTTGTAGGCATCGTGTATCGTCAAATAATGGTCTTTCATCCGAATATCGCATCCGGCTTCAGTTGCTTGTCTGAGACTGAAAATATTATTTTTCAGATCCGGAATGAAATAAATCTCCGTTATCAAACGTTGTTGGCCTGATTTTCCCTGGAAAATTATTGAGCCTTTTCCTTTGATCGCGACACTCGAATTATCGCCAAATTTTACTTTGCCGGTTATTCCTTCGTCGAGTTCGGAGAAAAATGAGCGATTTCCCGTCATGTGATTACTCGCTCTGTTGTCCAAATACCACACATCATTTTCTTGTGAATTGTATTTAGATGGTATCACCTTTGCTTCGTTCAAAAATACGGTCTCGTGAATAAATACAGTTTCATCGGCATCTTCTTGTTCGGCAAAATTCATTTCTTGAAACTTTTGAATTCTATCCGGACATTTTGACGCGTAGTGGCCCGATTTATCACATCGGTAGCAAATAATTTTCGATAAATCCTTTTTTGCGTTTCGATTTGAGCCCGAAGACGAATTGGGCTGATTTTTGGGTTTGGATTTATTTGTATTGGACTTTGTTTGTTTGAATTGGGCCAATGCCCACTAGTCGAGCCGGATCCACTTGACCCGCCCGACCCGCCTGACCCGGTTTGACTATACCTTTGCGTAAATTGGTTTTTTGCCCAATCTTGCCTTCGTTCTGATTCACGACTGCTACCGCCGCCTCCCTTTTGCGATCCAACGCCTCCGCCGGAGCTCGAGTTTCCGCCACCGCCACCGCCAGATCGGGTAAAGAGAACTTTCCCTTGTTCATCTCCTCCCTCTTCTCCTCGAATCCGCTCTTCATAAGCCTTCAACCGGTCGACGATGTCTTCGAATCCCACGGACTTCAAATCAAGGACCTGTTCCAACGAGGCGACAATCTGAATAAACTTTGATCGTGGGAGTGTTTTCAGGAATTTCTTGACGAGTTTGGATTCTTCCATAGTTTCTCCGAGGGCCGCTGATTTGGAGGCGATACCGGACAACTTTCTGGCATAGGAATCGATCGATTCGGTCTCTGTTATCTTGAGCCGATCGAAATCCGTCATCAAGGTTTGTAGTCTCGCTTCTTTCACTCTTTCAGCCCCCACGTTTCTTGATTTAATTGCATCCCAAAGTTTTTTTGCTGAATCTTGTTCACCAATTTGCATTATCAGGTTTTCTGGCAAAGATTGATATAGCAGTCCCATGGCTAAGCAATCTTGTTCTTCATGTTGGTCGGTTCCTGGATAGATCACGATCCATACCTTGTGAATTCGTAGTACAACCTTCATTCTCATCGCCCATACAGTGTAATTAGTGGGTGTGAGCATCGGGCATGTAACATTAGATGAACCGATCAACCTCTCCCTCACCTGAGGAGTAGCAGCTCCAGTATCATCGACATCGGACATCTCTCACGGGTATGATTTCACAGCTCCTTAATCGAGCTCTGATACCAATTCAAGATAAATATTGTATAAACACACATATATCAAAATTAACTCTTTGATTATAATTGGAAATATATCTCTAAAACCAATTACAGTGTTTCTCACTCACAAATCTATATTTTCATAGCTCGAGAATACAGATATATATATTGAAATAAAGCAGACTAATTGGAGACAAATTGATTCTACACAATCAATTTGTTTCCCTGATTTGGTGGAGATTTGTGATTGCACAGTGAACCCACTTAGACTTAGAATTCCAACAATCACCCCCGAATCTCTAAGTCCTTCTAGAGACGTCTTTGTTCCCGATCAAGCTCCTCATTTCTTTGAACTTGGTTCGAGCCAATGGTTTTGTGAGAATGTCCGCCTTTTGTTCTACACCAGGAATGTACTCAACCTCCACTTGTTCCTTTTCGACACAGTTACGAATGAAGTGAAATCTTGTGTGAATATGTTTACTTCTTCCGTGAAACACTGGATTCTTCGTTAATTCGATAGCCGACTTGTTATCGATCCTAAGAATCACCTTATCTTGCTCCTTGTTCATGATTTCTCCTAGCAAATCTTGAAGCCATATTGCTTGACAAGCAGCCGCGGTAGCTGCCATGAACGCTGCCTAAATAGAAAAATTAGGGTGCTGCTAAATAAACACTCACTGTACATCTATAAATAAAAGTCAAACATTCTTAACCAATCATATCCGTTTTTTCCGAAAAATATTGTAATTCTAACAAATAAAAAACAGTTGACCTATTTAAAAGTAATGATTAAGATGTCTAATTAGTAAAAAGGAGTGTCTTTTTAGCTATTCCCAAAATTATTAACGGTGTAGTATTTGTCGTATCTAGACAATAACCCATTTGTGAGGTTTACTTATGGTCAAAAAAGGTGGATTCGAATTATCCTTGAAGATAAGCCATTTTGATGTGTAGGTTGACATGTTCCACAATAAGTAGGAGGCTACATTTCCAGGTTTTCCTTCGTTTTTTTATTTATTTATATTTTTAGTGAATTGGCACTTTTCAGATTTTACGGTTTAGTCTTGAACTTTGTAGCTTATCATTTTTAAGAATTTAAAATGTTTTGTGGCTTTAAAGTTTAAAAAAATACCAAACCACATCTTAAACTTTAAATTTAGAAGACAAAATTACATGATTGGTCCACATGGTTAGTCTAAAACAATATGGTGAGAACAACTATAAAACTTTACGCATTTGGTTCATGTGGTTCGAGTTCCTAACACGGTTTCTTTCTATGATTTCATTTTGTTTTATGTTTGATCTGAATTTACTATTTTATCTTTAATTGATTTTTATTAAATGTTATTTTCTTTTTTATATATAAACTAAATAATAAAAAACCATTAAATCTATTTCATTTTGGTTCCTGTGTTTTTAAAAATAATGTGTTGCGTGTTTTGAAGAAATTACATCTCATGTATGTGTTGCTTGGGAGCGTCGACTGTATGCATTGGGAGTGGGTTGCTTGTCCTAATGCATGGCGTGGCCAATTCACACGAGACGATCATCGGCACCCTTCCATCTGTAGGTCCACAAATCCTAGATCTACACACAAATGGTATCAATCCAATCACAAGAACACAATAAAAACAATGAGATAATCAAACTTCAATGCACACCTTGATTAATCAATGGTCTAGTATATAAGTTTGTGGTTGTCAAGAACACTCTCTTTCTCTCTCTACTTAGCACAAATCTTTAGGACAACCCACCTCACAAATGAGGTCATAATTCCCTTAAATACCTAGACCTAAAAACCCTAGCAAGCCTAAGCCCATGGACCTAGAAACAAGCCCAAATGGGGCGATGACCACAAGGACCAAACCGAACAACCCTTGGTTGTTCGGCCCACACCGAAAAACTCAATAAAACCCAAATTAATTATATTTTCTATTTTAGTCCTAATTAAATGTAAAGATTAAACCACTAAAATAATTCCTAACAATCCCCAACTTGGTTTAATGCTTTTATTTAATCATCAGGCTTCTCTTGGTCATGGCTTCGATTGTGCACTGCAGAAGAATTTCAACAATCTCCCCCTTAACCAAGGTATAGATGTTGATAGCTTTTAGCACGTTGCAGAGACAACTTCATCTTTGGTATCGGACTGTCTTCAGATTTTACTTTGAACGCGCATTGGGTACGGGCTTCAGCATAGTTCTTGAGATCACGACATCCAGCTTCTGATTTGACTTTGACTGGCATGGAGTCTGACTCTTCAGTTTTCTTTATGATCACGTATAGGTGCAAATGTAGCAACAAGCTGGCTGAGGAGGAATTCAAGCAGCCTGTCACATGGAATTGAGCTTTCACCTTCTTCGGGAACAAAATATTCGTGTCAAAATTCTCGAACTTCACTTCTTGAGCTTGCACTTCTCGATACGATCTTTGACTGCAAATCCTGTAGGTCACGGAGTTATAAACTCTCACCACAGTTGTTCAAGGATTCATCATTGGCTGAGAATGAGACTTCTCGTAGTATCTGTGTTAACCCGGGGGAACGCACTACGATTGTTTGAGTATCGGTGAACTACTCGTGGCTGTTTTGATTTTGGCCCCTGCATATCCTTGATCAAAGATCTCAATGCAGTTGACAAGTCAACTTGGCTCTTGGCGAGACGTTCAATGGTATCCAAACTCTGCGAAGTGTACCATCCTAGTGCCAATTTGAATCCGGTGAAGTTTTTGGGGTCTCACAGCTATTGTGGTTAACAACAACGATCACTGACCTAGAGTTGCAATGTTTCATCAATGTGAGGTAAAATCACATTGAGTCACGAACATCTTGTTTAGAAGAAGGTATGGGTTCAAGAGTGGTATGAGCGTGTAATATGTCTTGGTTATTAGACATACCCATCGGCTAGACTTTCGAATTGTCATCAGTGTATGGTTTATTACACTGAATCATCCAATTCTTGAATTAGAAGCTTTGATATGTAAGAAAGGTTATCGATGCCTCACATCTATTACTGGTGTTGTAGCAGAGATCACTGGCATAGAGTTTCGAAATATCATCATCACTTGGTTTAAAGTGTTGAATCGTCTATTTCTTGCATCAGAAATGTAAAGGTGGTTAAGAAAGGATTGGTGCGTGTGATAGACTACGGTATGCAATCTAACAATCGGCACAGACTTTTTAACTCTCGACTTTGAGTGGTTCCTCTCAAAGTGTCTAGAAGTTGGTGTTACACAAGAAAAACGTTGGATTGGTTAAGAAGCGGTTGTCAGTGCTTCACACTCATTGGGGTGTATCAATGAGGATCACAAACACTTAAAAGTTACCTCAGCAGTGAGTGGTATAAACTCGGTACGTCGTCGGTAGGTAATATTTTTGGATTTTTGATTTTCTGAAATAAAAACGACATAAAGAAAAGGAAAATATTTTTGTATTTTTGAAATTTTGAAATTTTGTTTTGTTTTTAATTCTCCCCCTAAATTTGTGCATGGAAGAGAATTGCGGAAGGAAAAACCATGAACAAATTTTACTAAACAAAAATAGAGAAAAATATTTATAAAACTGATTTAACAGTCATCAAAACGTATCATTTTGAGTATTTCGACCAGCACATTGAATCGAGCTTTTGCAAATGGTTTAGTAAACAAGTCCGCCACATTGTTATCTGTGTGGACCTTTTCCAAATGAATCAATTTTTGATCAAAAAAATCTCGAATAAAATGAACTTTAATGTCAATGTGCTTAGTCTTAGAATGCTGAACAGGGTTTTTTCACAAGTTGGATAGCCGCCTCATTGTCACAGAAAATGGGAGTGTCAAGAAAGTTCATACCATAATCAAGGAGTTGATGCTGCATCCAAATGACTTGAGAACAACAGGTCGAGGCAGCAACATACTCAGCTTCTGTTGTAGAAATGGACACGGTCTGCTGCTTTTTGCATTGCCAGGAAATCAGTCGGTCTCCTAGGAATTGACATCCAGCACTAGTGGACTTTCTGTCAATGTCGCATCCCCCATAATTGCTATCTGAAAAGGCATAAAGATCAAATTCACGGTTCTTTGGATACCAGAGACCCAATTTAGGTCTCCCTTTGAGGTATCTAAAGATCCGTTTGACAGCAACTAAGTGAGAGAGTTTAGGATTAGCCTGATGTCGAGCACACTGGCAGACTGCAAAAACAATATCCGGTCTGCTGGCGGTCAGATACATCAATGAACCAATCATCGAACGATAGTACGTTGATCGACAGATTGACCATCTGGATCCACAATCAGCAGTGGACGTTCAGCCATTGGAGTGTCAGCCACTTTTGCATCCTTGAAGTCGAACCTCTCGAGAATATCCTCCACATATTTTCCTTGATAAAGCAAGATAGCTGTTGAGCTTTGCTTAACTTGTAACCCAAGGAACATTGTCATCTCACTCAGCGAACTCATCTCGAAGCTTTTCTTCATCACTTGTTCAAACTCTTTGCATAAGGCCTCACTCGTTGAACCAAAGATAATATCATCTATATAGATTTTGACAACAATTTGGTCGGAGTTCTGGTGCTTGATGAACAGCGTCTGGTCAATAGTGCCTCTAGTGTAACCGTGCTGCAACAGATGATCAGTCAAGGTCGCATACCAGGCACGGGGAGCTTGATGAAGACCATAAAGAGCTTTATCAAGCTTGTAGACGTGATTCAGAAACTTGGAGTTGACGAAACCGGGAGGTTGATCAACATAAATCTCTTCTTTCACTTCTCCGTACAAAAATGAAGTTTTAACATCCATCTGGTATACAGTAAAGTTCATATACAATGCATAGGCAAGAAAAATTCGAATCGCTTCTAATCGAGCAACCGGGGCATACACTTCCTTGTAATCTAGACCTTCGATCTGATGAAAACAGCATACAACCAGGCGTGCCTTGTTTCGCACAATAACTCCTGAGTCATCTTGCTTGTTGCGAAATACCCGTCTCGTTTCAAGAGACTTCTTGCCTTCGGGTAGTTCCACCAACTGCCAAACATTCAGCTTCTCGAACTGGTTCAACTCCTCATGCATGGCATCCACCTAAGTTGGTTCGTTAAGAGTCATTTGAACATTCTTCGGCTCGATTTGAGAGATAAAGCATGAATAGAGACACTCGTTGACATGACCACTTTGGCTTCTGGTTTGAACCCCATCATCCAAAGAGCCATTAACGTTGTCAATTGAGTGATCGCGTTGTATTCGTGAAGGAACATCATGTTCGAGCGAAGCAGTAGACACCGGAAGATTTGTTATGTTTTTAATTATGCCTGAGCCAGAATCACCTCTGTCGAAGTCTCTGAAGTCGTGGGAGGTACTGGCTACATACTCATCCGGAATTCTCTCTGGAAAGAGGGAATCTATGAGTGTGGAGTTGAAAAGATCAGCAGGATCAGAATTGATAACGCCTTCAGGAGTGGCAGATGCTTCAGCAACTGGTGGTTCACCAACAATCTCGGATGAGTCAGCAGGAGCTTCAGTTGTAACTGAAGTGGAAACAGGAGATGCACTGTCGTTAAGAATATGATCTTCAAGGATCAAGGGCGGTATGATGGGATCAGCAATGATTTCCTCATCTTCATCTCTGTTGACTCCACTTGGGCCTGGCTGTGTGTCTGAGACAACATTGGAAAACACATTAAAAGACTTAAACAATTCAGCATAGTTGAATATCCAGTCAGGGCCAACTCGAGCATCCGTTTGATTCTCCTCTAGCCACCGTACGTCAAACGATTCCATGATTTGTTTGGTAACCTTGTTATACACCTGATATGCAGTTTTACCAGCATATCCAACAAAGTAACAATCATCTGCTTTAGAGTTGAACTTTGGTGTAGCTTCAAGATGAAGACGGGTGCACGGACAGCCAAAAGAACGGAAATGAGCAACAGATGGTTTGTAACCATAGAGGATCTCGTACGGAGTCTTCATTTGACACTTGTTGATGATGACCCGGTTCTAAACATAACAAGCCGTGTTGATTGCCTCAGCCCAAAAGAACACCGGTAATTTAGAATCGCAGAGCATGGTGCGTGCAGCTTCAATTAAAGTTCAATTTCAATGCTCAGCAACACCATTTTGTTGAGGTGTGCGAGCAGCACTGTACTAACACTGCACTCCTTTGTCTGCACAAAATTTATCTAGTACCACGTTCTTGAATTCAGTCCCATTGTTACACCGCATTGCCTTCAGTTTCTGATTTGTTTGATTTTCGATTAAAGAGACGAATCTCTTGACCAAATCAACAGTTTCACTCTTTTGCTTCAAAAAGAAAACTCAAGTAAAACATGAGTAATCATCAGTTATAACTAAGCAATAAGAGCTTCTATTAATACTGAGAACGTTGACTGAGCCGAAGAGATCCATGTGAATCAGTTGAAGTAGCGAATCAATGGAGTTGACCAATTTGGGCTGATGTGGCTTCCGATGATGTTTTCCTTGAGCACAGGCAACACACTTTTCGAATGTGATGAAGTCTTTGATAGGAAGCCCCCGAACAAGTTCATTTTTAGCGAGGTGATTCAAATTCTTCGTGTTGGAGTGACCGAGACGTCGATGCCAAAGCATGGCACTCTATTCAGAAGCTTTCGAGAATAAGCAATTGACGTTTTTCGGAGTGTTGTGATTCATGTCGATGATATAAGCATTGCTTTAACATTCTGATCGGACAAGAATCCACTCCTCGGGAATGACAACGCCAGGTTTGAGAATAAGACATTCCTTCTTCGTGAAGTGGGTTGAAAAACCTTTGTCACAGATTTGAGAAACGCTTGGCAGACTATGCTTGAGCTCAGGTACAAAGTTGACATTCTCAAACTTCAACACGCCATTAGATACAGTTCCCTTTTGTGTGATCTTTCCCTTTTCACCTCCCGCAAAGCAAACACATCCACCATTAAAATTTTCAATGTCGTGTAATTGGGACATGTCGCCTGTCATGTGCCTGGAACAACCACTATCAACATACCAGGGTCTGCTGATATTCCTCCACAGTTGTTCCTGCACAAGTTGCGGGATCGATTAGATTTGGGGACCCAGTCCATTTGGAAACTGGGTTGACCCAAACTATCGATACATTTCACAGATTCTAAACTCATATCACGATTGTCAAATAATGGGGAGTTCACAATAGATTCTGGAATGCTGCCTTTAGGAACCCATCTATAATTTGATTTAAATCTTTTATCCTTGGACCAAATGGAACCTTAGCATCAGATTTGGAATCCGAACTGCTATTTGAAGTTGATTCTTGAGATGACTTTGATCTTACAAAATTTGGTAAGCCACCGTCATTTCTTGAAACATTCCTTTTGTTTTGAGCAGTTTGATTCTTAGCTTTCACATCATTCCAATTCTCATTCCGAGAACGTGACCTCGAAGGTTTTCTTTTATAAGATCTCTCCCTTGGCACGTTCTGTCAAATCTGTTCATGTTGATGCGCATACAAATATCAGGGACAATTTCTAGCAATGTGACCAGCTATTCCACTGTTAAAACAAGTTTGTCTTTTAACAGGGGTAGTTGATGTTTGTCCGGGTCCAGATATATTTAATGCATTTCAACACACACACAAGCATGCAACAGAACATTTAACAGAATTTTTAAACCTAGAAGTTTGAAAGTTAACATCATCACGATTTTTGAAAGGTCTAACAATCTTAGCAGTTTTAACAGACAAATTTAAAACAGACGAATTAGAATCATTAGTCTTAGAACAAGTTTTAACAGAATCAAAAGTACGCTTGTCTTCTTTCTTCTCATATTTCTCCTTCAAACTATCTGCACATGAGGTAGAAGCGTCAGTAGAGTTCAGTTTATTACACTTAGAGGTGCCAGATTGATCCTTTTTGATGAAATTCGAGAGATAACATTCTTCTGACTCTTCAGTTTCGACAGATGATACATAATTATGATTATATGGAGGTGGAACAGATCTATAACCAAAACCTTCACCATGTTTACTGGCCCATTTAGTTTGATATTCAATTATAGACTCAACTACCTCGCTTGACACATCGAACTTTTTGAAATTAAATTCAGCGTCATTGAATTTTGCTTTCAATGCGTCAAGTTCAGCAGTTAATTTAGCAATTGTTTCTTTTGCACAACAATATCGAGTGCTTACATTACTCCATTCCTCTTGAACTTTCTTAAAATCATATATTTTAGCATCAAGTTTTTCTTACAAAGGTTTCAATTTCTTTTTAGCATCGTAAACATCATTTGTAAGGTTAAACACTTCTTTAATAAGACGATCATTATGTTCACCATACTTAGCAATTATATCAACACAAGTTTGAGAAGAGCATGAAAGTTTACTAACCTTATCATTGGCGGAAGTGGTAGCAGGAGAAGTGGAAACCACGAAGGCGAACTGCAAATTCATCATTTCCTCCTCAGCTGCATCAGCATCCACATCATCTTCAGCTTGGGCCAAGTTAACTTCACCACATTCAATCAAATTCAGCGCTTGTATCTGATCATCCCAAGAGAATTGTTGCGCAACCATAGCTCTTTCAGTATTCCGAGTATCTGCATCACGGTTTGTTCCAATAGGCACCAGATTTCTCTCAGTATTCTCCACTCTAGGCTTAGTACATTCACGAGCAAAGTGCCCAGGCTCATGACAATTAAAGCACCGGAGTTTGGTCGTGTTGAAACCCACTTTCTTTTCTCCATTGTTGGCAGCCCAATTGTTTCTACCCGTCCTCTGAATGAACTTCTTTGCCCTGAATACCGCCATAGCGATATGCCAGGAAATATCCATTTCTTCCACATCATCGGGGTGAACTTGATCAAGATTTCCTACCATCATTGGTTGAACCAGCTCATCAGCACAAAGAGCATTATAACAGTTTAGAAGACCAGCCATTAGACCTAAATTTTCTTCAGCTTCTTTAGGAAGAGTTGGAGCTGGAGTAACAGGAATGGAGGGAACTGGAGATGCCATTGGCATGCTGGAAGAAGAAGAAGCTTGATAAACTGGATCATGAGCAGGCAAAGCAGAAAAGGCACTGTTTGTAGAAACGCCTAGGTTGGCAGATTGATAAGAATTTGCGTAATTTATCTCTAGCTGTTTGTCATCCATATCACATGCTTTGATGACAGCCAAAATTTCAGAGAGAGACAAACTATTCAAATCCTTTGTCCTTTTGATCACAGCCACATGCATAGCCCAATTTCTTGGAAGAGAGTTTAGCAGCTTCTTGTTGATTTCAGATCTTGACAACACTATTCCAGCAGTACTCAACTCGGTGTTGAGAGTGATAAAGCATTACAACTGAGCTTCAAGTGTCTCCCCGAGAACACGAAACAAGTTAAATCTCTGTGCAAGCAGATCCTGTCTGCTTTGTCTCATGTCCTCGTTGCCTTCATAAACCTTAATCAGTGCTTCCCACAAAGCTTTGGCAGATTTGTATTCCCTGTATCCTTGAGCGATATCAGGAGACAGAGCCATCGTGAGAGTAGCAAGGGCACGATCATCAACTTCAGCTAAATCGAAATCTTCATTCGAGTATTCTTTCGGAGACTTTATAACCACCGTACCGTCCTCAAGTGTATTTGTTATTATAATCGGACCTCTCACAATGCTTCTCCAAATCTTGTTGTCTTTCATTTTCGCGTATTTTTCAAATCTAAATTTCCATTCATCAAAGCCTTCAGCATTTAGCAGTCTGAGAATGCGGGTAACAGTACCCATCACGGTATCGAGATCGGAATGCAAATTCGTAGTTGTTAAATCCATCTTAAAGTTAATCGCAAAAAAAATTTGACCGGAAAAGTCAAAATTTGACACAATTCGAAATTTTTGATTAAATAAAATCAAAAATCTCAAAAGTGAAAAACACTTGGAACGAACAAACTTGAAGGGACTTAGCACTCACCAAACCGAGTAACTTGGCGAGAAGAGAAATCGATCAATGAAATACCGATTAACCAGTTGTACCGAGTAACAAACCAAACCGAGCAATGGGTAAAACCGAGATCAAGGGACTAAACTGAGCAATAAGGACAAGAACCGAAAATTCAAAATACCGAACAACTAAACCACCGAGTAACATAAACCGAACAACTCAGCCGAGCAACAGACGATACCAAGTAATCAATGAATCAAACAACGTGACTAAAGTGTTGACCAAACAACTCAACGGGACCGAAAAGGGGGCTAGACCGATTAATCCACATAAAGAAACCCTAGTCGCAACATGTCTGCCGCCGAACAACTCTAACTAACCCTAATTGGATCAATCCGCCGCCGAACCACTCCAATGAAACCGTAGTAACCTTTTACCGCCGTCGAATAATACCCAAGTGGACCGAAAAACCATACAAACCCTAATTGCTAAAATCAGCCGCTGATTAACCACCTGGAAGCCCTAAGGCGCCACCGGATAACCAAAGCAAACCCTAAAACCCTTTGTGCGCCGTCGAACAACCTTTTAGAGCTGACCGATCAACCTTTAATTCGCACAAACAGCTCTCGTAACCCAATTTTTGGATAAAAAATGACTTTTGAAGGATTTTTCTTGAAGATCCGAAGAACATAATGAATCTTCAAGAACAAAAAAACCAAAAACACCTTAAAAACAGTCCAAAAACGGATCAAACACTCAAAAAATCTTCAAAATCTCCAAGAACAAATAAAATATTGATACCAAAACAACCTCTGATACCAATTGTAGGTCCACAAATCCTAGATCTACACACAAACGGTATCAATCCAATCACAAGAACACAATAAGAACAAGGAGATAATCAAATTTCAATGCATACCTTCATTAATCAATGGTCTAGTATATAAGTTTGTGGTTGTCAAGAACACTCTCTTTCTCTCTCTACTTAGCACAAATCTTCTAGGACAACCCACCTCACAAATAAGGTCATAATTCCCTTCAATACCTAGACCTAAAAACCCTAGCAAGCCTAAGCCCATAGACCTAGAAACAAGCCCAAATGGGGCGATGACTACAAGGACAAAACCGAACAACCCTTGGTTGTTCGGCCCACACCGAAAAACTCAATAAAACCAAAATTAATTATATTTTCTATTTTAGTCCTAATTAAATGTAAAGATTAAACCACTAAAATAATTCCTAACACCATCATCCTCGAGGCAGTGGCGTCCCACGATTTATGGATTTGGCATGCGTTTTTTGGCGTTGCGGGTGCAAACAACGACCTCAACGTTCTCGACCAATCGCCGATATTTAACAACATTTATAGAGGCGTTACCCTCTTTTTGTCCGTTTCAGGTCAATGGAGCGTACTACAAACACGGGTATTATCTAGCCAATGGAATATATCGGGATTATGTCGTGTTTGTGAAGTCATTCACATGTCCAATGGATCCAAAGCGTCAAATGTTCAAGGTCACACAAAAAGCGGCTAGGAAGGATGTGGAGCGAGCGTTTGGAGTTCTTCAACAGCGCTTTCACATGGTCAAATACCCGTCATGGGCTTGGGATCTGAGGAGAATACGAGACCTTATGTATGCATCCATCATATTACATAATATGATTTTGGAAGACGAGGGGAAAGCGATATGTACGTTTGATCCAAATGAAGTTATTCCAACATACGAGCCGCTACCGCTTGGACCGGCGGCACATCTAGAAAACACAAACGAGGTCCAAAGCAAATAAACGCATAACAACCTTCGTGCGGATTTGGTCGGGCATATCTATCGAGCTAGAGTTGAGCCGACGTCGGTGCCCGATATCGTGGAGGAAGAATGGGACTGACGATCCTAGTTTTTATTTAAAATATGTAGTTTTTTTATTTTATTTTAAGTTTAATGTGTTTTTTTTAAATTTTTAGGTTTTATTTTTAATGTTATTTTCGGTTTTAATTTTTATATTTTAATGAATTATCTTATTTTGAAATTATTAGTTTTATTTTAATTTAAAATTGGTTTTTAAATTAAAAAGTGAGAGTAAGTGAGAGGTAGTGAGAAGTGACCATTTCCGGGGGTAAGGGGAAGAGAGAGAATTACTGACTGGATGCTGAGGTGGCAGGCAAAAAGTGAGTTCATGAGAGAGGGCATTTTTGCCAATTTATGAAAAAGTCCTAATGTTGAATTTTTTTACACAAAATAATAGAAATTTTTCATAAACATACCCAAAAAAGTTGGTCTTTATTGGAGATTTCCATTTTAATAAACCTAGTAAACTGGAATAAAGGGCAAAACTGAATACGTTAGCCAGTATGTTGTCCTTTTCTGTAAATAAAATTAATTTTGGGACTTTTTTTATAAATTAGCTCAAAATAATTGGACTTTATTGGAGATTACCCTATTTGGGTGACACTAATAGGTAATATGGGAACATTTAGGGTGTATGGTATCTATGAGAATGACTAATGTATTTGTTGAAGTTAGAGTGGAAAATACAAATAATTTACTTTACTGCTAATTATATGTGAGACTGTAAGTTCACATGCTAAAACTACTAAAACAATTTGGAAATATATTATATATTTTTTAGATAAATTATTATTTACTAACTAAAATAAATAAGTAAATAAATTTTTTATTAAATCAAAGAAAAATTGAATAAAAAATTTATTTAATAATTAAATAAAAGAGTTAATATAATAGCCAAATATATAATTAAAGTAATTTATTTCATGGATTGTGTTACTCACCCAACAATATAACTATTTAAAAGGATGAGGATTATCATAGGAAAACAAGTAACAAAATGGTAACCCCTCTCTCTCTCTCTCTCTCTCTCTCTCTCTCTCTCTCTCTCTCTCTCTCTCTCTCTCTCTCTCTCTCTCTCTCTCTCTCTCTCTCTCTCTCTCTCTCTCTCCTTAAATGATCCCTACATTGCAACGTATGATCCAAAACCTTTTATGGTTGTTAGTCAATTGTTGTTATGTAATTGTATCCTCTTTTGAGGCTGTAAAGTTTTAAATATGATTTTCCGATATGTTATTAGTTGTTTAAATTTGTTAAGAACTTATTAAACCCCACCATTGTTATCAAACCGACTCTTAAACATAATAGTCACTATATCAAATTATTTTGATTGATTTTGTTCTTCGTGTTCCTGAAGTAACTGTTAAAATACATTAATTGTAAAAATTGGATTTTCACGATTTAATGGTTTTATGTAATTGGAAAAATATTATTACTAATAGTATTACATGCATAAATTTTTAAACAAACAATGAAGGCCATTTATTAGGATGCATATGTCGTTCCGTTCGAATTGGATTATATATGAATGTATTTGAATGTTCTTGTCTATAATATAATATTTTAGTTGGCCAATTTGTGCCTAGACATTTAAAACAAATTAGGGTTTGTTTATTCTAAAGTGTAAAAATCAACCAAATATAAAGACATGAACACTAACTACATGGATCGTACATGACTACATTCGTACTTACGTTGGATTGGCAACCCCACAGGCTAAGGCAGTCTCGTCTCAACTTCCTTGTTCTGCCTTACCTCAGCCCATTTGTGACACACCCACCAGCCATGGATGGCCCAACAACTACTTAAGCATCTTAGGAGAGAGCCCATTTAGTCTTGGCCCATCAACAACCACGCCCAAAAATGAATGAGGCAAAGGTGCACCACTAGAGGTGCATAAAAGCGGTTCGGATTTTTTTAAGAACCAATTTTTTTAAAAACCGGTTTTGGTTTAGGATAAAAAACCTATTAAAAACCAATTAATAAAAACTGGTTTCAGTTTTCTTTTCGATTGTAAAAAAAAAAACGGTTCTTGATGTGCACCTCTATGCACCACTACCGTACGCCTTAGAAATCAGCAACAACTTTATGATACTTCACTTTTGGTCTTCGAAGTTTGGTTGTTGGTATAATCTACAAATAAAGCCGATTGGGTTAACAAAATAGGACTTTACAAAATTATAAAACAGCCGCTTCACCCTTTTAAAAGTTTCATATGGAGTTTTTCATTTTTAATTTACATTAATGAATCTTATTAATTATAAACTAGTGGGGTGCCGTGCTATGCACAGCTTCTTGAGAACAGATTTTTTTTCCTCATCGTAAGCAAGCGTTGATGCAAGATGAAGATCATTTGTAGCCTCTCACATTGACCAAGCATTGACCGTGCAATCCCACGTGCTTTCTCGCCTCTAGCAGAATCCGATTTTATCTGCAAATCAAATAAACATTGTCAAATCAAGAATCAAACTTCTAGATTATAATTTACAAATACAAATTAATTTCCCAAGGAAAAAGACAAAATTATATTTATACCTGCAGAGCAGTATCCGCATCCCAAATGGCAGCATTTGGTTTTTTCATTTTGATATAAACCGTGGCTGTATGATTGTTTGGAAGACATTATAAAAGACGAATAGATTCAAAACTCCATTTTACCTCTAGTTACATACATGATAGCTAAGGCAGGGTTTAAGAGAACAGCCTCAGTTACATGCTTGATAGCTTCCTCTATTGTACTTGACACAACATATGTTTGTTTTCATATCAATGTTGATAGCACTTCATTCTTGCTTTATGCACCAAAGTTTTACCTGTGAGAAAATAGCAATGTACTTTAGATTTCATTAATATAAAATAAAAGTATGTTGCTATTTTATAGTACCTTACAATCATCACTACCCGACACAATCATTCATGTTTCAATCCGTGAATAGTCAACACTCCAGACGTGTTTTTCGTGTTCTTCGTACTCCATCACACTCTGAATGTGAAAAATTAATAAAATAATTAGTTTAACTCTTGTTAGAGGGGTAGGATTGTAATTTGTAAATAGCATCAAATTGTCTGTCGACTGTTCACATCCCATATAGTTACTATTCCTTCATAATCACTACGTGTGATATGATTCTTACTATGCTTGTTCCAACTCAAACAACTAAGCATTGATTTAGTTGGCATTTCCACAACAGGGCAATGTACTTCTCAGCCAACATTGTATCTAGGTACGAATTATGATCTCAATTATCAGTAAAAAAATTATAAGTACATTGCTATTACGGGTTTTAAGTGAAGTTCTAAAATTTGCATTATGTGGTTTACAACAGCATTAAGTTTTGATCGTGATGATGAAATGTTTGCTACCGCTGGCGTTTCAAGGTGTATAAAGATTTTTGACTTTTCAACCGTGAGTTTATTTGTTTCATTTTTACATTTTTTTTCTTCCCTTTATTTTTAAAGCTAAGATTCTAGTAAAGATATTGGTGAAAAGCTCACTAACCTGACCAGCAGGAACATTCAGATCACCTGTCACCTTCACAGCTTCAAAATACTCAAAAAACTCAACATAATTTGCAACATTTCAGTTGCCATACTTACACCTTAATTGTACCACTTCAGTACCATATGGCCCAAACGCACCAACATAAAGGCCTGCATAAAAAACTAACCCGTTTTAGCAAAAGGGTATTCTAGACTTTTTGTTTTGTTGTAGAAAGAGCTTCACCATCAAATGGATCTAAATCCCCTCTGGATGTAATGCTCCGACTGAAATTCGTATGCTCTGACAATTTCTCTCGCTTTTTCGGCTGATTAACTGCAAAGTTGACAATTTCACGAGCATCCCTCGAGACCTACACGTTTATAGCTCCTTTTATAATCAAATGATAGAAGATATCTAATTATCAAGTTAGGAATTAAATGGATTATTATTAGTAAAGAGGAAATTATAATAATTACCAGGTAAGCGATCATTTATAAAAGGGTTTCTATGATGATCTAATGATTTTAGAAATCACAGGAGATAATTGGGTAATCAAGTGGAACTTAAGGTTCAATTGATAATTCAAGAAATTAATGAAGTTATCAGTAATTGTTATGAAGTTACAAAATTATGGTGAAATGGATTCTATTGATATTAAAACACATGTTTACAGCCTATAATAGTCGTATAAGTAGATAATAAAAATGGTAATACCTATAATGCCAATGCCAGACTATAGCCTCCACCATTATCTTGCTCAAAATAAAGTAGGTACAACGTGAATTTTAAATAAAGATTGTTAATTGTACTAAAACAATATCATATAACACTCACATGAACAAATTATATAAAAGTTCTAAGTACCTTAAATTTGCTTTGTGCAGCTGAAGTGACTCTAACAACAATCCCAGTGTGAGCTTCTTCTTCACTTATTGTAACACCAAAAAAATGAACGCAATGTTTTTCTACCTGAAATTATAACTAATGTAAAGCTTTATTAAAATTGCTACAAAGTAAAATTCTGTAACAATTAAACACAGACCTTTCCACTAACTAATGTTCCTATTGGAAGAGGTCTCACTGTGACTGTCCCATTTAAAGCTTCCTCAAGAACATTGGCTGAAATAGTTGTCTTAATTGGAACTCCAAGCTTACTTTAAAAAGATAAAAGAAATTCAAAAGAGTGATTATTTGAGCCCACATGAATTCAAAATCTATATGTTTTTGATAAAAATTTACCTAAATAATGCTGCAAACATTGTCTTCACAGTTCCAAGGTTTGATAAATCGATTTCCATGTCCATTCCTTCAGCATCAATAGCCTATTCAATTAAAAAAAAACTCGGTTTTAATCTTTTTTCATAAATAAACCAAAAGTTTTTTGATAAATTGTAAAGAAACGAAATCAAGACCTCAAACCCTGCATTGTCATATTGTCTTCTTTTTTCTGGATCGGATAAAATACTGTAAGAATAGGCGACTTCCTTTAATAGTTCAGAGGCTTCAAGATTAGTAGCGTTTTTGTCAGGATGAAACCTGTATATGACCGATATCAACAAAATTTAAACTGAATTCGGCGTAATTGTGAAGAAATACAAGTCAATAAGTCATTTAATACATCAATTATGTAATCTAATTTATCGCTAAGAAATTTCAAGAACTCCGAAAATAACAATCCAATGCATATGAGTAATAGAACGTAAGAAAAGTGATAGAGAATGGATGAACTAACTTGAGAGCAAGTTTTCTGTAAGCAGATTGAAAAGGATAATCAAGAGAAGAAGAGGGAATTTTTAAGCCTTCAGTAATAGGGTTTTATTGATTTCTAGAAGCAGCAGAAACAACTAAAACCCTAGTTTCGAAATCCAACAAAATCAAACGAAAATCTCCGTTATTCGCGATGATTGAAGAGAGAAAATTAACGGTTCGATGTTGTGCAGACGACGGTGTATAATCGGGATTTGATCTCCGGTCGACCATTAGCATTGTTTGAGCATCGACATCGGCAGTGAAGAGTTCAGGAGCGGACCGACTTTGTTGCTGAAATTGGAAGCACCGACATAGGAGACACACACAGTCACACCTCGATGGACGATGATCAGAATTCATAACCACCTAACCGGTTCGTTTTCCAGCAGAGTTGCAGCAGAGGAGCGGAGGAGCAAACGGTGGTGGCCAATCTCAATTTGAATCGCACAAAGACGCAATATCAACAAAGTGTGGAGCGGCGATGCAAATGTGTGAGAGTGTAGAGGAAGGAAGCGGTGGATATCAGGTCAACCTCATCCAAACCTGAAATACACGACCCGAATCCAAAAAAAAACCCGCGAGTCACAAATGGGAAAAAAACGTTACACATCCGCCAAAAATCACGGGAATTAAACAAATATATAAATTCTCTTTACTAATATATTTAATATTTATATAACCACTATTATTTATTTAATTTTTTCATTAAGGCTTAGAAATTCATTCTCTAGTATTTACTTATTCTTTTTATTTATTAAACCCTATTTTCATTTATATTATAATCCTACAATTTCAAGCATACTATACCAAAATAAATAATTAAATAAAACTATTATTATTTAGAAAACTTAAAATGGAACGTTAGATAAAGGTCGTAACCGGTCAAGTCATTAACATTAAAAAAATGTCTAAAGTGTCATGGCAATGCATACGAGGGCGTAACAACAATAATCAAAAGAGGTTAGCTTAAGGTAAACACCCTTATACACAATTTAAATCTTAATTACAACATATTCTAAATATCCAAAGCTAAATTTATCGTTTGTCTTTAACTAAGTCTTTAAAGTTGAATACATGTCAAAATATGTAGGTTAGGCTTAGTAAGTGTCATTAGAGTTTACCTCCAATTTTATGTACATGGGTAATATATTTAATAACCGTTGTTGAAAGTAAAGCTAAGTTCGAAAACTTTATAAAGACTTTGAAAGATCGATGCTCAACAGTAATTAATACAAACAAGTAATAGTGCGGAATAATGAAAGACTTAAAGATCAAAATGCATGAATTAAACGCAAGAAACTAAGAACACAAATATAAACATTATGAACAAGTGTTTGATGGAATGAAGGTTTGTATATCATAGAAAGAGTGTTACAGATGTGTTTCTCCAAACCATGAAGATAAAATGTGGTGGAACTCTCATTTTATAGTGCAAGAAGAGTTCCCACTAGATAAAGACCTAAGGACTGAAGGAACTACAAACCAGTTCCATTCAGATTGTTCTATGGATAATAGTACAAAGTCAGACTAGGATGGCCTAAGATTGATTGTTCTCTATCTAAACAGTACAAGCGTCATGCGACTTTAGGGAACATGAAGTGACTAGCCTAACTGTACTTTATAAACGGATCTTCTTATCTTTGTCTTTATCTTCATTTGTCTTGAACTCTTATCACGATACAAACTACTGAAGTAACTGAAAATTAAAGGTAATTTTCGGTATGGGAATTGTTGAAGACTTTAATATTCTGAAGTCTTATTGAGACTGCTGAACCGAATTTCTTCAATACCGAAATTCATTCTGAATTTCGGTGTCTTCTTAACTTGTTTTCTTGAACTTGTAAATCTTCCAAGTGTAAAACTTTTGTGGCTCAGACCGAAAAACATAAATGAATTTCGGTGTCTATTTCTCGGATTCACATTATCACAAAAGTAAACACAAGTAAAGATAGTAAATCATGTTCGATAACTTTCAATATTCAGCAGTTACATTTTCAACATAAACAAAACATCATCTGAATATTGACAAAGAGAGATTACATCAATAAACCCACTATTCAAGTTGGTCAACGATTTTTACATTAACAATTCCCCATTCGGTGACCAATTTCTAATCTTCACACTAAGTCTTTCACAGCTTGCACCCATGCCATTTCCCAAAATTTTCTTATAGCAATCATCCAATTCATTCTTGAAATCAACTCATATTTGACCTCCTGCGTTGCGTGCCTCAATTTCTTCTCAGCCTCAATATAATTTAGCAAGAATATATTGGGCACCTTTCTCATATCGGCAACTCGAAAGGATACTTTGCTTGATCGATCTTTTGAATTGTAGACTAGGCCAAGGACAGGGTCATTTGTGGCTCCAAATTTCCAATGCTTTCTGTTGTCCGACATGGATAGATCAATCAGCTCGGTATACTGGTCATCGGGATGAGTTCTGACCATTATGAACAGCTCTCCGTCTTGACTTATGAATTCATCCAATAGCTGCTGCAAAAATTTTCTGACAGCTAGATAAGCTTCTCTTGTGTCCTTTTTCTGCTCGATTTTCAGAGCCAGCCTCATCACAATAGTATAAATGTCTTATGGATACATCCTTCGAAAATCTACTTCCGTGATCACCAGGTTCTCTTCGTTCCTAAGTAGTTGATACTCATAATAATTAGATTTTTGGAACGTTCTCTTCTTAATTTCGGTGACTGCTGTAATGGGCTCTGTTGACCAAATGTTCGGCCTTGGTTGGGTATATCTATCCAAGAACCTTTGAACTCTAAGTCTCATTTCCACGTTCTTGTTGAATAGCGGAATGGTTGAATAGTTCAAGGTATAGGTATACTTTTCTACGTTTGGGGTAAGTGGGATGTCCCAACTATGAGAATGGCTTTTTGGGGGAGCATAGGACATCACAGGTCGATAATCGTCATTGGTCAATGACCGAAAATCGAAATATCTAGATGGTCATGGTTGACTCGATCCTTCTTCTGCTATTGCTGCCTCAGCCTTAATTTCCATTTCGAGGTCTTCTCCATACTTGGCTGTAAGTTCATCAAAAAATGCATTTTTAAGTGCTTTGAGTTCAGGAGGATCTGTTGGCTTTATCGGGGAGTATTTTAGCTCATCTTCTTCGGTGTGATTTTTCGGAGATGGGGGTGGAGTTAGAATTTTCTGTGAAGGGGACTTTTTTGGCAAGGGAGTCTTTTTAGGTGAAGGAGGAGGAGTTGGAACTTTATCATCCTTTGGGATTTTCGATGAAGGGGGAGGAGTTGGAATTTTCTCTTCAGTTGGAATTTTCGGTGATAAGGGCAGAGTTGGGATTTTCTTATCATTTTTCGGTATATCATCACCTGAATTCTCATCACCTTCAATTTCTTCAGTTTCCTCTTCAGACTTCTCATCATCATTATCATCATCATTGTCATCATCATCATCATCATTCTCATCTTCGTCATCTTCAGCAATATCAACCTTTGGTGGCACCTTCCCCCTCGTAGGACTCCTTCGACAGATGAAGGGGTCACAGGTAGGTGCTTGCTAATTTCCTCTAATTTCTCAGACAATTTATCCGTAATTCCTTTCAACTCAGCGGAGACGCTGCATTCGTTCTGGATGAGAGTTGGTTGAATTTCGGAATAAGATCATTAATCCTATCGGCTGCCAAATTGAGATTTTGACCGGAACACAAACGGAATCAGAAATATTCTGAAGTGTGACGTTCAACAATCGAATAAGCAGGATATTGGTGTCCCGTAGTGATTGATTCTCGGAGAAGACCCCATCCATATATTGCTTCACATCGTTAAAAAGAGTTACAAACTTATTGGACATGTCGGAGTTGAAAATGGACATTACGTTATAAAGCTTCAATGCAGCCTTCATTGTTGAGTCGCCCTGTTGAACTAACTTTTTGGCATCTGTGTGCCTCTGTGCATCAAGTGTAAGTTCTTTCTTTTCCAAAATCTCGACCTTCTTTCTAAGTTCGGTAAGTTCACTGAGGATGGCCACATTGGAATGGGAAGAATTAAGTCCTTTTACCATAGAAAGAAGGGAGTCCAGCTTAGCACTAACATCATTAGTAGATCCGGGCTTGGAGGAAGGAACATCAGTGTCACCCTTTTGCCCAGAAGTTGAGCTGGATTCATCAATGTTGATGTCAGGAATTAAGGTAAATTTCGGACGGTTCACCTCTTGATCTGTACCAAACTTGTGAAAATCGTGAATGTTTTTGGATGCGGTATCTGAGAAGACTATATTTTCACCCGATTCTGCTTGGAATGACTGTTCTTAGCGAGGTGGGGATTGAATGGGATTTTCGGTGGGGAGATAGGTTTTGGTGATTTTCGGTTTCTTTCGAGCTTGCTCCTAGGCCAAGAAAAAATCATAAGTAAATAGCACAATATGCTGGCCCACATTCTTCCAGATTTGTTCAACTTCATCGAATTGGTAACCGGAGTCACCAACCATTTTAGAGAGTTCAAAAAAGATGAACTTGTTGATCACTTCATTTTCGGATATGAGTTGGGCTCTTCTGGTCTGAACTGCTTCTGTCTCTCCATCTTTCGATTCTCCCAGAGATTGTAATACCATTTCATTGGTTTGGCGGACACTAAATATCTGCTGCATTTTCGCTATCATCTTTTTCTGATCACCAACAACATTTTTATACTTCATTTCCTGAAAAGAGCCAGGAATATGTAGATCTTCGGTTTGTGCCACTTTCTTTTTCTCGGCATCTTTTGCTTTTTGGGCCTCGTTTTTCTTTTAAGCCTCTTCTTCTAAATCATTTAACTCCAGTCTGTGAGAGTCTGAAAGCATGTAAGATACTTAGAAAATATCACAAGTAAGACATACCCAAGAAAAAATATACCTGAGTGAACAGAATTTATGATCATCACACAGATGCAAAATTCATGACCAAAAATCTTATTTTGGATTCGCGAAAATCATTGATTTTTGTTCCGCAAATTGTATTGAACCAAGAATTCAAACAATTTTACCAAATAAACATCTGGATTTCCAAATTGCCAATAACGATAATCAACTAGTTGATAACAGGGCATTTTGTTGCGACTTATAGTTAAATAAGTGATTGGTGTACACATAAGAGAAAGAAGATTGTCATGAGTAGATAAGTTAGGATTGACAAATGACACTAAGTATTGAATTCTCTACACTGAGGTTTTTGGTTAAGTGGGAGGATGGCTAAAATTAGAGTAAGTATGGAGATACTGAAAATTCAAAAATAATTGGTGATATCGAAAATTTTAAGGTAGAATTGGTTAATACCGAAAATTTGTGAGATGATGACTTATACCGAAAATCATTCATGTGTACCGAAAATTTGAATTATCACATAACATACCGAAATTGATTCATGCATACCGAAAATTTCAAGCAGACAAAGATATGTAGAAACAAAGTGTAAGTTAAAGTTAGAAAATGTGTACCACTGTCTTTTGCTTCTTTGGCTTTCATTTTCTGGGTTAAGGACTCTCTGCTCGCTTTTTGCCATTTTTGGGTGGAAGTTCCTTTGTTAATGGTTTCGCAGGGTAAGGATCCACATTTTCGGTGATTTGTAAGTGTTGCTTGACAAATTCATTCTATTGGTCACCGAAAATGAGAAGAGCAGTCTTCTGATCTTCCCGAAAATCAAATCATACTTCGGCGAGTATCCCTTGAATGGTGTCATGACCTAAGGAATATCATCAGCAGCTTCGGGGATGGGGACTCTATATGTTTTGTATAAATGTACAAGACACATAGCCCAAAATCGAGTAGAATGTATCTTTCGTGGAGTCTTTTGTTAAACCGAAAGATAGGAGATGAAATCCTCAAAGAGGATGGCTGCAACGTCTACATGTCTGCCCGTATACAAACCCCAAACAAGTTTAAGCAATCTTTTAATGAGTTGGTATGTACCACCAGTTTTACCGGTTAAGCACCAGATGCAAAAACGAATGATGCAATGCCACAATGGTGAAATATACCCTTTGCGAAACTGTGAAGGGGACTCCAATTGGTATTCACACCCCCATTGAGTTGAACATATTGATTAACTCCAATTGGGTTGGTGTATCAAATTGAGTATCGTGTATGGGCAACTCGAGGGCAGCAGCAAAAATCTTTTTATCTAAAGTAACATCCATACCATTTGAGAGAGTGACGAAGAGGTTGTTTTCTCGTCGAGTAGTCGTGACCACAGATTGTTCAAGTAATGACAGTGAAATGGTGGGAGGATGTGAAAAAAAGGCTCGATAGAATGGGTGATGAGACAAAATATGAATGACAACTCGTAAATGGTCCTTGTAAGTGGTCGGATCACTAGGTGCGGGGTAATTGCAAGAAGCAATGGTAAGGGCGGTGGAGCCGGAGGCAGACCCGCCGGAGGCACTTTTGGAGGATATAACCATTGTTCCAAGGGTTTAAAGATCAACAGAGCAAAATATGGCAAAAATAAAGCAAACCACCAAGAACACAATGAACTTGAAGTTGAGAGAATACCAAGATTCTACAGACTCGTGATCGCAGTGAGAATGATCTTGAAGAAATTCAAGAGTCAACAAATGAAAGAACCTTTAGTTAACACTAGCACTCAACCAGAGGATGAGACTCCTGTTGAAGAAACTGACATATCTCCACCTCTTTGCAAGTCCAATAGAGTTACTTACTCTCCTAAGTTTTATGGTTTCATAACACTGAAAGTGACACACTAATTAGTGGTAAAACACTGATTAGTGAGGACAAGTTATCCAACTACATGGAAGCATTAGTGAGCCTGGTTGTTGCCAAATGATAGAGGATATAGAACACGAGATTCAGTCCATGTTTTAATTTGATGGATCTTACACCTGGCCTGAAAACCAGTGGGAGTAATTGGATCTTCAAAATAAGAACAACATCGAAGCAAGACTGGTCGAGTGGGGCCATACTCAGATTCAAGAAATTGATTCAGAGGAAAGGCACTCTCATCAGCAACTGAGAAAGAATCTGTTAGGATATTATTTGCCACATGTACATTTTATGTGACATGGCAAAGTGGATGTTTTAAGACCGCTTTCCTTAAATTGAAAACAAAGGGGTTGTGTGTATGACACAACCAAGAGGTTTTGAACATGCCAAATATCCAAATAGAGTGTACAAAGCATGAAAGATTCGTCTGTGGAATCAAACAAGCATCTCGCAGCTGGAATCTTTGCAGTCATAAAATGCCAAAGAGTTTGGATTTTCATGAAGCAAAGACTATGTCAAATCTAGTGGGAGTATTATTGTAATATTCCTAATATTGTATGTAGATGATATACTGCTTATAGGAAATTATTTTCCATTGTTTCAAAGGGTAATGAGTTGGCTTTGGAAGTTTTTCGCTATTAAGAATCTAGGAGATACAATATACATACGTGGAATAAGGATCTACAGAGATAGATAAAAACTTCTGAAAAGGACTTGGGCAAAGTACATATTTGAGTATGATCTTGAAGAAATTCGAGATGCATGACTCTAAGGAAAGGGTTTCCGCACATGGCATAAAGTTGATTAAAGAATCAATGACTCAGTCAATCATATATGCCATGACATGTGCTTGACCTGATATCCCATATGCTTGGAGCATGGTGAGTCTATTTTAGGACAACCCTGGCAGAAGTCATTGGACACAGTGAAGGATAGTCTTAGAGTATCTTAGGAGAACAAGAAATGTGTTCTTAGTTCATGGAGAAAAAGGAAGAGCTAAGAGTAACTGGTCATAGCAATGCTAGAGATGACTCTTGCTTACAATCAAGATAGGTGTTCCTGTTATAAAAGGAGGAATAATAACTTTGAAATGTAAAGCAGCTAGTATATGAGACTACATAGTTGAAAGAGTTCACTGGTAATATAAAAGGTTTTTAAGCAAACAATGAACTAGAAATTCCAAAGTTCACATGCAACCTAAGATGAGGATCTATGTTTTTCTAACAATGAACATATAACAAAACTTAGAGGCCAACAATAATTTCTAAAGATCAAATATAAGAAAAACCAACCTTTGATTATTCTTATTGAAGCTAGCAGCAAAAGTATCCTGCCTCAAATAGAGTCACACCCAAGCAA
The DNA here is from genome assembly GCA_023525715.1 of Cichorium intybus. NCBI lineage: Eukaryota > Viridiplantae > Streptophyta > Magnoliopsida > Asterales > Asteraceae > Cichorium > Cichorium intybus. Next base: position 124,078,913 of record CM042011.1, on the reverse strand, counting down.
TGGAGGAGAAAACAGCAGAGTTCCAGAGAGACAGAAATGGCGCAGACAACTAGGGTTACCAGGAGGTTCCTTTTATAGCCTCCAGGTGACTACAGTCAAAACCCTAGAGGAGCCCAACTTTGACAAGCCCTTTTATCAAATGGACAAGCCTCTACTAAACCCTAATTAGGGTTTCAAAAATATGAGTGTGCCCTCTCATAATTTCGCCAACCCCATGTCACACTGGCCAGTCATTTATTCAACTATTGAATAATTACAAAACCAGTCCCTGCACTTTTAATTAATTAAATTAATCACTAAATTAAATCCAATTAATTCTAGATTAATTTCCAATTAATTATTATAGTTTCTAATTAATATATTATCACTCTAATATATTAATAAACTATTTATTTTATTTCTATTGATATATTAAACAATTAATAAATCAACATTTCTCTCTACTGAACTTTCTGTCAAACCTCCAGCTATGAGGGCAACCCAAATGGACTTTGCTTCAGTTAATAAGATAAATAAAAATTATAAGTCATGGCTTAGACACCTAATCCAATAGTCTTCCACTTGGATAAGTCTATGACTTTAATTGTTCTTTTATCTTTAGATTAATCAACAACTTGCAGCTTCCTAGAAACTGCTGTTGAACTCTGACACAGTCAGTTCTGTCCACAGATAAGTAATCATATGATCCTTCGTCAAACAAGATATTTTCGGACACGAGACATGGATTGAGATCAATCTCTGTCCGATACTCTGTTTCCCGATTACCGATTTTGCATATGACCTAAGACTTCTAATTGAACACATCAATTTAGTCATGGCTGGCCAGCACTTTAGTCAACTTCAAAATCATCAAGAGGCCTACAGATATCTGTTTCCCATCAGGGTCAAGGAACGAATAAGTTTCGACTCATATGCTTGTGTCTTTTACTCATCAAAATCACGCACAACAATGCGTTTTATAACATCGAGTTACCGATGCGTTTACGCATTATCAATGCACAACCGACTTGCAAATTCAACTCATATGTCTCCGCTTTAAGACCATAAGATATTATCGTCTCAACATTGCTTGTGATATAATCCATGAAGCAATCTATTGAGCGTAGGTTTATCTAATACTCAAATCTCCATTTCTAAGTACTCATGAATGTTGTAGCAATCCTATTGCAATGTCTAACTCCTTAGACAATCTACAAACCAATTCATGACAGTCTTGATTCAATACTCACTTCCCAAAGTATGAGCGACTGTGGACCTTTCGAATAATCAAATTATCCGGGAAGTAAAACATGCAAAAGCGAAACATAAAATCTTACTGGCAGCTACTCTTGCTTATTACCAAGTCTCCACGAGGTAATCACCAAGTCGGATCTATCATAAAACTATTATCGATTTCTTAATTTTCTTTTAAACTTTCAATTCAAGTTTTATATCTATGTCTATACGAACTATACATTCTTTCTATGTATCCTGAATGTCTCACATTCATATACTTAATTGCAGATGATCCAATCGGATACTCTTCCGATGATATCTTAATTAATTATTCTGTCTTTCTCTTTCCTAACTCCATTCTGATGATGTGTACCGTGACTTCCCATGGTTCTCGGGCTCTTTAGTCTACATGATTGTACCCCAATACTATTTCGAGGTGTTATGATGTGTCGGTGACCCTTACGCGCTCCATCGGAATACCAACGAAACTCTTTAACCATTAAGTCCTTTAGCACCAAGTCCTGATGATAATAATTACCGATTTGAAACTCCTTTCAAATTATTACTAACATCTACCCCAATCATTTCCTAATGATTTCTCACATGTGTTCAGAATCCATTCAGTATTCTCAGCCAGGTTATATCCTGAATCCAACTTACTATGCTCTAAGCATTAAGTCATCAGAATATGTTCATGACACTTCTGATCGTTCCAAGAAGCTCGTGGAATCCAATCTAATCTTATTCCAAACCCTTTTGGAATCTTAAGATTACTTATAACCTTGTGTCACGACTTTTGATAACTATTTCCTTTCGGATATTCTTTCTCATGCATCTTGAATCTTACCAAGATCATGCTTCTACTGGCTAGGTCTATACTGATGATTACATCTATCCGATAGATGTCTGTGAACTACGTGAGTACGTTGCACCCTTTTACTGCTTTCATGCCAAGTCATCACACTTTGCAATGACAGGAAACTCCTTTCCTTGAGCTTATGCATCTTGAATCTCATCAAGATCATATTGGCAGAGTTTTGATCTCTCTAATAGATGTTCGCAACCACTTAAGTACGATGTATCTCTTTTAAGTCTTTTCATAGTGATTCGTCTCTTAACATCAAGTCATTACACTTTGTAATGATAAGAGACGTTTCCTAGAAACAGTATGTGATCCACATGTAGTGATAGTAGATAACACCGACACTCCCACTGGCTTTGACATGGTTATATGACTCTTTCGGACTATTCACAAAATCCAGAACTTTTGGCACATTTTGAGAATCCGAAATCTAAACCTCTCTGACATATTAATGGAAATCTTTTAGGCTATTCACAAAATCCAAACCTTTGGCATATTTTGGGAATCCGAATATCCTTTCTTGCGAGATGTCCGTGGGATTAATCCCGGGCCCATGTACCTCTGTATTGGTATGCTCTTTGTGAGTCTTTATTAGTGTGCCGGTGATCCACACGCGCTCCACTAGCGACTCACAATGTGCCATGTAGAATTCTTTCGGATTTCGTCTTCTATTGAGAGTGCTTCTCCCGGAATCAATTACTTGACTCTGAGTATCGTCTCACTCAACCAGATGTTCTGAAGGTACATTTCTATGTTGCTTTCTTTTGATGATTCAATTACTCCCACTGGTGTTTAGACCAGGTGTAAAATCAATCAATTTTTCACATAGACTGTGTCTCGCCCCAAGGTTCTCTTATTTGGCAGCAACCGGGCTCACCAATTCTTCCAAGTAGTCGGATTGTTAATCGGTACCAACTTTAGTGTTTTACCACTAATTGGTATGTCACCCGGATCATAACACCATATGACGGTGATCAACACTACTGGTTAAGAGAAGAGTATGTCAGGTTTTAATAGAAATCTGATTCCTGCTCAAAGCCTAGTGATGACTAAAGGTTCTTTTACTTGGCTAATCCTGAACTCATTCAGGACTGTTCTAACTCCCACTTTTTCGTTAGAATATGAGTCCTTTCTAAAAGGGCTCTTCTTTCACAGGTACAGCGGGATAGCCAATGAAAATGACATAGCTGATCGGGTTCAGGCTAGTCATGAGGTTTGGACGAACGCTACATGACCCTGGACTTTCTATGTACAACTGGGACGATCCAATCTTTACATTTCAGACAGTGTCTGTATAACCTAGTTAGTCTTAGATGTGCTCAGAATATGGTTTCTATGGTCTGACTGGTTGAGTATTCTATTTATCGGAAACTAATTGAATATGTATCTCATACATCGAGGATCGAACTATTTGGACCAGTGCTCCATCATCTTCCCTAAGACACATTATAACCATTAATGTTCTTGGAAGAGAATAAACTGTGAAACATTTTCTTAGTTTATGATGTTGCTCAGGTTTTGTTGATCTTATACTTCCTTTGAAATCCTTGAACTGTTCAAGGTTTCAATTCAATCGCTTATTCTGATAAGCGAAGCCGTATTTGTCATACTAATTGACAAATATCGTGAAGTATAACTAATTGTGTTCTTTTCGAAGGTTCGAGCAATACACAGTGACTGATGTGTCCGTTGCTCCTAATCTTATTGTCTTTTACATCTCTATGTAAACTTATGACCTTGTTAATTTGTTCAAGATTTGCAATCATCACCTGACTCTAAGTTAACTGATTCCAAAGTCCTATCCATTGAATATTTAGATGATTCATGTCTTGCCACATATGCTTTATTAAGAACTTAATCATCAAGTGACTCTAAGTCAAATGATTCCAAAGTCCTGTCCAACTGGATCTTTGGGTGATACATTTCTTGCACATATGTTTTATTAAGAACTCAATTCATCATGTGACTCTAAGTCAAATGATTCCAAAGTCCTATCTATTGGATATTTGGATGATTCATGTCTTGCCACATGTGCTTTATTAAGAACTTAATCATCAAGTGACTCTAAGTCAAATGATTCCAAAGTCCTGTCCAACTGGATCTTTGGGTGATACATTTCTTGCCACATATGTTTTATTAAGAACTCAATTAATCATGTGACTCTAATTCAAATGATTCCAAAGTCCTGTCCAACTGGGCTTTTGGTTGAATTGATCCTTACAAAATTTTCATTAACAATCATAGAGGACACAATTCATGAATCCAAATACTTTAGATGCATCAACATTTCAAGTCATTACCATTCATGCAATTAACACACCCATACAACATTTCAAGGATAATTTAAACAACCAAGTGTTAAAAGAAAATCAACATTTTATTAAAACATAAATCCTTGAACAATGTATTATATGATAGACAATGTCGTATGCATCTAATAAGCTAATGACAAGATTGTAATATCTAACTAAACTTCAAAACTGCATGAGCTGGAGATCCAATCCAAATGTGTTCCTATGCGGCAAAGTCCCGTACCCTACTGATTCCCTACATACAAGCCAAATGTGACTATCACAACATGTATTAAGGAATTATGGATCAGGAGTTTCGAGGTTTTTAGATATACCTGAGTTTCCAAAAGATTTTGACCTTGGAGCGTCTTCCAATCTTTCGGTGACTGTATCCGATCCTATGGATTCCCAGTTTGAGACATGTCCAGACGATCTGGATCGTTTCTTGCTGCGTCTCCTCACTGGACTCAATCCAGAAGTAGCCGAACCAGTGGAACTATGCCTGTCCATGAGTGACTCGTACAAAGTCAACATTCAACGCATTTCCGTGAGAGTCTTTTTCTGGTCTTCCTTTCTATACGTCTGAATGAACAGATCATACCTACTAGTCAGCGAAGCGAGTAGGATGTTAACACTCATCTCCTGACTAATTGTGTGACCTAGTTTGTACAATTCGCCTATGTATCCTTCAGTCCCGAGGACATGCGAATCAATGCTACTTCCTTCTTTTAGCTTGCACTCTGCAAGTCTTTTGAAGATCCTAGCTCGTTCCTCTTCAACTGGTTCTTGGAACTTTTCCTCAACCAATTGTATTAACTCATATGGCCCCAGGGATTCAAAATCCCTACGGAACTTGGGGTCAATGGTCAATAGCATAAGGTCACGAACTTCCTCGGATTCATCAAATAAGAGGTCATGCTCATCATAAAGACCTTTTATGATGACATGTTTCGGTGGAACCGGGATCGGATACTCAATGAGATGTAGCTTGCCAGCAATAACGAGAACCAGTCTCTAATTACGAAGCCATTTCTTACAGTTCAGGCCAGTCAGCCTTTCCATATTTAGCAGGTGCTTTCTGAGGCTCTTAGAGATGGGTGAAGGATGAGAAGGGAGAGAATCGATACTTGATTTAGACATCTATAAGAAACATGTAAGACCCGTATCCTAATTATAACATATACTTAAAATAAGAGTGTTAGGAATTATATGATCATTGGTAGTTATAAAGCTAAGAAAAACTTTAGTTACAATTTCATATGAAAATCAGCATTTTGTGTCGTTTTTAGAAAAATCATAATTAATTCTAGAAAAATCGTTTGGACCTCAAACCAGTGCACAAAGTTTAAAAATTGAGTCTAGTACAATTACCAAAAATAATAGTAAGCTTGAAAATGACATTATCTATGGTAAAAAATGCAATCTTTACTGATTAGTTCGGAATTGACAGATTAGATAGTTTGTTTTCAAAAATTCATAATAAATCATAGAAAAATCGTATAAATACGTAAAATACATCCCTGGAAAGGTATTTAGATAAATATCTGGAATATCAAATAAAAACGTGAATTTCATGGGTTTAAAGTCAGATAAACCAGTCTTGAACAGACTGATTCTAGAAGGTATTAATTTCAACAAAGTTATATTATTAAAATCTTTTGTCAAAAGTGTCATGCCATTTTTTATTCAAGAATTCAAGTATAAATACCCCTCAAAACATCTCATAAACCACACAACTAAATCTCAATCCAATATATAGAGGTTTCTAAGCACTAGAGTGTAAGCAAGTGAGCGGAAGGAAGCTTAAAAGCCTAACGAAGGAGTTATAGATCTCGACGACTGGTCATAAGGTAACTACAACCCTTTCTATAGCTTAATTAGGTATTGTAAAATAGTTTTTGTTAAGAAGTAGAATATTTAATAAGTATAACATATGTTATATTATACTAATTTCTAACAAAAGTAAACAAAAACCTTAAAATGTCGTTATTATAACAATTCGTAATTTCCGAAAATAATACCGATTGATTTACTTACGAGGACGGTGACTAGGCCGATTACTTGGGATCTGGTTGTTGGATTTTCCGAAAGGCTAAAATGCTGAAAGGATCCTGCCACCCCATCTAATCTTCTACCTGGCCGTTCTTTACTTGATAAATCATGGAGTATCATATCGGAATTATTGAAGGGTTTAATGATGCGACTATAATATAGTTAAGGATTAAGAAATGATAGATTTATTATTATGTTAACAGTTAAAGTTGAAAGGAAATACAAAGGCGAGAAAGATAAACGATATAGTCAACTACAATCAGGTGAGTCTTCTCACTATACTATAGGTGATATTGCATGCGTAGGAAGGAAGATATGTTAGACTAAGGTGATATTACATGTTATGATAATTTTATGAATTATTGCTATGATAATGCTTGTTTGTGGACGGAACGGGATAGCCCGCGAGCCAATAGGCGGAAGGGGAATAGCCTGCGAGTCATTAGACGGAACGGGAAAAGCCTGCGAGCGATAAGACAGAACGGGAACTGCCCGTGAGTCTTCAGGCGGAACAGGGATAGCCCGTGAGTCTCACAGACATATGAATGGTTATTGTGTGTTGTATGTTATGTGATGGATCGTATGGTATTTTGAGGAACTCACTAAGCTCCGTGCTTACCCTTTCCCTATATAAACTACTGTTTCAGGTACATCAGGTACAATAGATGGCAAGGCGTGACGTGTATACACTGTGCTGCTTTATTATAGGACTATTTTTGAATTAATATTCCGCTATATTGTGATTTCGTTAACTTCTGTTAATCCTGGGGTGTTTTCATTAAACTTATAAGTTATGGAATTTTTGAAAATTAATTAAGTGGCTTTTCTTATATTGAAGTTTTCGTTTAAAAATTTTTAAATTTACTCAAAAATTTTGGGATGTTACAAGTTGGTATCAGAGCACAGCTTGAGAGAATCAGGCTCACTTAGTGAGTTCTGGACTCAAGTTGAGGCTTAAGAGTTTTCTTAAAACATTTTTACGAAAGAAAGATGTTTTATGAAGGGTAAACTGAAGACACAGTGTGTACCGCCAGCCGACGCCAGTATGAGAAAAGGGTTAAGTATTTAATATTGTAGATGTTAAAAAAAACATATGGTATATGTTTGCTGAAATTCCTGGTAGAGATCACACATTGTTGTATTATTATCTGCTATTTGCTAATAGAACTGTATGCTAGTGCTGATAGGTTGATTAGAGATTTCCACTAAGTTGTATACAATATGGACTGAATAGTCATAGAATGTGTGAGTTGACCTTATTGCATGTTCCTTGTTTGGTTGTTGCCTTAGGGAAGATTCTATTATTTGAAAGACTGTTTAGTTCGATATTGTATACAACTACGTTCGCGAAACAATCTGTCATCACTGGAGGAAGTTCCGTCTTAGTTAGAATAGCAGGGTGGGGGTGGGATTCCAAATATTCCTAGAAGGGTTGACATATGCCTTGTAAGGGCATATGTGTTAAAATTATCGGTGAGAAGCGAATTGGATATTTCGAGACGGGCCTTGGAACGAACATGGATAGGTGTGGAAGGTAGTAGTAGAGCTCCTACTATCGAAAGCACAGGATCTGCGTTTGAGTCGGGAGTTCGTCACGAAGGATCCAAGGAGCTGAGTATGTGAGTGTCTAGCATAATTAACTTAAATGCTAGTGTAATGTGGTAAACTTTTATCCATTCGATTTTTGAATGTTGATTGTGAGGTTCAGTAGGAACAATTAAGATGCGATCATACCAGTTTGGTTGGACCGATCATGCTTAAGTTGATTACTGAGCTTAAAGACTGTTGAAAGGGAGAATGCCAAAATGCTATTGTGGTAGCTATTTTTCATGCAACTAATGGGCGCACAAGTCAGACAGGGACTAGAGGATGCAAGGGTGAGTTTTCCAACTCACAGTCAAAAAGGTGCAAGCGGCGCCTGAGATGATGGCGGGTATTTTTGAGTCAACTATGTACATGCCTAGTGCTGTGTAATAGTGGGGCTATCTACCCTTGTATTGATCTTGCTTGAGTGATTGATCAGGTCGTGTGGGTTGAGAGTTTGGATCACTCAGTCGTGATTGAGGTAACTGACGATAGAGGTGTTGCAAGTTAACTAGGTTAACGATGTATATAGGTAGTTTAGAAAGTACTAAATATGTACTGTAGATAGTAGTCGGTCAAGTCGATGAGTGGGATTGTGAGAAACAGTTAGAGTTTTTTTTGTACATCTAGAGTAATTAGAAGAAAAGAAGTATGGAGTGAATGAGAATACTAGGACCTTAAGCATTATTATAGAGGTATGTGAATGTTGAAAGGGAAAGATAATTAAATCTTGTAAAGTTTCGGCAATAAGACGAGGAGGATTTTTGAAGGAAACAAGGACTCGATGGGAAATACATAGAGGCGTTCGAGAATGTGGATTTCGGGACGAAATCCAAATAAGTGGGGGAGAATTGTAAGACCCGTATCCTAATTATAACATATACTTAAAATAAGAGTGTTAGGAATTATATGATCATTGGTAGTTATAAAGCTAAGAAAAACTTTAGTTACAATTTCATATGAAAATCAGCATTTTGTGTCGTTTTTAGAAAAATCATAATTAATTCTAGAAAAATTGTTTGGACCTCAAACCAGTGCACAACGTTTACAAATTGAGTCTAGTACAATTACCAAAAATAATAGTAAGCTTGAAAATGACATTATCTATGGTAAAAAATGCAATATTTACTGATTAGTTCGGAATTGACAGATTAGATAGTCTGTTTTCAGAAATTCATAATAAATCATAGAAAAATCGTATAAATACGTAAAATACATCCCTGGAAAGGTATTGAGATAAATATCTGGAATATCAAATAAAAACGTGAATTTCATGGGTTTAAAGTCGGCTAAACCAGTCTTGAACAGACTGATTCTAGAAGGTATTAATTTTAACAAAGTTATATTATTAAAATCTTTTGTCAAAAGTGTCATGCCATTTTTTATTCAAGAATTCAAGTATAAATACCCCTCAAAACATCTCATAAACCACACAACTAAATCTCAATCCAATATATAGAGGTTTCTAAGCACTAGAGTGTAAGCAAGTGAGCGGAAGGAAGCTTAAAAGCCTAACGAAGGAGTTATAGATCTCGACGACTGGTCATAAGGTAACTACAACCCTTTCTATAGCTTAATTAGGTATTGTAAAATAGTTTTTGTTAAGAAGTAGAATATTTAATAAGTATAACATATGTTATATTATACTAATTTCTAACAAAAGTAAACAAAAACCTTAAAATGTCGTTATTATAACAATTCGTAATTTCCGAAAATAATACCGATTGATTTACTTACGAGGACGGTGACTAGGCCGATTACTTGGGATCTGGTTGTTGGATTTTCCGAAAGGCTAAAATGCTGAAAGGATCCTGCCACCCCATCTAATCTTCTACCTGGCCGTTCTTTACTTGATAAATCATGGAGTATCATATCGGAATTATTGAAGGGTTTAATGATGCGACTATAATATAGTTAAGGATTAAGAAATGATAGATTTATTATTATGTTAACAGTTAAAGTTGAAAGGAAATACAAAGGCGAGAAAGATAAACGATATGTCAACTACAATCAGGTGAGTCTTCTCACTATACTATAGGTGATATTGCATGCGTAGGAAGGAAGATATGTTAGACTAAGGTGATCTTACCTGTTATGATAATTTTATGAATTATTGCTATGATAATGCTTGGTTGTGGACGGAACGGGATAGCCCGCGAGCCAATAGGCGGAACGGGAATAGCCTGCGAGTCATTAGACGGAACGGGAAAAGCCTGCGAGCGATAAGACAGAACGGGATGCCGAGGATCACAAACTAGACTGGGATGCCGAGGATCATTAGACTATTCAATGGCATGTTTAATCTCGGATATGCTCTACTGTTTGTGACTGGGATGCCGAGGATCACAAACTAGATGTGAATAACCATGCAAATGTGCTCGGTAACCTCAATGTCATTTATCATCTCTAGTTGATGTGCCGGTTAACCACAGACACTCCATCAACAATGATAAATCATGAGAAACCCATTACCACTCTTTATGAGCCCCTATTAGTGTGCCGGTTAACCACACACGCTCTACTAATGTCTCATAAAGTGTAATGTGCAATTTCATGGGTTAGAATCTTTTCACATTTTTTCTAAAGTAACTAGATTGGGATTTTAATGAATTGTTCTAGTACTTTCAATTACAACATTATACTTTTAATGAGAATTAAGCGGTCCTATCAAACCCGTTCAGCTAATGACACTCGACTGACCACGAGAGCGGTGGGTGAGAGTGGACACCCATTAAACTACCATTTTATAGGCAGTCGCCTTATACCCTCTTTATAGGACAGTTTTGTGAATAAGGCCTACTAACAGTATGACTAACCAATTTTATCTTATATATAAAGTATTAACTATTAATCATAAAATATATAAGATGTATTTTAAACTATTTAAAATATTCTGGTTTAATCTTTTAATTTTCTAAAATGAACTTTTTAATTTAAAATTAAATTTAAACCTTTTAAAATATTTTGGATTTAATCTTATAATTATTTTCGCAATTAACCTTTAATTTTCGAAAATTAAATTTAAATCCTTAAGTGATTTAATTTATCTTTTTATTAACAATTAATTAAATTAATTAAATCTAAGATAGGCATCAGAAAATTAATCAAATTAATTACCTATCTTAATCCCCTAGTTCACGAAAATAACAAGTAATGGGATTAAGGTTTCCAGTTATTTAATAGATCTCAGTTACCAAAAATAACAACCTACTTTCCATCTATCATGCAAATCGTCAAAACAAGGGGTGGAGGCTGACAACGCCTAGTGATATTACATATTTTAGTCGTTGTTGAGCCGTATTCTTAGTGAAATTATATCATATATATCGTGGTATTCTCACTTTTCGTGCCAGTACTTGTTTGGAAGAAAATAATGAGAACAGGCACCAAAAGCGTGCAAATTGGAGGAAGTTTGGAGAAGAAGGCAAAATAAGGAAAATACGTACGCGCGCTGTGGAAATCAAGAAGGCGCGACGCGGATCTAAGGCGGTGGAACACATTCAAATGCTGATAAAACGGGAGAAGATTAGTACGCACGCCGCGGAAACAATAATTACGCGGCGCGGCTGCGTAAAATTTGCAACTATAAATAGAGGTGTTTTCAGCTGAAAACCCGAGCAAAACCCTGGTGAAAATCAACCGTGAAGGCTCTTTGACTCCAAGAACTCATTTCAGCAACTACCTTTTTGGTATTTCAGGTTTTTATGTTTAATTTCTTTTAGCTTAGTAATTAGCATTAGTGGCTAAGGTCTTTAGGAGTGACAACCACTGACCTTGAGCATTTTAGTTTACTGTTTTTCAGTGTTGGTTACTGTATTGGATGATTGGAATTCGTTTTGGGTTTATAATAATCATTTGGTTACAAGTATTATTGGTTTTTCGGTGTTTGATGCTTGATATTGGACTGTGTTTGTTTGTTTGATGTTTGGATGTTGTTTTGACCTTGATTGGACTGGCTTCCTTTGCTGATTTCAGTAGCCAACTAGGTTAGTTTTCTAGGTTTAAACTTTAGCCAGTAACTGTTCAGTTGGACCTTAGTTATTGGTTTAGTTTATGCCTTGGTTTATGTTTAGTTGTTTGCCTTTGTTTGCTTCTGAATTAGAGATGGACTTCTGATTTCAGCAAGTGACTAGGTTTGGTTGGAATTGTTTCAGTTTATGTTTTCTGGAATTAGCAGTCAAAAGTTTAGGAACTAAGTCTTCTGACTATAGCGTGACACTATAGTTGGTAATCTATCACCTGACTTGACCACGTAACTCCTGCGGATCGACCCTGACTTCCACTGTGCTAAGTGAGTGTGTTAGGTTTTTCTTATTTTTTACCGCATGACGACCGCTACGATGTCAAATTTTGGCGCCGTTGCCGGGGAGTTGTGAGCTTGAGAGTAGGTGATTTGTAGGACTTAGTTTTCTGATTTTTAATGTTTGATTTTAGTTTTTTGGTTTTTGGTATGTGTACGTCTTCATAATGGACGATTACATGTACCCGGATCAATATTATGAGTATTATGAAAGTCCGACCGACACCTATTACGTGGATGATTACAACAATGGATCATTCGATGACAATGGATGGCGGACCGAGAAGCCATCTCAACCTGAAAATCCTGTAATTTGGGCCCAAGTATTGGAACTCATGGCTAGTACCCACCAAGTGCAGAAGGACGAGGCTGATGCTCTTGAAAGATTTCAAGTTTCATTAGATAAGTTAGAGGAAAGTTGGAAATGTTCACCACCCTCTCCAGAACCTGAGGCGAGTGATTTTTGTACCAATGATAATGTGTGTGAACTTGCATCACCTGAATATGTGATGGAAGGGCATGCACCTTGGGAAAATCAAGAGACCACTGAGATGGTCGAAACGGTTGTTGAGGAAGAGGTTGTAGGTGAAAATGCTACTTCTGACTCAGCAACCCTTGAAGTTTTTGATGTTTTTGAAAATGTTGATCTGGTGATGAGTAAATCCATACCATCACCAGATAATTTGGTTGAGGAGGATGTTATGGAGGAGGCTGTAAGTGACAGTACAGACCCCAACCCAACGATTCCCGAAATTGTTGATACTATTGGGGAAGGGGGTGTAAATGACAATACTACCCTCGAACCTATGCTTTTTGAAAATTTTGAGAAATTTAAAAGTAAGGATCTGGTGATGGGTGACTTTATACCACCACCAGATCAAACCAGTCGCTCACTCTTGGTACCGATCCACCTATTGGACGATGATCAAGAAGTTGATGCTGACGAATTGATATTTGAAAACAATAAACATGATTTTATCACCACTCATGATCCATTCATGAATGGAAAATTAGATGTGATCAATACCATCGATGAGGACATATGGAAGCATCCTGATATGTTGCCTTCCGATCCCATTCGATTGGAAAATCTTTATTGGTACTGCAAGCCAAAATTGCAAACTAAAAATAACACACAATATGAGAGTAACAAACCAGGCGCAGCACAACTACTGGAAGCGGCACTGGGCACGCTTCATGCCAAGCATTTGACTTTAAAGAGATGCAGAAGGAAGGACCGAGCTTGGAGGTTCAAAGCTACCTCCAAGCATTTACGGGAGTTAACTAGAAAGCAACAACCGGGCAGCAGCAGGAGAACCGACATGCCATTCGACCCAGGAAAGTTTGAAGGGCAGTGAGTCAGCGAAGGGGCGGTGGAAGCAGAAAAGCAGCAAGGAAAGAAGGCATACGATCCACCGTAGCTGTAGTAGGAATAGCACGTCCGGCTGAAGACGTTAAACTTAGCGCTTGTCGGGAGGCAACCCGATCGATATTTGTATATTCGCATAGTAATTCATCACATCCATTTGATCACGGTGAGTAAAGAGAAAGTGTGGGGTCATTTTGGTAATTTTGCAATACCGCGACGTGGGATCTTAGGATCCGCGCCGCGCGTATCGAGTTTTCGCGATCACAATTAAAATCAGATTTTTATATGCGACGCGGATAGAAGCTTCCCGCGCCGCGGCCTTATCTTAATTTGAAATTAAAGATAATCACTAAAACAGAGTTTTGAAAGCTATCCAAAATTCCCACACCTGCATATAATCAATCTGCATAATTCGTGATTCTTTTCACCGCGGTAAAAGTCGTCCCAATCAAGCAATTCATCTGCATTCTTTTCTCTTCACAGGAAGTTAAGCATTATGTCGTCATCTAGTAGTTCGGAAAAAATTGACTGGAATTCCTTGACTACCCAAACTGACATGGTTCGCGCGGCGAGTTTCTTCAATCGCCGGGGTGTGTGTAGAAATAAGCGTATATTGCCCTGCCGCACGGTCAACTGGGAGTTGACCAGGGAATCAGGAATTCTAGATCATCTCAAGGACTGGCTAGTGCAAGAAGGATACGAGGCAGGGGAGCTAACTTTTACCTGCAGGGCACTTGAAAATGCCACACAACTGAATGAACCCGTATACCATGAGGTCTTCCTTCAATTCCTCGATAGTTATCACTTTGATAACAAACAGACTGGTATGGACACTGAGGAGACTGTTCGATTTCGCCTGGGAAATCATGATCGCAGTTGCACTTTACGGGAATTCGGGTACCGTATCGGGCTGTACACCGAAGAGGAGTCGCAGACATTGGAATTTGGGACGTTCCACAGACGCGCCAGCCGTACCATGAGTGACTCCTTCTCGCCAGCTGAGTACTGGAGCACGATATCCTCCACCCGGTACCACGAAAACACGGTCCGGGAATGTTATATGCACCTACCAGCACATTGTATGTTACATCGGCTCATATCGACCATGATGTGGCCTCGCGCCGATGAGGAGAAGGTGTTGCCCCGAGAGCTGCATTTGATGTGGGCAGCAACGAGGATGTTGGAAACTTGTAACATCCCGTATTTTGTTTCCGACTTTTTCAAACAAATCACCGATGCGCCGATGATGTTTACCGCATTGGGAGGGGGACACTTCATCACTCGATTGGCTGACTCGTATGGACTGATATCTGAGCACACGACTGAGGGACTGGAGGTCATACCTCCAATCCTATTTTGTCCACCTGTGACTACATCGCGGGATGTCATATACGTGGACGATGGGATTACGTCTGTGGATCGTATTCCCTTCCCGGCACTCCGGTCCGAGCCATCTAGGAAGCGGGCAAAGTCGAGCACCATTCTACCTCGTGGTCCATCTCCAGCCACCATGGAGTCCCGATTCCTCGCGGACGAGGTAAAGGCACTCCAGAGGACCATGGAGGCACATATGCGGGAGCATCAGGTCCAGTCTTATGCCATGCACGAGGTGGATAGAAGAACAGAAAACACACAGACACAGCTCCTATGGTTAGCAGATTGTATGATCGCACTCATGGCAAAGAACAGGTGTTCCCCACTGAGACCCCAGCCGACAATCCGAGGGGAAGAGGAGGAAGAGCCTATGGAGGAGGTTCCAGAAGAAGTTGAAGATGACTATGATGACACGGCTCATAATTAACAAAGGAATGGATGGAATGATATTTTAAAATTTTCTTTTAGTACATTGGTTTGCATTTTCTTTTTTTAGTTTAGGAATAAATTATAGGGAAATTTGTTTACGAAAATAAGCCACTTAAAGGCAGTAAACAGTAATAAAATAGTTGTTTTTTGGTGTTGAATCGTTTATTGTGAGATTTGAAATTGTAGCAATCTGCTGAAATTACCGCGCCGCGATGTCTTTATAGAACGCGACGCGGTCATTTCCCACTTGACGATAGTTTCAACTCTCGTAATTACCGCGACGCTCGCTCTTCAATCACGCGCCACGGTCATCCGCAACACAAACATTTCACTTGTTGTACATTTCGTTGTTTATAGTTGTTATGTTTGCATTTAATTTTTTTGTTGAGTCATGCATGTTATACCAAATGGGAAGGAGTTGTCTCAGACAAGTGTGGGGTCACCGTGCCCCCTCCACTTGTCTTGACCACTGGCGTGTTCACTGTTGCGCTACAACTCCAGAATGCGAAATCGAGGACCTTTTGTTCGAATTTGTACCTGTGATACCGAGTACCAACCAAGCAATCTACCGTCCAAAGGGGTAACTCTTTCTCCCTTGTTCTAAATAAATTTTGTACAACGGGGACGTTGTACGGGTTTAAGTGTGGGGTGTGGACGGTCGAAAGATTATTTTTTTTGAAATTTTTGCAGAAATGACCAATTTTCAAATTTTTAGCAATGTTTTCAAATTTTTAATAAATTGTAAGTTTGAAGCGAATGGTTTGTGATTGTTTATAGCACTAGTATTCTTCAAGAGATACTATGTAGTTGTTATCATGCTATTAGTTTAATCAAATAAGTTGAGTTTTAGGAGTTAGACGATTAGAGTGTTTTAGGATTGGAATTTAGGAAGGAAATGTCAATCTGTGGCCTTTGTTGTTCGAGCCGGTAGGTCCGAAAAGGGTGGCCTCGAAGAGGCATTTATGCACCTTTCCACCTAAGACCGTCTGGTCTAGGATGGTATTTTCGAAAGCTCGTTACACGGACAACATCGAAAGTCATGGACAATTCCTTAATGCCCTTTAGAATCTGAATGAGTAAGTACACTTCATTGTGGACAGAAAATTTGTAATCAAGGGTTCTCTAGAAAGCCATGAATTCCAAAGAACACTCTGATTAGGTTTTCATGAACTATTTCACTCTAACTCATAAGGCAATAAACTTTGAAACTGAACACAATCAAAAATTATTTGAGTCTTAGTTAGAATTTATTAAAAACTCTCTTGCTTGGGGACAAGCAAGGCACAAGTGTGGGGTGTTTGACAACGCCTAGTGATATTACATATTTTAGTCGTTGTTGAGCCCTATTTTTAGTGAAATTATATCATATATATCGTGCCAGTACTTGTTTGGAAGAAAATAATGAAAACAGGGACCAAAAGCGTGCAAATTGGAGGAAGTTTGGAAAAGAAGGCAAAATAAGGAAAATACGTACGCGCGCCGCGGAAATCAAGAAGGCGCGACGCGGATCTAAGGCGGTGGAACACATTCAAATGCCGATAAAACGGGAGAAGATTAGTACGTACGCCGCAGAAACCATAATTGCGCGACGCGGCTGCGTAAAATTTGCAACTATAAATAGAGGTGTTTTCAGCCGAAAACCCGAGCAAAACCCTGGTGAAAATCAACCGTGAAGGCTCTTTGACTCCAAGAACTCGTTTCAGCAACTACCTTTTTGGTATTTCAGATTTTTATGTTTAATTTCGTTTAGCTTAGTAATTAGCATTAGTGGCTAAGGTCTTTGGGAGTGACAACCACTGACCTTGAGCATTTTAGTTTACTGTTTTTCGGTGTTGGTTACTGTATTGGATGATTGGAATTCGTTTTGGGTTTATAATAATCATTTGGTTACAAGTATTATTGGTTTTTCGGTGTTTGATGCTTGATATTGGACTGTGTTTGTTTGTTTGATGTTTGGATGTTGTTTTGACCTTGATTGGACTGACTTCCTTTGCTGATTTCAGTAGCCAACTAGGTTAGTTTTCTAGGTTTGAACTTTAGCCAGTAACTGTTCAGTTGGACCTTAGTTATTGGTTTAGTTTATGCCTTGGTTTATGTTTAGTTGTTTGCCTTTGTTTGCTTCTGAATTAGAGATGTACTTCTGATTTCAGCAAGTGACGAGGTTTGGTTGGAATTGCTTCAGTTTATGTTTTCTGGAATTAGCAGTCAAAAGTTTAGGAACTAAGTCCTCTGACTATAGCGTGACACTATAGTTGGTAATCTATCACCTGACTTGACCACGTAACTCCTGCGGATCGACCCTGACTTCCACTGTGCTAAGTGAGTGTGTTAGGTTTTTCGTATTTTTGACCGCATGACGACCGCTGCGATGTCAGAGGCTAGGGTTTTCAAAACCCTAGCCACCAAAATCGATGAGGCCTTCAAGGGTTCATATTTTTCGAATATAACCCTTGAACAGAAAATCAATTATAACAATTCACAAGAAAAAAAAAGCAGGCTCTGATACCACTGAAAGGTTTTTAAGCAAACAATGAACTAGAAATTCCTAAGTTCACATGCAACCTAAGATGAGGATCTATGTTTTTCTATCAATGAACATATAAAACAAAACCTAGAGGCCAACAATAATATCTAACGATCAAATATAAGAAAAACCAAACTTTGATTATTCTTCTTGAAGCTAGCAGCAAAAGTATCCTTCCTCAAATAGAGTCACACCCAAGCAATGGAGGAGAAAACAGCAGAGGTCCAGAGAGACTATAAAATGGCGCAGACAATTAGGGTTACCAGGAGGTTCTTTTTATAGCCTCCAGGTGGCTACAGTCAAAAACCTAGAGGAGGCCAACTTTGACAAGCCCTTTTATCAAATGGACAAGCCTCTACTAAACCCTAATTAGGGTTTCGAAAATATGAGTGTGCCCACTCATAGTTTCGCCAACGCCATGTCACACTGGTCAGTCATTTATTCAACTATTGAATAATTACAAACCAGTCCCTGCACTTTTAATTAATTAAATTAATCACTAAATTAAATCCAATTAATTCTAGATTAATTTCTAATTAATTATTATAGTTTCTAATTAATATATTATCACTCTAATATATTAATGAACTATTTATTTTATTTCTATTGATTTATTAAACAATTAATAAATCAACCTTTCTCTCTACTGAACTTTCTATCAAACCTCCAGTTATTAGGGCAACCCAAATGGACTTTCCTTCAATTAATAAGATAAATACAATTTATAAGTTATGGCTTAGACACATAATCCAACAGTCTCCCACTTGGATAAGTCTATGACTTTAATTGTTCTTTTATCTTTAGATTAATCAACAACTTGCAGCTTCCTAGAAACTGCTGCCGAACTAACTGTTCATCCTTTGCAAGATGTTGTTCATCAGATTCAAGGAAGGAGATAATCCTGAGGTACATTCTGTTTATGATTTTTTTGCAATAATTGTTATGAACTGTATGATCCTGAACTCTGTTCGTGGAGAATTTTGTGATTTGATCTTGTTAGTCTTCCGCTGCATGTTGTTATGTGTTTATGTGATCGAATCGCAACAGATCACTTGTTCTAACTCAAATTGAATGGTTGGTTTGCTTTTCAGGTGGTGATAATGAACCGCTTGTAATTAACAAATATTGGTGCAAGTAGAACTTGAATTAGGTGTATGGGAGGGTTCTAATCCCAAACTATAACCATGGTGAACTAGTTCCAAGCTATGGTTGGGTAACTACGAGGTATTTACCTATATGTGGTATATGTGTGGTGGTGTATGTGTTGGAAAGTGCTGAAGAAACACTTTGTGCCTACCGATTGAGTTACCTAGGATTATATAGGACTACAAGACCATGTGAGCAATTTCTACTATATCTCATGTGATACGTATTGATTGAATCCTTATAAAGTGAAACGATTTCACATATTTGCCTTAGTAGTCGAGGATTTCGGTTGATTACCTACTTTATATTATAGGAACCTATATGGTTTATAACGGCCTTTGTAGCTAGGATATTGGACTTGCTTGTCT
Organism: Cichorium intybus; assembly: GCA_023525715.1. Taxonomy (NCBI): domain Eukaryota; kingdom Viridiplantae; phylum Streptophyta; class Magnoliopsida; order Asterales; family Asteraceae; genus Cichorium; species Cichorium intybus. The sequence continues at coordinate 124,059,399 of CM042011.1, read as the reverse complement.
AAATTATAACGGCCTTTATGGATAGGAGATTGGACTTAATTATCCAAATCATAACAGCCTTTGTGGCCAGGAGATTGGACTTGATTGTCCAAATTATAACGGCCTTTGTGGCTAGGAGATTGGACTTGATTGTCCAAATTATAACGGCCTTTCTGGCTAGGAGTTTGGACTTGATTGTCCAAATTATAACAGCCTTCGTGGCTAGGATATTGGATTTGATTGTCCAACCTAAATAAGCTTTCATGGCTAGGAGGTTGGGCTTAATTGCATGATACACGTGGTTGAAGCCTTTGTGGTTCACATGACAGAAGCATTGTATAGTAGAAATTTTGAAGAAAATGTAGAATTACATCGTATTGAGATTTATTATCGTATTTTCTCTATATATGTTGAATTATGCAAATGATTACTCATTGAGTTGTATAGCTTACAGTGTGTGTGATGACCCTGTTGGTGAGCATGACCCTGGTAAGGTGAAAGATGTAGCTCATGGATAGGAGGCGTAGGGTTAATATATGCAAAAAGTAGCAGCCCATCTTGGAGGGAGTTTGAATATGTTTTGTACTCCCTTGATACACTTGTACCCTTTTATATGTAACTCATACACCTATATATGGTTTTGTATGTTAAACTATGTTTTCAAAGTGAAATATATTGGGTGTATTTGTTTCTATGAGTCGGGTGTTACAACAATTATCTTCACGCAAGCCAAGAAGCACATCCTCAACTTCTTATCGTATTACATGAAGCGCCTTGGAGATTATGATATGGAAGTTGCTACTAAGTTTGGGAAGACACTCCCTACCCCGGATTACACTTTTTATGATATCAACTCCTATGATGATGGTGAGATTGTAGATGTGTCATGGGGTATAATGAACAAAAGGAAATTGAAATTACCTGGTGTTCGTATGTCAAGTAAAAAGTTATTCGATATGGACTTCAAGGGACGGTACCCAACTGATTTGATAAGATTCTTCACTCGTTGTACCTTCACATGTCTGAAAAACACCTTTATTGAGAGAAAGAAGATAAAAGAACATATGGACCGGTGGATCGCTGTCTGAAGCTGCATGTTGGAGGTTCTTCGTTACCTCTAACTTCGGACTCTTCAATTCGCACAAAGAGGGAGATTGTTGGAAATTATTTGTTTGTGACGAAGTGTTGAGATGAAGATCCAAAGTCCAGCCTCCGAAGGGCATTTTGCTTGAAGATCCGAAGGCCTGCCTTAATCACATACTCTAAACTTTTTTCTTTTAGTAGATCACATTGAGATCTCAAAGAATATCTGATTCTCACTGTCTCTCATTGAATAGTACAAATTACGTGATAGTGGTGATTGTGTCTGTACTATATTCCGTTTTTAATGTACTATTTGTCTCCTTGATCATGTATAAATATCAAGGACGACATCCTGGGTCAAGTGAGAGTTTTACAACAGCCACAACTGTAAACTCTAAAAATTTTAATTAAGCATTTGGCACCTTGTTCACTCAATTCCTATCTTGTTCATGGTTTGCTAATTTATACTTTAGTCTGTTTGTTTGATTTACCATCTTGTATTGAATTTGAGACTCAACATTAACTTGAGTATTGGTCTTCTCATGATTTTCAAATTCTTATGCAACATTTGATACTCATTAGAGTACAGGGGTTTTTTAGCAAAGATACTTATACACCAATAGTAGACCTTTGCATGTCTTTTAAGCAACTTTGCTCCAGAACGCTATTGGTGAAGGATATGAAGAAAGTCAAGGACGAGATTCTTAAAATCTTGTGCAAGTTAGATTTGATCTACCCTCCAACTTTTTTGACATTATGATTCATTTAGTTTTGTATTACCTGAAAAGCGCTTTGCGGAGGTCCAATATATATGAGATGGATGTATCCGTTTGAAAGGTATATGAAAAAATTAAAAAAATATGTCAAAAATAAGGCAAGGCCGGAAGGTTGTATAATTGAAGGTTATGTTGCTGAAGAAGCTCTGTCATTTTGCTTAATGTACATTCGAGATGTCCAGACTCTATTTAATCGTCTCGACAGAAATGATAATGTTGTTGTTGAAAAAAGAAAGTTATGGGGGTTTGAGTCTAAATGTTGTCCGACTAACGCAAGGTGAAACAAACATCTTGACCCAAATGGAAAACTAAACATTGAATGGTTTGTAGTGGATAACTATGACGAAGTCAGAGAGTATATGAAGTAAGTGTTCCTATCTTTAACTTTTTATTATATATTAACTATATTTTTCCTTCATTCTTTCTTATATATTTTTCTCATCAATGTAGAGAGTTTTAATTTAAACATCCCAGAAGTGATGTTAAAACCAAATTTCCTAAGCGGTTTCTTGAGAAGGTCTATTCGATGAAAACACAAAATTCCCTAGAATTCCACGAAGAGTTGTCAGCTCTTTCAATGGGTGCGAACATAAATGCCTCTTCTTACATTGCTTGCATAGTCAACGTTGTTAGATTTATGGTACTTGATCGTGACGCACAACGCAAAACTCTGGGGGTGCTAGCAGTGGGAGAGGAAATGGAAAATACTATGGCCAGCTAGAAGAGATTATTGAGGTGCAGTATACGTATGGGTATTCGACTGTACTATTTCGCTGCAAGTGGTTTGATACTCGAAAAGAAAATAATATCACCAGTATCAACACAGAACGTGAAATGTACAAAAACAATCAACTCATATTTGCATCCCAAGCCAAACAAGTGTTTTTCATCCAAGAACCTTCTCGAAGAAACCAAAACAATAATCCTTGGTGGGTCATCGAGGATGTCAATCATTGAAAATTTTGGGATGCTCACAATGGCATCCCTAAGGTTGACATTGATTTAGCAGAAAATGTCGACATTGTTCATAACCCCTCTTCATCTAATTGTGGTATTGTAATCGACTTGAGTTAATACTTTCAAAACATTCCTAATTATGATACCGGTAACGACTCTAAAGTTGATGACATTGAGCGAGATCCCGAGCGTAACTTTTTTATTTCTAGGGTTATTTCACGTTAGATGACATTGAGCGAGATCCCGAGCGTCCTCTGTTGATGATTGATGGTGTTGATTCGCCGCTGAAAAAGCGGTATAAAGACCGAAAGAATGATGCAAAAAAAATTTTAACACCTTAGGAGGGTATGCTAATATCGACGGACTTAGAAATACCCCAAGGGTATGCTTGCTGAAAACTGGAACAAAACTATAAACTTTTTCCGCTCAGATGTACATCGAAAACGTTCAGCAGTTAACATTGGAATCCGTCAAAAACAAAAATACACAAACATAGAGGACAAGCACATAAATAACGCTTGTTTAAAAGAGGTAATGCTTTATATAATTTTATATATATATATATATATATATATATATATATATATATATATATATATATATATATATATATATATATATATATATATATATATATATATATATATATATATATAAAATGAGGATCGGGTGAGGACACCAATTTCGATGAGGAGTGTGAGGACAAATCTGGACCTCTAATCCTGAAAAATGTGTGGCTAAGATTCATTGTGAAAAAATTGACACATCTTAAAAGCTTGGGGGGCTAGTTGTCTAAAAATTAAAACTAATGGGTGGATAAGAAAAACTAAGAAGGGTAATAAAGTAATCTGATCGAGTACCCCACCCCATTGCGACACTTGTCACAATCTCGTTTGCTGAGTTTTTTTTATTCCATTAATTTTGGTTTTGGGCCATAACTTTATTTTTCTTTGTAAACAAAATTCTGAAAAACCCAAAGTTCTTAAAATCCAATTTTTTTCAAAACAAACACAATCATGAAAATGTGAAAAAATATATTTTTTATTTTTTATTTTTATAAAAAATCAAAAATTAAAAAATATTCTCCAAAAATTATGAAAATTTTAGGGATCATTGTAGATATTATATTAGTATGTTTGCAAAAAGAATTTTTTGAAAAAAAAGGTTTTTGAAGTGTTCATTTTTATGTTTTTAAGTAAAAAACTTATCAAAATAGCAAAAAAATATACATGATCCAAACATATTAAGAACCAAAATATGTTTAATGATTCAAACTGTTATAAACTAATTATTTTATGAATCAAAACTTATCAAAATAACAAAAAAATATACATGATCCAAAAATATTAAAACCAAAATATGTTTTGTGATTCAAAACTTATGATCCAAGATTCAAGATTTGTTATGATCCACGATAAAAAACTCGTTATGATCCAAAACGAATTAAAAAAACATACAACGACTAAAGTTAACAAAAAAAAAACTGGAGTAAAAAACGAAAAAAGAAAAAAAACTGAAAAATAACAAAAAAAACCTGAAAAAAACTAAATTAAAAACAAAAAAACTGAAAAAATAAAAAAAAAACTGAAAAAAAAACTAAAAATAATATTTAAAAAAATAATAATAACGAAAAAAACGGGCTAAATTATGTTGTACGAACGTAAGTAACATATGATTATATCATCGAGTCCGTATTACGTTCCATGGACGAGCGCCGCATGCGATTACATCAAATCCAATAATTACATTTGACATTATTGCCCTTAAGGAAATGAGCGGACGAGAATTAGCCTCACAGTCCTCACCAGATCCGGACCATATATATATATATATATATATATATATATATATATATATATATATATATATATATATATATATATATATATATATATATATATATATATATATATATATATATATATATATATATATATATATATATATATATATATATATATATATATATATATATATATATATATCAAGGTTGTAGAAGTCGCTAGGCGGTAGGTGGGCGGTGGACTGGGGCCTGGGACTAGTCGGACTAGGCGAGGACTAGTCGGCGCCTAGGCGGGGAGTATTAATTGTAATAAATTATATGTATCTTGTTATACAAAAAGGAGATAGGACTAAAAACATTGTAATTTTATATATATCTTGTTATCATAATTTGTTTATTATAGCATCTTACTTTCAAATTTTTGTTAATTTTAGCATCTTACTTTCAGTTATCATGATTACAACATTGTATTTTAAAAAATCTAATCAATCATACCTGCAACTAAGTAAATATATAAATATCCAGTAAAGGAAAACAAACATGTCATATAATTATTTTTATGCAAGAATAGCAACCTACTTTCAATTATATTAGAAGATGCATAGGATAAATGTCTGTATTCACATCCAGTTGCATGTACTTGATAATGAAAATGCAATCATAATGAAACTTGATAATAAAACTTGATAATGAACCTGGAATTAATGAACCTGGAATCCTAGATGTGAAACTTGATAATGAAAACAAGGAACCTGCAACTAATATCCTGGAACCTGCAACTTGTTTCAAACCTGCAATCATAAAAACAAAATCAAAAGTTTCAGACCTGCAATCAAAAATTTCAAACATGCAATCAAAAGTTTCAAACCTGCAATCAAAAATTGTTATCTTGAGCAATTTAAAAACCTAAACCAGATGAGGAGAAGAATCAGACCTGCAATCAAAAATCTGAATTCCATTCCTGTATTGGTAGGAGGGATTGTTATCTTGAGCAATTGCAAAAGTTTCAAACCTGCAACTTCTTATAATCAAAACCGAAAATCAGAAACGAAAATCAAAACCGAAAATCAGAAACGAAATCAAAAACGAAAATCAAAACCGAAAATCAGAAACGAAATCAAAAACGAAAATCAAAAACGAAATCAAAAACGAATATCAAACCGAATCGTGTCTCTCGATAACCGAAAATTATAGAAACAAATCTGTAATCCGAATCATGGCAATCGATAACGAATCAAACCGAATCGTGTCTCTCGATGACGAACCTGATGAAGCCGAAGGCGGAGGAACGCAAGCTAAATCAAAAAATGGAAAAAGGGAACCAGGGAGGAAGGATCGATTAGGAGGGAGACGAGAGACGAGAAAATGGGAGGGAGAGTGGGAGACGAGAGGCGGGATCGATTAGGTCAAATGTGTGAGGGAACTCAAAAATTTTCACCAACGCCTAGCTTGTATTTGCCCGCATTTGACCGCCTAGCCCGCCTTTGACCGATGTTGACCACGCCCGACTAATTAAGCCGCATAGCACTAAACGTGTGCAGTTCTGGTCCGCCTAGCGCCTAGGCGGCCGCCTAGGCCGACTTTTACAACACTGATATATATATATATATATATATATATATATATATATATATATATATATATATATATATATATATATATATATATATATATATATATATATATATATATATATATATATATATATATATATATATATAGTTAGTATTAAACAAGTTTACCATATATTGTGCAAATTTAGGACTTGATATGGACCATCATATTTCAAGAATGAATGGCTGGGATGAGAATGACGTTTTTGTAAATAATAAAAAAAATTACACGCGTGTTCGGCTGATGAAGGGCTATACAGTAAAATTGTAAAACATAATCAAAACGGAATATTGCTAGCATCACGGCACACAATCATGTTTACGGTTGGATGCGGTGGTGGTTTTTGACGCCGTTTGTGGCTGCCGGAGGCGACAGAGATGGGCGTCTGGAATTCCACATATTGATTATCAGATAATGAACTTGTAAAATTGATGTTGACGTAAAAAAATAGTTATGTAAGAGTTTTCAAAGTGTATTCTTAGATAATGGTTTTTAAAATTGTTGTTGACGTAAAAAAATAGTTAGGTAACAGTTTTCAAAGTTAATTCTCAGAGAATGGTAAGAAATTTCAACGGTAAGTAAGTGTAATAGTCTGTTCATGAAGAATTCTCAAACAATGTTATATGTGTTTTATAACTGTAGTACACATACTAAAGATTCTTGAAAAAATATTTATACCATTCTCGGAGAATGGAGTAATTATATATGTTTACAGAGGGCTCGGAACTGCTATATGGAAAACCCCATTATCTGAGAATGCCCCATTTTCTAAGAATGAACGTGAACCATTCTCATGAACGTGAGGGTTAGGAATTGCTATATGGAAATCCCCATTCTCTGAGAATGCCCCTTTCTCTGAGAATGAACGTGAACCATTCTCATAAACGTGAAGGAATGCTACTGCATTCTCCTAGACATTCATCCCCATTCTTTGAGAATGCCTTTCCGAAACCCAGAAGAAAAAAAAAGGCGGAGATCGATTTTTTTTACGAACAGTTGTAGTTGATCGATTTTTTTTTATGAACAGTTGTATTTGAACGCAGATCCATCGCTACTATCAATTATGCAGATCCGCCGCCTCCGCTTCCATCACCGACCACCGCCGATATCTGCTGCCTCCGCCTCCATCACCGACCACCACCGATCTTCGTTTCCTCCGCCTCCATCAGCTGCGATTTCAATGTTTGATTTCGAAAATGTGATATTGAGTTAGGGCACGCTCGAAGATTTGTTACCGTATTTTTTGGGATTGATTCAATTCCCAAATTGCCCCTATCAAATGATTGGTCCAGAATTAGTCCTATGATCACATAATATTTAGAAAATGTATTTGAACATATACATATATATATATATATATATATATATATATATATATATATATATATATATATATATATATATATATATATATATATATATATATATATATATATATATATATATATATATATATATATATATATATATATATATATATATATATACGGATCCGCGGCGCGCTTGGGAGGATTCTGGATTCGCGCATGATTTGTACGCGCGGCGCGGCTTGGGAGAATTCGCAGCGCGGTGCGCCGCAGTTATGAAAAACCCTAATTCGGATTTAAACGCCTATATAAAGGGACCCAGCCCTAGGGTTCATGTTTTTCGAGGTTTTCTGGAGTAGAGGCGACTAGTTTCGGCAAAGGCTTCTTGACTTCGAGGCTTTGAAGATTTTGGGAGATTAGAAGAAGGAGATACAACGTGAGGGAAGGTTTGTGTCGGGTTGTGTGCATCCCTCAGTGTGCAGAAGCAAGGTAAGAGGATCTACCTTTTCTGATTTACCATTTCATCCCGTCATGTAGTGTTATTCTTTGGATAGTGATATTAGATGGCTTGTAATACTTAGGGTTTTGGACCATGGACGTGCATGGACTTGCATGTCCACAAGAAAGTGACATTAGGGTAGTTTCTGATCCCAGGAAGGGTGTAGAGTGGAACCCTAACCGATGACTGTTCTGGTGAAGGGTTAACAGTGGTTTCGGACTGTTACAGTCCGCGGCGCGGACTGCTTATGTCAGCGACGCGGATTCGGGTAGACCCCGTATGTGCGACGATAGTCCGCAACGCGTGAAGGGAGAAGTCACGCCGCGGCGATTGACTGTTTGACCAAGAACTTATTTTCGACCCCTGTTTGGTGGAAAATGTTGGGTCTAACCTTTAGGCCAGTCTATAGGAGTTCGGTCAGTGATTAATATGTTGTGTATGTGGGATTTAGGTGATCGGACGAGCCTAGTTTGGGATATTAGCGATTATCCGGACGGTTGTGATTCAGGTGAGTATCCTCACCTTACTATATGATGTTGCATGTTAGGCATCTTGTATGTTATTTACAATTATATGATTTGCTCTATATCTGTGATTATTTGTTGTTGGGCTCATGACAACGCCTAGTAACATCACATATTTTAGTCGTTATTGAGCCCAATTCTTAGTGAAATTATATCACATATCTACTGGTATTACTCACTTTTTGTGCCAGCACTTGTTTGGAAAGAAATAATGAAAACAGGGACCAAAAGCGTGCAATTTGGAAGAAGTTTGAAGATCAAGGCAAAATCAGAAAATACGTACGCGCGCCGCAGAAATCATCAAGGCGCGACGCGGTGATGAGGCGGTGGAACACATTCAAATTCCGAAGAAACGCGGATAAACCCCTACGTGCGACGCGGGATCCATAAATGCACGGCGCGGTCTCGAGATTTTTGCAACTATAAATAGAGGCTTTTAGGTCGAAAAAACTAGCGAAGAGCTGGTGTAGAATCGACCCCCAAGGCTCTTTGACTCCGAGATTCAGCTTCAAGAACCATCTTTTGGTATTTCTATGTTTTTACATTTAATTTTCATTTAGTTCAATAGTTAGTGTTAGTGGCTAATATCTTTGGGAGTGACAACCATTGATATTTAGTTCTAGTTTCTGCTTTGGATTCTTTTGTTACTGTTTTGGAACCTTGGAATCTGTTTTGGTTGATAATAATCATTCAGTTTATGTTAAGTGTTGGTTTTTCGGTATTTATGCTTGTTATTGGGTTGTGGATGTTTGTTTTGTGTTTGGATGCTTGAATGACCTTGATTGGACTGATTTCCCTTGCTGATTTCAGTGACCAACTAGGGTTAGATTGTTGGCTTGAACTTAGCCAGTGACTGTTCATTTGGACTTTAGTTATTGGTTCATTTTATGCTTGATTTGTGTTTGATGTTGAATTGCCTTTGTTTGCTTCTGAATTAGAGATGCACTTCTGATTTCAGCAAGTGACTAGGTTTGGTTAGTAGTTTTAGTTTAGTCTAGGCTCTTTGGGATTGATAGTCAAAAGCTAGGAACTAGGTCCTCTGACTGTAGCTGTGACACTGCAGTTGGTAATCTGTCACCTGACTCGACCACGTAACTCCTGTGGATCGACCCTGACTTCCACTGTGCTACGTGAGAGTGAGGTTTTCTTATTTTTGACCGCATGACGACCGCTGCGCATGTCAGCTCAGTACTGATGCGTGTCCCCTCGTAGCTGTTGTATGGCGAGTTGGACTATGGCCTTGTCCCATAGCTGTTGTATGATGGGCTGGGCCACAACCGGGAACCCATAGCTGTTGTATGATGGGTAGAACCTTCCCGTGTCCATAGCTGTTGTATGATGGACGCCCGTAGCTGTTGTATGGCAGGTAGGGTCGGGTCGTTCTCGAAGACGGTTTGTTTAATGTGTGGGCATGTATGGTAATTTGTGGACTCACTAAGCTTTAAGCTTACTCGTTGATTTTAAAACATTTTCAGGTACTTCAGTTGATAAAGGGGTGAGCTCGGCGTGACGGCGGTGCATCGCACATTAAAGAATTGCAGTTGTATTATTAAATGAGATTTTTATAATTATGGGACGTATACACTCTGGTAATAGTTTTGATGAACACCTGTTAAGCATGTTAATAAGATTATCTATGTTTTTTACTTACAATTTTTAAAGAAAATTTTTGATTGGAAATTGGGGCGTTACAAATTGGTATCAAAGCCTTGGTTTGAGGGATTTGGATGAACTGTATTGGGAATCCAAACTCAAACTTAGGACTAAGAGCTTTTCGTTAAAGAAATGATGTTTTCCCTATAAAAGTTTTAAGTAGTTGGGTTGAATATCATGTGGAAGATTCCCTTGTATGTTCTTGTTTGATTGTTGCTTGGGAATTTAGAAAGAATGAGATGCGATGCGAACCGTCAAGCGAGGTCAAGTAAGTTTTGTGATTCCTAATTACCCATGCCAAGTTTGTGCTATGTGATGATATGTGTTATGCTAAAAAGTATGTATAGAACCTAGCCAGGAAATGCATGCTAGAAATGCTTGGATTAGGATGCCTTCTGACTGTTGTTGTTATTTGTGCTGCTTTAGAATCTATGCTAACACTATTAGCATAAGAATTTTTGGTCTGGCCTTACTGGTTGTTCCTTGTTTGGTTGTGACTTTGGGGTAGGATCATTTATTTTAACGTCTATCTTATTCTTGATTGTGTACGACCGTGTGTCCGCGAGGCGACCCGATGGTGTTAGCAGAAGTTCTTTTAGGCACGGGTGGCGTGTGAGATCCTTGGTAGCCTAGGATGAGTGTTAGGCACTTGGGTGCGAGACAGTATGAACACCGATGTCGAATAGATGAGTGAGTGGTGAATTAGAGCATTGGGGGACGAATTCTAGAGCAAGTACGAATAGTTGTGGAAGGTAGTACTGGGCCAGTACTACCGAAAGCACAGGATTCATACTTCAGTCTGGAAGAGTTACCCAAAATTCTAAGGAACCGGGTAGGGTAGAGAATCATGTATGATTCGCATTATGGATTAGTACACGTCTTCATCGTGGCGATGTTCGACAATGAATAGTGGATTGGGAGTAATTTCGGGTGTAACCGATTGAGGTAGATCGTGATGGATCATAGGTGCAACAATCTATCGCAGTTGAGGTATCAACGAGGGTTATGATTGATAGCAATGGGTTAGGAGATGCATCTGGGTTGCTAGCCGATGCATCTGGGTTTTGCATGTCGAAGTTTCGAAGGTCTATGGATGTGAATCCTGATAGACCTTATTCATGTTTAATGGACTAACGGCATGGTATGAGGATTGTATTTGTTACAAATGTTCGAGGCGCTAATTGATCGCGACCAGCACTAGGTATTGGCACAGATTCCAAGTGGGGGAGAGTTGGTGTTCTAAGAGAATAAATGAAGCTTAATGTGTGTATAGCTCAGCTACCGGAATATGGGAGTACTAGCATTACGAATTATCAAGCGTTAGCTTGGGTTATGATGATAGAGAGAGAAGGGATTGACAGCTTGTGGGAAACCGTGGCCTGGGAATCTGTAGGTAGGTTCTAGAGGATTACTAGGTACTCCTTTAGGGAATGGACGAGAATCCAGATTGATTTAAGTGTTGACATTATGTCGACTTGTGTCACTTGAAGAGTAGGAAGGGCCCGTCTAGCTGCTGAAGCTGATGGACCTTGACTCCTGCTACCCAGCTGAAGTTAGAATAATTGGAGACTACGTACAAGGTATGTCAAAGAATGCGAGTAGTGTGTGACGTATGGGATAAAGACCCACAGAAGATGGCTCCTTGGACAGATAGCCACAAGTAGAGGATTGAAGCGGAAAGGGAAGAAGGGTTCCCAGTGTGACATAACCGACCATTAAGGATGGAAGTCTCATGGCAATGAGAGAGACGGCGTAGGGATAGATACCCGCGATCTGACAAGGCAGGGAGCTCGCCGATAGGGGCTAAGGCCTTGAAATGGGAAAGTTGTAGCTTGGAGGAGGAAGATGGGAGTGTCATTGCATGCTGGAGCTAGCAAGTGGTTATTGGTGCATCGAGTAGCTTGTCACCTTAGGGTAAAGGTGTTTGTAATAGCTTTGAGTAAAGGGAATTCTACGAATTCAAGGAAGCGGTTGGAGGTTGTATGCATTGCGAAAAGGCAAGGATCTTGGCCATGTTAGGGATACGTGGTCACTTCCATGGGAGTTTTGATTATTTCCATTAAGGCGTGGAGAACGTTGGACGATTGTTTTTCGTTTCAACTCAGGACCTTGACAGAAGTGGGAGCAAGAGAGTCGAGTTTTAGTATAAAAAGGGCAGAGCATGGAAGGTGAGACGTCGGGCTGAGGAGACAACGCGACCTGTTGGGTCGACTGCAAGATTGCGCAAGCTATGTTGACTTGGGACACAAGGGTACTACCTGCATGGACTGATACACATAAGGATTGACGCAGAATAATTATTCAGAGACCGGGAATCCACTTCAGGCTTCAACAAGAGTTATGCGTGTAGGACAAAAGTCTTCGAATTAAGGAATGTGTCATATGTGACAGCTCATCTCAGGAGCGCTAGTCAATAGTTCAAGGAAGGAACGTATCGTGAGCCGTGAAGCCTTCCCAGGCATGGAAGGCTGAGCAAAGTTAGGAAGGGGTCGGAGCGAGGTTTTAAAGGAAACGTTTTGGTGAGATTGTGTATCGATCGGGAAGGATCAGCATAGAAGCAACGTATTAAGCAACGATGAGATAAAGACAGGACGAGGGTTATGTTATTCGGATAACATAAGCGATGCTAGGAACAAGGATAAGCGTTGGCTAGGAGCATTGGGTCTTTTTGGTTAGTGATCGATTAAGATTTTTTTCGTCGTGGAGGATCAATATCACACGTGGGTACCGGGGTATTGTGCCTTGTTCAAGGTTGTGCCCCCTCGTGCCTCGGTGAGAGATAGGGTGTTGTCGGATGGAGTGTACTATGTTGAGGTGGTACTGTGCTGTGTTCTGGTGAGTACTTCGTGCTGATCGGGAGTGCCGGGTGCTTTATTGTAGCAATACTGCATCGTGTTCCCTCGAGTACGAGATACGGTTATAGCGGGATGATTGGTCAGATTGGTTTGTGGGGCAGATGATTTCTGTACGGGAGGATATAATGGTTACCTGGGTGCCGAAGATTAGTACCCTTGGATTGTTCAGTAGGATGGGAGATGATTATAGACCCCTCCATGATCTCATTTGCCGGATTAGTTGAGGTGAAGACTGCCTTGATTTTGCTGATGACTGCTTAGCTGGTAGGAATAAAAACCAAGGACGGATCAGGGCGACATGAAGACTGCGCTGATCGGATTTAAGATAAGGATTTAGATGTGAAACCATATAAGGGAACACCTTTAGGTGAGATAGTTCGGGTAAATGAAGGTGTGGGGTGGGTTAGCTGAGGATGGCTAACCCATGATGGTCGCTTTGGATGTCAGATATAGACGGGGTTTTTGTGCGGTGATGAACGAAGAGTTTGTGTCAAGTTTTTCGTTTGACTGAGGGGTGACGTGGATGTATACGATATTTGAGAGGATTATTGGTGATCTGGCCGGTAAGGAAGTGGGAATGGATAAGTGGAGAGATGTTTGATCGGTGGGAAGGTCAAGGCCAATCACCAAAGGACTTGTAGATAATTTGGTCTCCGAAGGTTCCTGAGGTAGAATTTGGAGGAATGCCTTTATGGGTTCATCGCGGAAGTACCAAGGAACTCCCTCAGTGTGATGATAAAATCGAGGATGTCGTAGACCGTTGGAGCAGGAGTGCTCGCTTTGAGTCTATTATAGTATATGCTGAGGGTGGATGATGTTAAGGCTCGGGAGAAGGTACCCCGATATGGTGCTCTGGATGGTGATATCAGGTAAGGAGGTGCATCTCACTTAGGAGTTTAGGAGAAGGTTCGTAAAGTTGCGACACTCAACTTTGTTTCAGGATTGTGCCTCACCATTAGAAGGATGGCTGTATGGAGAGATCAATGTAGACGCTTGAAGGAGTTCCTTCGGGATTACGTTCTTAGTTTGGTGAGAGTTGCAGTTTCCTATGCAATATTAGTGGAGTGCTTTATGATAATGGTTAGCACGCAAGAAATGGTCTCATGTGCAAGAAGTCCTACGGGAGAAGGTGTCAGGACTTGGGTGTGTTTAGGAAGTGATTGCAGACTACTTTGGGTCGGAGGAAGAATTATGAAGATAGACAGCGTTAGGTCCTGAGTTTGCAGGTCGGAGTTTGGTCGTTAAGGTATCACTTTAGGGGCATGTTGGACTTCGGGTATGCCGGATCATTGTTAGTATAAGTAAATGGAACCTGTAGTTAGTTGGACATGTAGCAATTTTTAGATTTCTTAGTTGAGGCTATACAATGCAACGCGTTCTGTAGCGTGCAATTGGGAGAGAATTTGCGAGACGACGGCCTGATCTCAAGTTCCAGGTTGGAGATTTTGTTCTTCCTAAGGTGCCGCCTTGGAAGAGAGTTTTTCGTTTCAGGAGTCGAGGAAAGCTTGGCCCTAGGTACATTGGACCATATCGAATCATCGCGCGAGTAGGTAAGGTAGCTGCCCGAGTAGCTTAGCCAGATTCACGACACGTACCACGTTTTGCAACTCAGGAAGGGTATTACCGATGAAACTACAATAGTACCTTTGGAGGATATTTAAGTAGACGAACGCCTGAATTATGTGGAGCGACCGATTGCCATCATTGAAAGGAAAATAAAGACTTTACGGAATAATACGATAGGAGTAGATAAGGTGCTGTGGCAGCATCGTAAGGGGGTCTGAATGGACTTGGGAATCCGAGAAAGAAATGCAGAGGCATTACCCCGAGTTGTTTACAGGCATGGATTTCGGGGACGAAATCCATTCAAGTGGGGGAGAATTGTAAGACCCGTTCCGCTAAGGCGCGGTGCGGCTTGGGAGAATCCGTGGCGCGATGCGCCGCAGTTATGAAAAACCCTAATTCGGATTTAAACGCCTATATAAAGGGACCCAGCCCTAGGGTTCGTGTTTTTGGAGGTAATCTAGAGTAGAGGCGACTAGTTTCGGCAGAGGCTTCTTGACACCGAGGCTTTGAAGGTTTTGGGAGATTAGAAGAAGGAGATACAACGTGAGGGAAGGTTTGTATCGGGTTGTGTGCATCCCTCAGTGTTCAGAAGCAAGGTAAGAGGATCTACCTTTTCTGATTTACCATTTCATCCCGTCATGTAGTGTTATTCTTTGGATAGTGATATTAGATGGCTTGTAATACTTAGGGTTTTGGACCATGGACATGCATGGACTTGCATGTCCATAAGAAAGTGACCTTAGGGTAGTTTCTGATCCTAGGAAGGGTGTAGAGTGGAACCCTAACTGATGACTGTTCTGGTGAAGGGTTAACAGGGGTTTCGGACTGTTACAGTCCGCGGCGCGGACTGCTTATGTTAGCGACGCGGATTCAGGTAGACCCCATATGTGCGACGATAGTCCACGACGCGTGAAAGGAGAAGTCGCGTCGCGGCGATTGACTGTACCAAGAACTTATTTTCGACCATTGTTTGGTGGCAAATGTTGGGTCTAACCTTTAGGCCAGTCTATAGGAGTTCGATCAGTGATTAATATGTTGTGTATGTGGGATTTAGGTGATCAGACGAGCCTAGTTTGGGATATTAGCGATTATCCGGACGGTTATGATTCAGGTGAGTATCCTCACCTTACTATATGATGTTGCATGTTAGGCATCTTGTATGTTATTTACAGTTATATGATTTTCTCTATATCTGTGATTATTTGTTGTTGGGCTCAGTACTGATGTGTGTCCCCTCGTAGCTGTTGTATGGCGAGTTAGACTATGGGCTTGTCCCATAGCTGTTGTATGATGGGCTGGGCCACAACCGGGAACCCATAACTGTTGTATGATGGGTAGAACCTTCCCGTGTCCATAGCTGTTGTATGATGGACGCCCGTAGCTGTTGTATGTCGGGTAGGGTCGGGTCGTTTTCGAGGACGGGTTGTTTAATGTGTGGGCATGTATGGTAATTTGTGGTCTCACTAAGCTTTAAGCTTACCGGTTGATTTTAAAACATTTTCAGGTACTTCAGTTGATAAAGGAGTGAGCTCGGCGTGACGGCGGTGCATCGCACATTAAATAACACCTTTTAAGCATGTTAATAAGATTATCTATGTTTTTTGCTTACAATTTTTAAAGAAAATTTTTGATTGGAAATTGGGGCGTTACAATATATATATATATATATATATATATATATATATATATATATATATATATATATATATATATATATATATATATATATATATATATATATATATATATATATATATATATATATATATATATATATATTACAACCCCTTAAAGTATAAAAGTTTTGATTTCGGAAACGTTGGTGACCATAATGATGAAATTCCAATACTTAGTCCTAATATGGTAAATTTGGTAAACGACAGTGACTGTTTATGTAATTTTGTCTTGCATAAAAGTTGTAGAGTCTTAATTTCAATGTCTTAAATTTAAGACTTTTATACTTTAAGGGGTTATATATATATATATATATATATATATATATATATATATATATATATATATATATATATATATATATATATATATATATATATATATATATATATATATATATATATATATATAAATTACAACCCCTTAAAGTATAAAAGTCTTAAATTTAAGACATTGAAATTAAGACTGTACAACTTTTATGCAAGACAAAATTACATAAACAGTCCCTGTCGTTTACCAAATTTACCACATTAGGACTAAGTATTGGAATTTCACCGTTATGGTCACTAACGTTTCCGAAATCTAACAAATCAGTCCCTTGGACATATAAAAAGACTGAAATACCCTTTTTTTTCATCTTTCTTTTAATATATTATTTATTAAATCAATTTAAAAAAATAAGAATAAACCCACCCTTCCCCGTTAACAACGTCGTTCAACACACAGTAACTCCCTCACCCTCGCTAATATTTCCGGCGGCAACCAAGAAAACTCCGAGAAACACGCACTACACACTCGTACAAGAATGAAGAACAACCAGAAAATTTTATCAATCTTGAAGCAGGGATAAGAGATCTTAAATATCAATCATCGTTAAAAAGCAGCGTCATCGGTGATTCAATTTCCGGAAAATCAATCATCATCGTACATTATCACCAGGTTGTAAATCTCACACACGGAATACAATCAAATTGAACAAAAGGAAGAAACCGAGGACTCTGAATCATTTTTATTAGACAAAATCGACTCCGCATGGGCAGGATCATTGAGAGTTTCATCGGATGCTTCACCAATCGATGAACATGAACAAAGAAATAAACTCACGAATTCACATTTCAGAATGCTGATTTCATTGCCTGCTAGGATTTTCTCTGTGAATGACTTTTGCAGAGTGAATGTATTTTAAGCCTCGTAAGAGTTGATACAAGAAGTACTGCAAGCATGGTGAAGAAGAATGATGATCAGATTTAGGTTGTAACGTGTTTAAATTATTTAATTCGTCAATCAGAAGGAAGAATACCTGGCAATGTTCTTCTGATAAATTTTGATTTGACCGAATAATTTGGTGAAGATCGGTATCCATTAGCTCGGTGGCTATGTAGACATCTGTGAACTCTCTGCGCACACGTGGAGGAACTACATCTTTTAGGGCGACTACCTGTATTACAGTCGAATTCAAATCAACAATGGTTGTAAAGGATACATATACATAACAAATAATATATTATTTGCTAATTCCTATACTCTGTTAAAGGCAAATATTCAGACGCCTTTTATAGCTTTGAAATTTAGAAAGCAGCTAAGTGATCAAATGGAAAAGAAGGTGTGCATAAATAAACGAGCTCCTAATGAAGACTCACTCACGTTCTCATGATCCAAGTGTCTAAGAAGCTTAATCTCACAAAACGTCCTCTTAGCATCCATGTAATTATCAAAAGCGTTCATAATCTTCTTCATAGCAACCATCTCGTTCGTTTCCGAGAGAGAGAGGGGGTACGGGGTGGGGGTGGGTATTTTTTTTATTAATAAAATTATTAATTAATTTAAAGAAAAAGGAAAAAGAAATTAAAAAGGGTATTTTAGTCTTTTTACCTGACCCAAAGACCAATTTGTAAGGTTTCACAAACATTAGGGACGTATTTGTTGGATTTTGCAAACGTTAGTACCCACATGGTGAAAATCTAATACTTGGGACCATTTTGTTATATTTGGTAAACCACAGGATTGTTTATGTAATTTTGTCTTTATGCAACATCTTCATGGGCGGGCTTTGCTAAATTTTGAATGAACCGAAAAATTTGATTGCCCTCTTTTGAAATTCAAAATCTGACTTTTATCTCCTGTACACACCCACACCCAAAACATTTGAAATTTGAATCCTTTCACTCGTACCCTTTCATTCTCCAGAATTCCCCTCCTCTCTCAAAAAAACCCTAACCTCTTCCTCTGTTTACCACCACAGTCACCGCCCTCAGCACCATCGACAGCTGCCCCCGTCATCACCATACATGGTTTCCCCATCGGCTATCACCTTCAATCGTCCACGTCCTTTAACCACCTACTGTGTTAAAACACACAATCTCTGTATCTGTATTTGTCCATGGAACCTGATCTTCTTTTGTAGTTACATAAAGAACGAAGAAAATGGCAGGTATGAACTTTCTGATCAAATACATCAGACATTCAGCATTCTCTCCTCAAACCCTAGGTTCTCAACATATTTCTCAGCCGCCACCATTTTCTTTGCGATGACCATCCGTTATGCCGCCACCATCCGTCTTCACCCCCATTACGCTCACCACAATCCACTGCATACCTTTGCAGACTGTCGTCGTGTTCTCTGCTGTCTTCTTACACCTTCAACAACTTCAAAAAAACACAACATCGATGCCCTCAATAACAAGCATCGACTTCGCCCCCTTCACAGCCATTGTTTCTCCCTTACATTGCTACGTCCTCGAAGAATCCAAGGCAGAAACGTCGAATCTAGGTATGCTTTTTAGTTATTTCACGATTTTGGGTTTCATTTATAACAATTTCATGACTAAACCCGAAAAAATGCAGGTAGGTTGAGGTGAATCTGTTTTTGAAGGTCAGATGGGGGTTTGGTTATTATTTTGGTTTGGGTGTGTGATTTTTACTAGGATTTATTTGAAGAATAACACGTATCTTTTTATGAATGGTTACAGAATCATGAAGATGACCTTGAAAAAGATGACATGAGGTTAGGGGTGTGTGTTTTTTTTATACTTGGATTGTTTATTTTAATGTTTTGCAGAAAAGGCTAAGATCTAGGTTTAATATTGATTCAGGAACTGGATCTCGGAGTAGGCTTCGTCTTGATAATTGACGGTATATTCTTTTCCTGGTTTAGTTTCATGAATGTTGGTATTTTGGTAATTTTGTTATTTAAATATGATTTTGGCTCTAATGTCTCAAAATCGATGCTTCTACAGACACACATTGGTGACATTGACCATCGATTTGTTCTATTGTCCTTCTCTACTCTCTCTCAATCCAGAAGCCCTAAACATTTTGGTAAATTCAATGAAACCCAGATATAAAACGTGGGCTTGTTTGTTAAAAATGTCATTTTCATCATCATTTATCATAGATTTGGATTTTGTTTTCGATTTTATAAGTTCAATACAGATAACATATCACTGTTCTTGCTACCAATGTGCCAGTAACTGCTTATTTTTCGTTTCTCGTAGGTTTTGGTATGTTAGAAGTTGGTGATAACTATAAAAAAGCAAATGGTTAAGGCAAGGTTTTAAGAGTAGGTTAAATATTATGCTCTGACTATGTTTGCCTAAATAGAGCATTCTTGGTTTTGATTAGCTTCCTGTTGAATGATAGTTTTTTCTATTTTTGATTTGGGTTTTGTGAAACAGAGGAACAATGGAGCTAAACCATATCCAATTATTAAATTTCAGTGGCTTTGACTTATAATTTGTAATGTATTAACGTAGTTTTTTTAATATATATCACCACATCTACAGATTCACACATTTCTTGACTGTCTAATAAGTATATTTCTTTGATTTAACATACGCATTTGTTCATTTTACAGGATGCAAATGATAAAACATGACAATTCTCCAACTCTGGTGGTTCATTCAAAAAAGGATATAGATTCGATGACTAAGTTTACTTTTTTAATTTGTATAACATATTTATAGATTTATTTGTTTGTTGCTATTTAGTTCCGATCATTTGGTAAAATTTATCGACTAATTATTTTTTTATATTCTGTTTATTTGTATTTGACGAAAACTGATCACCACCACCGAACCACTGCTACTATACAACCATCGTGTTCTTTATAATTTTTGAATGCAGGTAAGATAAACCCTGTAAAAATTCGTGCTGATACTGCAAACTTCAAAATGCTATATTAGATCAAAACTAGAAGTAAGTTACTATTTCTTACATTTAGCTCAATCAAAGGCAAAATGCAAAAAATAGCAATATTTTTCCACTTTTCATCTAATAATGCAACATACTATCGAATTACAGATTCAAAAGCTAAACGTCTAAAAGTTTTGTGTATGGGGATATCTGATTCCTCTTTTCCTTATGATGAGAAGTGTTATCTTTATTGCTTTCATTCATGAAAGTTTGATTGTTCAACTATCCAATTTAAGTTGTGCCAAATGTAGTTACGTTAACTTTATGTAAAAAATAAAAATTTGATTTTAAAAAAAAATGTTTTATTGAATGGTAATTTCAATTTTTTTTATTTATTATAAAATATATGGTTATTTTATTATATTTTATCAACCATAAGTTCATCTTTTAATTTGCTACTTTGCAATTTTATCACCTTTATTCTTAACATGGGTATCTAAGTGATGATGAACCGTTTTACGTGGGTGCCCGCCACATGTTTTTTAAAATATAGCATGATTGTAATTTGTTGTGTATTTGAAATCGTGGTAGTTAAGCGCAATATATGTTATTTTCAAATGTTGTGTAATTTATTAGCCCTATAAACCTTAAGCCCTAAATCCTAATCCATAAACCATAAACCTTGAACAATCCTAAATTGTAACTCTTCAATTATAAAACGAGTGAATGTATTCATGAAAACAAATTGTTCATAGGAATAAACTATTTTCAAAACATAACTACTCACCAACATCTGCATCCTGACCTCAACTCAACACTATACAACTACGAACCCAAAAAGATTATTTCGGTTCTGACTTTATAAGCAATGTCTTTCATAAAAAACTAATCAATGACAAATCACTATAATTTGTCACTTTTACTATTTGTCGAAATAAATAAAACTATTTGCAACCCTAAACAGACCCGCCATATTTTGCGGATACTCAAAAACGTCTACCATTCTTCAACATTTAACGAAAAACAATTGTACGAAAGAGTAAAGACAAGTAATCGGCCTCTAGAAAATATTCACCGAAAGGAACTATTATTCGCCGCCGCATTGCGCGGGTACGCACCTATATATATATATATATATATATATATATATATATATATATATATATATATATATATATATATATATATATATATATATATATATATATATATATATAAGATACTTTTCGTGGCTAGCTTTTTATTTGTTTATGTAAAATGCAACTTGATTTGAAACGCGAGTTTCAATTACTAGGTGGACCCTCCCCCGGACCATCGATGGATGTCGAGATCTTTGAAAAGGTGTTGGATGCTCGACGCAGACATATCAAAGGGATTGGCTGTACACCGCATGCGACAATATCGCATTGCTATAATGAATGTCAATCATCTAAAGAAGCAACTATAGAAGCACCTACTAAGGTAAATATGAATTGTTAAGTACTTAATTGTTAAGTTTTAATACTTTGTTAATAGGTTGGTTTATGTATGTTCATATTTTTGTAAATTGTAATTTGTTTTAACGAATAGTATACATTTTTATTTATTTGAATGATGAGCTTGCACGGATGCTTGATGATAAAAAAATATAGAGATATGTTGGCGCAATTTATGCATACGTATTCGGCACAGCAGGGTAGAGGAACGAGCAAAGATTTAGGGACAACGAAGATGATGACTTAGAGTAATTTTTTATTTTATGTTTCGTTTCTCTTTTGTAGTTGTTTCATGACTCTTTTAATTTATGTAAACGATATTATGCTAATATGTTTTACCTTTTCGATGTTAACTCTTTTAAATCATTTATCCCGTATTTTGTATAATATTTGCAATTTCAATTTTAAATCAATAAATAATAATAATAATATAAATAACTAAAAATAAATAAAAATAAAAAAATAATAGTAGCAGCGACAGTTATAAGCAGTACCGGCGACAATATTCGCCGGTGACACGTCATTACCGGAGATTAAAACTCATTAGCAGCGACGTCAACACCGACGACAATGGACCTTTAGCAGCGACAAGCAACAACGACGACACTTTTACCGGCAATAATAGAGCAATAGCAACGAACCTTTTGCAGTGACAAGCATCAACGACGACACTAATACCTTTACTGACGATTTTTTATATCTTTATGTCGCCACTAGCTAACGCTAACAAATTTTGTAGTGTGTTGCCGTGGAAGTAGAAGATTCATAAATATTTCAAAACCAATGATTTGCATGTAATCGCGTAAAGGATATCTAATGGAACGACACCTTGTCGCCGATGAAGGACGTTCATTGTAAAGGGAGCACGTGTTTTTTATGAGAATATCATTGTCTTCTTAAAATAATCTCATCCTGCATATTTTACGGGATCACTCATATAATTATTCTGGCATATCTAAATGTGAAAGCATGTTGCTTTGATTGCAAATAAAATTCATATATTATTATTCAAACAATCAATACACATAAAACCTTCTAATATTACAATAAAACTATAACAATTTTATTCTAAAACCAATGCAAACGAACAACTGAACAATAAAAGATCAACATTTTCGTGTCATTGAAACAGTTACATTTATGAACTCGGTCTTCTCTTTGGACATGCGATCTGTGATGATGTTCTTATACCTTATAAACACCTCCTCTATGATTGACTCACCAAAGTGAGTCACAAGCAAAGGTTCGGCTACAGCTCTCATACAATTGGCCACATTGTATCCTCGTACACTGTTTGTCGATGGCGTAGGATTATTGTCTGAATGTGCATCCCAATTCACATTAGAAATGTCCAATCGATTAATGGTGAATGATCCTTCTTTGTCAACTTCATTACTGATTTCTTCAGCGCAAGGAGTGTATTGTGGAATGTTAAACGAGTCCATTTTACCTTCTTCTATGAGTCCCTATTAAAATAACATAACAATCAATTCTTTTCCTTTGTTAACATGCAATAATAGAAGCTCAAAATAAAAATAAGAAGCGTTACGTACCTCAGAAACCATGTCATTCAGGGCCATCGCTAACAGTTCCCAAATGTAACAACATTCTTTGCTACAAGGATCGTCACTCCGTCTCCCTAGGAATGTCAAAACCATGCGGCCTCCGCTCACCATCTCTTTTGAACGGTACTGGAGAAACATCAAGAAATCTGTGTGAAATTGCTCACGATATGCACTTATGACACTTGCTGGGCTTGTTCTTGACATGTATATGTTCCCTTTGTTTGTGTTTTTAAATTCAGGAACCTGCTCAAAAACAGACTTCGATTAGCACAGCTGTGGATTAATTTAATCCTAGATATACATAGACAGAGAGATAAATAGAGCAAACCTGAGACAACCACATGAGACTATAGGAAGAGTGGAAAAAATGGATACTGTTGCTGAGAAAAAGCCTGGAATAGAAAGATCCAGCGACACCGGAAAAGTAGCAAGGTGGCAAAGACGTAGGGGAGGCAATTTTTGTAGCAATGTTCTTATGGAATTTTGATAAGGAATCAAAAATGGCATTGAAATCATTATGTGGAAGATCATTCAAGTATATTTGCATTTCGGGCAATTCATCGTGACCTACTTTCTGCCTGATATTATCTAGTATCTTTATAAACTCTGATGCCACCTGTAAAGTGTTTGATCCAGAAGAACAACCAAGATCCGCCATGGTTAGGGTTTTGGGGAATTTCATAGCAAAGTAAAGATCTGTCAAAGCTTCTTCCATTATGGGTTTTGTCATTGATATGACCATTCTCTATCAAAAACCAATATTAAACAAAATTGTTAATTGTTATTCTTTTATATATATATATATATATATATATATATATATATATATATATATATATATATATATATATATATATATATATATATATATATATATATATATATATATATATATATATATATATATATATAGGGTCCCGTTCCGGTGAGTACTCTTTTTTCGGTGAGGACTCGTAAGCACACCTTAAAAAAATTGAAAAAAAATATAAAAAAAATACAATTCATAAAATCGAGAATAGTACTATATCATTATAAAAAAAAATTGGAAAAATATTTGGATCATTGAAAAACAGTAATGATCCAAAAAAAAATTTTTGGATCATTAGTTCATTATAAAAAAAACATAATGATTCAAAAGTTTTTTTTTCGAATTTTTTTCTCCAATATAGTAATATGATCCATTTTATTATTTATATATTTTTATATTTTTTCAATTTTTTAAGGTGTCTTCACGAGTACTCACTTTAAAAAAGAGTACTCACCCGATCGATTATATATATATATATATATATATATATATATATATATATATATATATATATATATATATATATATATATATATATATATATATATATATATATATATATTAAAGACAAAAGCATGTGATTAATGGACCCCTGGTCAAAATATTAAACGAAAACAAAATGAAATTGTGGTTACTTTAAATGCCATAAATCATAAATAATGGATCGAATAATGGCAGAAACACATGTACCACGTAAAACCAAATACCAAATAAGCATTACCCCATTTTATTAAAATAATGATCGTTTCTTTCGTAATAATCCTTCAGATTATTACAGATAGGTAAATCAAATATTACCGCATTAGTTAGTTATTTCATAAATTACATAGAAAGATGATTGCATGCCAAGAAAGGGTAAAGTCAGAAAATAAAGGGTATAATTAGTAGGACCCAAAGTGAAATCTCCACCAATACTTTTGAAAAGTTCATAGTATCATGAATGTGTTCTAGGTAGAACAAGAGTAGAGATTTTATATCATTGTTGTCCTATATAACTGATTAATTTTGCGTTGGAAATTAAAATTCGGTTTTAATTCTGGGTACTATATAATTAATTTGTTTTTTGGATTTTGTTCGGATTGATAAGAATCGATGATAAAAGGACTTCAACTTAATTTTGCTTTTAAACATAATTTCTCATTTTTAATGTACCCACCCAATTCGCTGACACAAAAATACAAAAATAAAAACTCATAAGTAAGAACAAAAATTAAAGGACTTCTATTTTGATAAGTTTTATTATAAAATATTTCTTTAATGAGGAAATCATTATTCTATGTCAATATTCTAAATATATTATTTCTAAAAATATACTATCTGTAATATTTTTGTAATAAAAAGCTGCTTTGGGAAAATACTAATTCTAATAATGTTCTTATTAAAATAGTATAAATTATATTCATTTAAAACTTCTATAATATTCTTTATAATATGTAACTATAAGTAGGACTTTTTGATGTTAAAGTGACTTTGATGTATGTATGTATGTGAACAAATAAAAACAAAAAACTTGATAGAAAATAAATTGTATTATTTGCATGTTTTTTTATTAACACAAAATATACATTATTAGATAATATAAAAAAACATATTTTTGAAAAAAAAATCCCTCCAAAAATACACTTCGATAATTCACTTTTACGATAGTTCACAAAAATTAACCTTAAATAATAGAAATTTGATCAGTTGGAAATGAATACAAGAGACATTTTTTAGAGTATGTTTTGCGAATAAAGTTTTTTCTATATTATCGAATGATTTATTTTGTTGGTTTATTAAAAAAATGTAAATGATACGGTTTTACTTTTCCTATCAAATTTTTTATTTTTACTCTGTGTGTATGTATGTGTGTGTGTATATATATATATATATATATATATATATATATATATATATATA